>WBMY01008021.1:50882-61109 GCA_013397315.1 Donacobius atricapilla
GAAGTTGGTTTCCAAGATAGATGCTCTATGGGGGAAAGCTTGGAAAGAGGAAGAGGAGGAAGGGTGTTGGTGAGAGGGGGTCGCTGGTGCTGGACCATGGGAGCATCTGTCTGGAAACCGCCCCGGGAGAGGTGCTGGCAGCAGGGAGGGGATGTCTGGCCCTGGCACAAGGGTGTCTCCAGCCATCCCTGTCCCGCCAGGGCACCTGGGGGTGCCCAGCGCTGCCACGAGCCAGGCTAGAGGTTTTCCAGTCGATCCCTGGCTCTAGAGGCATTTAAAGATTCTCTACCAATGCACAGACCCGGCCATGGGTCAGCCCCGAGTACCATGCCAGGAGCGCCGGGTCCAAACCAAACCCCACCCAAAATGCAAAGCTGAGCCCAGGCGGAGCTCAGACGCTCCCAGCACATCCTCCAACTCCCACAAACTCCCACAGCATCTTCTGGCTGCACATCCCCGGCCGAGGACACCCACGGGACACAGGCAGGGTCACCCAGGCCGTCCCCAAAGTGTGTGGTGTACTTATATATATATAGATATAAGAGATCGCTCTTACGCATGGGGGAAAAAGGGGAAACTCAGTTTGCCAACAAAAGCAGCACGGGGGACAGATAAATTTTGGAGATATCCCCCTGCCGTCCCCTTCCCATGATTTGTTTTTAAAAAAAATGCTGCGGCGTGCAGCATCAACAATAGCTTCACAATACCAGCTCAAGGCATCGCGTACTGTACATCATTCAAGTATTTCTTAATATAAGACAACAAGGAATTATCTACAACTGATAAAACAAAATAAGCTATAAAAAGTAACAATGTACAATCAAGATGGATTTTTTTTCTTTCTGTTAAAGGAGGCCTCTCCAAGGGTGTCCTGGTGCCTGTGGGGGGGGGTCTCCCCTCACCACTGCCTTACTCCTCCCCACCCGGCACAGTGGGACCGGGGACACACGGCGAAGAGGGAGATCGCAAGTGTGAGGCAGTTTTGGGGGCTGGGATGGGGATGGAGTCACCCTCCCCAACCCCCCTGGGTCAGCAGAAAGGCTGGGAAGGGTGAGAGAAGGCGGCCCCTGCCCTAAACTCCATCAACACCCGAGATCGTCATCTCCCAATATAACTCACACACACCTCCCTGAAACAAAAAACAACATATATTGCATAGTATTGCTGTCAGCAGTCTTAAAATAAAAAGGAGAACTTTCTTTTTTTTTTTTCCAGAGATAGCGACTGTCTTCAGCTGAAGACCCAGGGAAGTCTGTTCCCCAGCTCAGAGCTCCCAAACCCTCACCTGTGCACGCGATGGGCCGAGGCTGCTTTTGCAAAATATAAAGCTCAAAGCACTGAGTCAGAAGGGATGGGAGGTGGCTATGAAGGCAGCACTGCCCTCCCAGCGGGATGGAGGCTGGCAGCGGGCACAGCTTGGTGGCACAACCCAATGCAGTGCCTGTGGCAGGGAGCAGGGGGTGGCAGGGAGATCTGGAGGCTGGACTGGCCCTGAGCATGGGCACCGCTTGCCTAGACAGACCCAGAAACCAGCCAAGGGCCTCGCCCCGACTCGGCATCCCGAGTCCTTCCCACCCCAAAGCAAACTCCAAGGAAGGGACAATGCCATGCACGCCTGAACACACGTGAGCAGTGATGCACGTGCATGACCACGCACACCAGTGCTCCCCGGCCGCTGAAGACCCTGCTGCCCTGACCCCAAACCTTCCGGCCCCACATCCCGAGCTGTCCCCAGGCTGCTCCTCCATGCCCTGGCCGTTGGGTGCTGCCATCAGCCTGGCTGCTCACTCACTGGCACCCCCGGGGCATTGGGCACCCTCTGTGCCCCCCAACCCTCCTGCCACGGCAGCCTCGGGGCCAGCCCGAAGCCACGGCAGGTCTCCCTGTCCTGCAGCGGGTCCCGATGCTCTTTGAGGGGGTCCTTGCTTTCCCCAGAGCACACAGTTCCCAGAGAGTGTTTCTGGCTGCTCTGGCTACCCTGAACACCTCATCCCTCTTGCACCACCCCAAGGGCACAGCCAAAACCTGGGGTGCAACACCTGACCTGGCACAAGAGAACAGCCCTGGATGCCCAGGCATCCCCTGGGGAGCTGCCAGCCGGAGCGTGGGAGGAAAGGAAGACATTTCTCCATGCCCTGTAGAGAAGCACAGCTGGCAGTTCAAAACCAACAGTAATTAAAAAGGAAAGCAAAAAAAAAAAGGGGGGGGGGGCAAAAAGAAAAGGGGTGAATAGCTTATTCTGGAAGGAGGATGCCGAGGAGAGAGGGTGGGTTGGGCATTGGGCACTGCTCCTTTACCGGCACCGTCTCTCCCCAGCCCGAGCGGTTCCCTGCACAACGCCCGCTGTGTCCCCTCGGAGCAGAGCTGGGGACACCCCCGAGCACAGCACAGAGGGGCTCCCCACACCTCCCACACCTCGGAGGTGCCTCCCAGACCCCCAGGAAGGGGTTTCTGTGGGATCTGCCCCAACATCAGAGAGAAACCTGCAGCTCCGAGGGGAGGGACAAGGTTAAAACCCAACTCCCGTTGTTGAAAACGCGACCGAGGGTCTTTTGTTCACAGTATGAAATGAGCTGAAATTGTCAAAGCAGCCGCGGATACAAAGAGTCCTTTGGTGTCAGGGAGGGGGGAAAATGTCAGAGGAGAAACCAAGAGCCGGGAAACAAAAGTCTGTGTGTCTGTCAGATGTCCTTGAGTGTGCCCTGGGTGAAGCAACCTCACACTTAATTTAATACCTTAAAAAAAAAAGATCTTAAACAAACCCTCCCACCCCCAGACCTACAAGATCAGCAAAACCTTGGAAACCAGCCACAGGGACGAGTCCTGATCTTGTCACTAGCCAGAAACAGTGGGGTCGGGGGGGAAAGGGGAAGAAAGGAAGGAGGAGAAGGGGGGACATGGGGTACAGCAGGTGCGAGGGGCACCGCTCAGGCTTGGTCGGCCACCAGGACCAGCGGGGCCACCAGGTGCTGCCCAGAGGCCACTGCCTTGGCCAGGCTGCTCTTCTGCCGCCGCTTGGCCAGCTTGGACTCAGAGGGAGGGGAGAGCTGCATGGCCCGTGAGGTAGCTTTGATGATGATGGGTCGTGCTTCCTCCTCCGCCTCTTCCTCCTCGTCCTCATCGTGCCGTGTCAGCTGGCGGTTGACAGCGATGGCCTCAGCAGCAAAGGAAGTGAGCTCTTTGGCACTGCTGTTCCTGCAGGGGAGGCAACAGGCTCAGGGGGGTGTGGGAGGGCTGGTGGAGGTCGGGTCAAATATCTGGGTGTCCCCTCCTCACATGCAGGCCATGCCAGACTGGTCAAACACCAAAAATATGGCCCAAACCCAAAGCAGCAGGGTTGTACAGACACAGAGTCGTGGCAGCACCCCCAAAAAGGAAGGGACAATAGTGCTGAGGAGTGGAGTCTGGATTCAGGGAGCTGGGGGGTGTCCCAGAGCAACCCACACTCACCTCTGCAGGATGATGGGGGTTGGCAGGGTGTTGTCCGGGGCACACTGCAACAAAATGCAGCCGGTCAGAGCCAGGATGGTGCAGACAGCTATTCCCTACCCCAGCTTTTGGGAGCAGAGAGCAGGAGGGGACATCAACACTCACCCCCTGCACCCAGGGGTGCTCCAAGACCTGGGCTGCGCTGAGCCGCTTCTTGGCATCTCTCACCAGCAGCTTGGAAATGAGGTCTTTGGCTCCAAAGGAGATGTGTGCCCAGTCCTTGTCAGGAAACTCGTACTTCCCCTCCTGGATACTCTCAAAGAGCATGTTCTGAGCAGGGAGAGAAAAAACAGGGGCTCAGCCAGGAATGCTGCAGCCAAACTGGGGGTGTGTTTGGGTGCTGCTGGGGTGTCCCACGCACCTGGCAGGTGTGGCATGCCTCGCCCCGGTCCCAGCCGCAGTCGGAGCCGCAGTGGCCCACAAAGGGGGGGTACCCGCTCAGCATGATGTACAGGATGACACCCAGGCTCCACAGGTCACAGCGCTTGTCGTAGATGGAGGCCTCCTCGTTGAAGGCTTCCACCACCTCTGGGGCCATGTACTCGGCTGAGCCACACTGCGGGGACAGGCGGGGTGAGCCCCGAAGGGTGGGACCGATGGGGCAGGGGGGACTGGGAGGGTCCTGCCAGACCTCCAGAGCTGCACCTCTGAAGGAAAGGTGCAGACATGGCTGCTCCCGCCACATCACCCGGCTGCATTTCCCACCACAGAGGATGCCACAGACCTGCCTCTCTGAGGTCACCCAACAGCAGCTGCCACCCCGAAGGAAAAAAAAAATAAAGCCTAAAGGGTGCAATCCCCATGGCGTAGGACAGCCAGACCCACAGGACCCACAGCATCACCACCACCCAACTGGCTCAGCGGGGCAGCCCCAGCGCTGGGAGCGGCCACGGGACATGGGGGGACGAGCCTGCTGTGCCTGTTCCTCTGACCGTGCCATTCCTCTGACCGTGCCCATTCCCCGGCCCGGCACAGGATCCGGGGCGGGAGGAGTTAACCCCGGCGCAGAGAGAGGCAGAGCCAGCGGCCCCATTCCCCTATCGCTCCAGGGACTCTGGGGCTTTCCAGCGCATGACCCGCAGCCCACACAGGCCCCGTGACCAGGGGAGAAAAGCTGCAGCCAGCAGATAATCGCCCCGTAACGAGAGAGGCCTCCTGACGAGGGGCCTCTCCGGCCCCAGCAGCTGATGCCACCGCAGGAAAACAACCCCCGGCGCCGCTGGGAATGGGGGAACTCGGGACGCCTCAGGAACTCGGAGCCCGCCCCGCAGGAAGGAGGGGGCCGGGGTGTTCCCCGCTCCCGCTGCTGCGCACCCGACACGGGCCCGGCTCTGCCCTCCGCGGCACGTTCGCAGTCCCGAGCCCCCGGGGTGCCGGGCGATGCCCCGCACGGGGGGCACCTGCGGCTGCCGATAAGGGGAGCGGGAGATGGGATCTGTGCGAGCCGGGGGCAGCCGGGAGCTCTCGGGGTGCCCAGCCTGCACTCTCCTCGCCCGCGGGCCGGGGAAGCGCGGCGGGCCCGGGCCGGGCCTGACCCAGTTCTCCCCTCAGGCTCGGCGCAGCCGCCGCGGCCGCTCGGGCTGTTGCTAAGGCTCACGGCAGCCCGGGCGCTGCGCCAGCCCCCGGCCCCCCCGCGTTATGTAACCGCAGCTCGCCTGCCACGGCGGGGGGGGACACGGGGGACACGCAGCATCAGCGACAGCAGCGACGAGCAGGGGGTGTCCACGCATAGCCGCGTTCCTGGAGCCTGCAGGGGGGCTGCGGGGGTCCCCTGGGACAGACCCTGCCCGCGGGGCTCGCACGCTTACCGGGGTGAGCAGCTCCGGAGTGGAGATAGGGGAGCAATCGCCGTTCAGTTTGATGCCACTTCCCAGGTCAAAATCGCAGATCTTCACTGGGGAGACCTGGGGAGAGGGGGGAAGGCGTGGTCGGTGACCCTCCGGCATCCTCCAGGAACCACAGCCGGCAGCCCCTCAGAGACCCCAGCCCTGTTTTCAGGCCATAGCTGCACAGTGCCACGTCCTGTTATGCTTCACACCACGCTGTGCTGTGGCATATGGGGAGTGTGTGTATCCCTGGCAGGACTTGGTGTGTCTCTGTGTCCCTGGCAGGACCCTCCTGCACTCCCCACCTCAGGAATCACCCCACTGTGCCCAACCCCCCCCCAGGCAGCACACCCTGCACCCACCCGGGCTGCTCCCCGCTCACCTGGTCCGGGCTCTCACACAGGATATTTTCTGGTTTCAGATCCCTGTGTGCAATCCCTGGGGGCAAAAGAGCCAATGAGGGTAAAAATCCCCCTCCTACAAGACTGCTATAGTGTAAAATCTGGGGGTGGCACAGGGACCCCTCCCTCCCTACCCCAATTCACTGCCTACACCCTGGCAAAAGGCAAAATTTGCTGCTGGCCCTGAATCCCAACCAAACTGGAGGAACAGGATCTGCACCACAAAAAACCTTGTGATGCAGCTGGGCCTGACCCTGCGTGCTGGGATGGGCACTGTCCCTTGGGCAGAAGGATGGGGGGAGGCAGTGACACCCCCCGGGGGGCCCAGCGCACCCCAGGGTGTCCTCAGTGGCACCTGCGGCGTCCCAGCTCACCTTTGTTGTGCAGAAAGTGCAGGGCGCTGGCGATATCCTGCACCACCACGCTGGCCTCCAGCTCGTTAAAGTGGCGTCTCCGGTGGATGTGGGTCAGGATGGAGCCTGTGGCCAGGTGAGAGCAGAGCTGGGGCTCGTGGGGGTCCTGGCACCGCAGCTCCCCCCACCCCAGGGCCACACTCACCTCCCCTCATCTTCTCAAACACCAGGTAAAACCTCTCCTCCTCCTCGAAGAACTCAATCAGCTCCAGGACATTTCTGCAGGGACCATGGCATCAGCCCAGCATGCCCCCAGAACACCTCCTGGGGTCCCCCCCACACCCCATCCAGCACAGGACCCTGGGAGGGATGCAGGATGGGGAATCTGGGCTTGCAGTGATTGAAACCACACGGCCAGGGCCCCCCTGGCCGCATTCCAGGGGGGAGAGGGGCTTGCAGTGCCGGCTCTGCTCCTCCCTAATTGCTCACAGCCCCTCCTGACTCGCTCGCCCGCCCCACACGCAGCCCCACACGCAGCCCCACACGCAGCCCCGCTCCGCAGCAGGGGCTCGGCTCTGCTCCAACTTGGCCACCGAGGCCCTGTCGTCATGGCAAACCCCCGAATGTCCGCGGCCAGCGGGGCCAAGGGGAGGGAGCGTGGGGCAGAGGGCAGCCTGGCTGTGGCCCATGGGTGTCACGAACATCAGCCCGGTCTCAGCCCACTCCCCGTGCCCGCAGCGGGGATGCAGCGGCTGCCCCGCCGTACCTGTGCCCCTGGCACTGATAGAGCATCTCCACCTCCCGGAAAACCCTGCTCCGAATATGTCCCAGGCGCTTCTCGATGATCTGGAAGGCAGAGAGGGGGAGGCTCAGGGAGCAGCAGCGCTGCCAGGGAGGGGCCGGGGCACCCCTGGCCCAGCAGCGCGGGGACCCGCGGGGCCGGGCGGGGCACGGAGCCCGGCGGGGTTAAGGCAGCAGAACAGGCTGTTCCCGGCGCCGGTGCCAAGCGGCAGCCGTGCCAAGCCGCTCCCTCCGGGGCCGGGGCCAACAGAGCTCCACGTGATGCTGGAGCACCGGCGCAGCAAAGGGCCCTGTGCCCCACTGGGCGCTGGCACAGCGGGGCTGGCTGGCCGTGCCAAGGGGGGACAGGGGGACCCCCCATGTCATCTGATGCCAAATGGGAGGGGGCAGATGGCTGCTGTCATTGCCCTTTGGGGGGCGCAGAGCACCCCACCACCACAACCCTCCCTGCTGCCTCAGTTTCCCCTCTGGGGCACCCAAAGGTCCCCACAGAGCAATGGGGGAGGCAAAGTTCCCCTGGCATTTTACTGCATTTTGACACAGGGCCCATGCCAGAGCCCCTGTGCCACGGCTCAGAGCCTGTGGAGTGCAGAGTCACGGGACCACTGCCCCTGACCCCAAAAGGAGCTGGCTCACCCCAACCCCCTCCAGCACCCCCATGAGACCTCCCTGGAGTGAGCAGGAGGTGACCACCCTGCCAGCACCACGTGCCCCTGCCTGCTCCAAGCCCCCAGACGCATCTCAAGTGTTCATTTAGTCTCCAGCATGCCCTCATTGACAGAGAGAGAAGCGTGGCTAAGGGGGGTCACCGAGGACCCCAAGCTGGGTGGGGGCAGAGGTTGGTGTGCCACCGTCACAGCCCAGCCCTGCCGCATCCCTGCCCCTCTCCCTTCCCTCCAGCCCCTAAAGCCGCAGTCCTGGGCCAGCACCGGACGGTGCTGGGAGCTGGCAGAGCCCCAGATGTGGAGGGCAGAAACAGAAACTGAGGCAGGGGGTGGGAGGGAGTGGGTCTGCAGCCCCAGCAGTGGAGCTTTACCTTCACGGCGTACTCCTTGTTGGTGATGAGGTTCACGCAGGACTGGACTCTGGCGTGGGCCCCTTCTCCCAGCACCTCCTCCTGCAGCTGGTAAACATCTGGCAGGGGAGAGGTCACCTGAGCTGCCGCCCCCACTGTGCGGAGCCTGGGGACACCAGGAGGGCCCAGCCCTGCCCCAGGCCAGAGGGAACCCCTGGGACCCCTGAGCAGCCCCACTCACCTTCGAACCTGCCGGAGAAGCTGTCGGTGGCTCTGCAGCGCTTCTTCTTCTTGTTCCTTTTCTTGGCGTCAGGGATGTCGATGGGTTGACTTGAAGGCATGTCTGTGCCAGGGCAAAGCCACCGGTGTCAGCCATCCCCGTGCACCCACAGGTCCCCCAGGGCTGCCCCCAAAGCCTTCAGGGCCAAAATCCCAGGGGGCAGGATGGGAGGAGCCCCGCTGGGATGCAGCCGCATGAGGAGGCACCCGCCACTCACCGGGACGGGGCGGGCACTCGAAGTTGAAGACAGGCTCCAGGTGGTTGGACTGGTCGAACTCCAGGTCGAAAGGGTTTTGCCCCTGTGGGAGTCAAGAGCAGGAGTGAGGTGGCAGCTGCTGGATCAGCCACCACCAGCTGCCACCCCGAGCCCAGCACAGACACGCAGCCCGGCATGCTCCGGCTCCTGGGACACATTCTGCTCACTGCCCCGTGGTGCAAGACACCAGCTCATTTGAGACACAGCAGAGCTCCAGGAACAGCCAGAGGATGAGGAGGAAGGCTTTGACCACATCTCCTGATGGGGACGGTGCTGCAGGGTCGCTCCTCCAGCCAGCCCCAGGCCAGCACATGGGGGATGATGAGAGGGACCGCAGCCTCCCACACCAACCCATCCCCAAATCGCCACCCAAACCTGAACCACAGTGAGGTAGGAGGGGGAGGAAAAGAAGCCACAGGCCAAGTCAGGCCCCAGAGCCACCCCTCCATGTCCTCCCAGCTCCTTGCAAGGTCACAGAGGCTGGAGCCTGCTCTGCCCTGCTCCAGTGGACATCTCACCAGGCTGTGGACACCCCCAACCCGGCAGGATCAGTCCTGCACCCCGGGATCCACGGAGGGCATGGGACCTGCTCCTCGCCCCCCGGCACTCCCGTGGCACCCGAGGGGACATGGGGACCCTCTGCTTCCTGCTCCCCTGAGGGACAGGACAGAGCTAGGGCCGAAAGGGCCCCGTCCTCCCCAGGATTATGAAATCTGTTTGGGTGGAGGTGGCAGCTCCAGCGGCGTTCCCAAACCCGCCCGGTGCCCGGGCCGGCTGCCAGCCCCAGCACGGCCAGCCCCGGCCACCGCCAGAAACACCCAGAACGCTCCTGTTTACTGCAGCCTGGGGGGGCCGGGGGTCCCCAGCCCGAACAGGGGAGGTTCACCCCAGGAGCACTCCCACACCAAGCACCACTTTGGAGCTCCGGGACCAAAACTCTCCTGTGCTGCATTTTCCTCCCTATCAAAACCTGGATTTGGGGAGAGCAGCATCGGCCCGCAGCTGCTGCCCCCCGGGATGAGCCCCGGCAGGATGGGGGGGACAAGGCCTCCGGGAGAGGTACGGGGTGTACGGGGGGGCAGGGAAGTACGAGGGGGCACTGGGGGGGCAGTAGGGGGCAGGGGGCCCTGCCAGCTGCCGCAGCACTGCCACACAAAGGTCTGGGGGATGGGAGGCTGCGCACGGGCTCCATCAGCACAGCCGAGGTGTTCCCCCCGCCTCCATGCCCAGCCACCGCGGGGGGACACAAACCCCGGCCGGAGACCACCTGAGCAGGAGCGGGGGTCACTGCAGTGAGGGGGCGGGTTGGGGGGACCTCCCCGCACCCCGGAGCTGGAGCGAAACCGAACAAAGGAGCCCCCAACCCACAGCCAGGAAGCAGCTCGGGAGGGGGGGGAACCGAATGGAGTTGGACCACTGGGACCCCCCCGCACACCCCGAGGTGACAGCGGCAGGGGGAACAGGGGTGACGGGCCCGAGCGGGGGATGCATCCCTGGGTGGGCGGCGCTGCGGGATCGACCCTCGCACGGGCCCACCGGGCCGGGCCTGGGGAGCCCTGAGACCACCTCCACATCGCTGCCGGACCAGGACGAAGGGGTGCAACTGGGCGGGGGGAAAATGCAGCCACCCCACCCACGGGAGATCCCCGTGGGAGCTGCAGCATCCCAGCGCACACCCGAGGGAGGGTGGGGGAGACACTGATCCAATCCCCGGGAGCACCACGACCTCCGGGACGGGGGGACAGGGGGGTCCCCTTGCTCGGTTGGGGTGGCAGTGCCCTCGCAGCTGCTCAGTTTGGGGGGGGG
>WBMY01008021.1:63076-84298 GCA_013397315.1 Donacobius atricapilla
CTGGTGGAGGCCGGTGGAGCTGGAGGAGGGGTTTGCATCGCCCCAAAGCCCGGTGCCAGCCTGGCATGGGGTCCCCAGGGTGGGGCTCTGGCCATCCCCCTCCCAAACCTGCCGAAATTCCTGCTTTTCCTGGCCCTAATGGCTTCTCCTGCCTCCCGCACCCGTCGGGACGCTTCCCGGGCCTTTGTTTGTTAGTGCTGCTAACGAGGGCCCCCCAGCTAATCCGGACGGGGGGGATGAGTGGTGGTGCCCCCACTGTTGGGGGGCCTGCAGGGGCACAGGGACGGGCCCTGCCTCTCCTGGGGCTCCTGAGGAGCCGCTCATTCTCAAATTGCACCCGCCACCATGTAGGTCACGGAGCTGGAAGCCGCAGCCCTGGGGCCACCCAGGGGTGCCTGGCGTGGTGGGGATGCCCAGGGCTGGGCCGGGGGCTCGCCCGGCCCACGGGGGGCTCTGTCACCGTGTGGGACGCTGGGGCAGTGGCAGCGTGTTCACTGTGGGCGATGTGTACACGTGTGCTGTGTGCTGGCTGTGCGTCACGTCACCTGCGTGTCCTCTGCGTGTCCCCCACGTCACTGCGCCTCTCTGCACAGCCGGTGTGTGCTCAGTGCCCACCCCCCGCTCCCCGTGTGCCCCTGGCGTGTTTGCCCCGTGTGCTGGTCGCACGTGCTTTGCACACTCAGAGCACACTCAAGGGGAGGTTTCCAGCTGGGTGTGGCAGCAACGTTGGGTCTCTGCTGCCGGGCACAGGGATACTGGGACAGGCTTCTCCTCCCTGGGCTTCCCTTCCTGCTGGAATAGGCTGCCAGGGAATATGCACGAAACCCCACGCGTGTGTGCAAGGCCAGAGCATCGGCCCAGGGGGTGTTTGCACCAACACACACACACACACACAAGTG
This sequence comes from Donacobius atricapilla, assembly GCA_013397315.1. Taxonomy (NCBI): domain Eukaryota; kingdom Metazoa; phylum Chordata; class Aves; order Passeriformes; family Mimidae; genus Donacobius; species Donacobius atricapilla. The sequence continues at coordinate 63,976 of WBMY01008021.1, forward strand.
ATCGTGTGTTGTTTTTTGTCCGCACACGTGTTCGTCCCAGGGTACCACCCTTGTTTCCCCCACAGGACCAGGGCTCTTCCGCTCACCTGCTGGGCACAGGGGCCCAGCCTGGCCCCCAGCTCCGGGGCTACAGCAGGTCCCTGCACTGGTGGCTCCTGCCGCGGGGACCTCCGGGCCTGTGGACGCTGGAAAGGGCCCCGCTGGCCCCAGGCAGCGCTGGCAGCTCACAGACCACAGCTCAGGGCTTCCAATGTTTTTTCAGGGAAACACGAATTTCGATGCATTTGAGCCCCCCAATCCCCTCCCTCCTCCTGATCACATCCAGCGTCCCAGGGGTGCAAACATGGGGCTGGCAGCAGCAAATTCCCCATGTCCCGGTTCTCCCCAGGATCCACTAACAGTGAGTCCCCTGCTGTGCCCCCGAGGTGTCACCTGTCCCCACACCTCTGAGTTCCACCAGGACCCACAACCTGGTGGGGTCTCCAGGAGCTGTTGGAGCCCCACACTCCAAGACTGACCGAGGGAAAACAGGAAAGCGAGTGGGGCTGTGCCGGAAGGCGGCTATTGTTGGCCAGGGAGCAGGGGGAGCGTGAGGGGCCGGAGGCATCGTGGCCACCCTGTCACCCCTCTGGGCCCTGAGCCACTCGTGGCTGCCCACTCCCCCCTGGATGTGCCCCAGTGTGGGCAGGCAGCTGCTCGGGGCTGTCCAGGGCTTCCCCTCCCACCCCACTTCTCTGTTTTGGAAGGGAAAATAAATAAACCTCCTTTTTCCGTGTGCCACTTCCCTGGCCTAAGGAGGTCCCAGCTTTCCGCCCCTGGAAGCAGGAGGATTTGGAACCCTGGCTCTGTGTCAAATGAAAAAATCCTGCAAAAAACCTGGAATTTCCTGCAGGGCAGAAAACCCGGAGGTTTGGGGTGGGACAGAAGGGGTGGGAGGGAAGGGGAGCACGAGGGACACAGGGGACACACACCCCCCACACCCAAGGCACACACGGGCTCACGGCCAAGCTGCTTCCCATGCTCGTGGGTCCTTCATCTTCCTCCTCACCTTGAAGCCACTGGGAGAGTTTTGGCAGCTCCTGCCAGGCCTCCAATGCCCCCCAAGTCCCCACCCTGCCACCATGGGACATGGCCCTGGTCCCTCGCTCCCCATCTGCTGCGGGGGAGGGGCTGGGGTGAACCCTGCTTGGCTTTCCCAGCTCCTGCTTTACCCCCACATTTCAGGGCTGCCCCCTTGCCCAGGAACTCCCCAGCAGAGCTGCCCAGTGTGTCTCAGGGACAGCTGGGGCACAGGCAGAGTGATGAGGCTCACATGGAGGGGGATGGTGGTGTCCTGCCTCAGTTTCCCCAGCTGGAAGAGGTGCCATGAAGTGAGAGTAGCTGGAACCCAACATCAAAGCTGCAGGGAAGTGTGTCCCGAGGGAGGGTACAGACACACCTGGGGTAGTTTCACTCCCAAAAAGCCCTTCAAGGGAGGTGCCAATTCAATGAGGAGCATCCTCCTTCCCCCATCACCCAGTCCTGGCCCTGACACTCCACACCAGCCAAAATCCAGGGGACAAGGACATGGAGATGGTGGGATTGGGATGGGGCTTGGCCCAGGGATATCCTGGAAAGATGGACCAAGCTCCTAAAGGAGGGAAATCCCTGCAGCCCCCAAAACAAGGGGCAGGAGCTGTGGGAGCTGTGGTTTTGGGGTGTCTGGGAGAAGGGCAGGGAGAGGGCTCATGCTGTGCCACAGTGGGAGTCCTGTCTTAGCAGATAGCAGCAAATGGGGAAAGCATTTACAGGAGGACTTTAAACACCTCAGGCTCTTTTCTCTCTCCTCCATCCTCCCAATTCTCTGGGAAGGGGGAAATCTGCAGCAGCAGCCCTGACCCACTGCAGCTGAGTCACTCTGGGGAAGCTCCAGGAGTGCAGGGATGTGGCAGGAAGAGGTGCAGGCTGGCATGTTGCACATTTTCTTAGAAAGAGCAGAAAAACTCCCAAACCACCAAAAAATTCCCCCTGCTCCCTCGGAAAGGGCACTGAAACCACAGCAGGGCCTGTACACCCTGTGCTGGAGGACATGGGTGCTGGTGGCTGTGTCCTGGCAGCCTCTTGGGGTTAGCAGAGATTTATTCACCAGGACCAAAAATTATCCTGGGGCCCCTTCTCCTGGTAAAGCAGTGGGTGAGGAGGGACCTGCTCTCCCCATGGGGCTGGAGCAGCAGGTGCCCTTGGTATCAGTGTCACTCGCAGGGATGGGACATGACCTCCTGCTCCAGCATTTTCCCAGAAGAATTCCACGTCCTGCCCATGTTCCTGGAGCTGCTGGCCCCTGGCCTGGCCTGTGCCATACAAGGGAGAGGGAGCACGTGCCATGCTGGTGACTGTTCCCTTGTCCCAGGACCGGCTGTCACCTCCTCCATGGAGCCCAAAACTGGAGCAGAGCAAACCCAGGGCCCTGCCTGCAGATTAGAGCTGGGGGGCTGCCAGGGACCCTGGGGAATCTGGGCCCAGAGGTATCAGCTGTCCAGGGAACAGAACAAACAAAAAGCACATTTCAGAGCTTGGAAAGCTTCCACAGGCCGTGCAGGGATGAGGGACAGAGGCACTCCCAGGGTCTGCAGGGCTTAGTGTGACAGCAGAGCTGTGCAGGGACATATCCTGTGCCCCCTGTGCTCCTGTTTCCCCAGCTCCAAAGGTGCATGGAATGAGGCAGCACCTCCTGGGGATGGGAACAGAGTCCATGGGCCCATGGGCCTCATGGCCCCTCCGGAGGGGTCCCCCTGCTGTCTCTGGGACAGTGCCCAGGGCTGGAGGGGCAGGGCAGTGTAAGGACATCCCTCTGTCACAGCGCAGCCTCAGCAATGCTCTGAGCAGGATCTGCTGCACGGGGAGGTGGTGGCAGGTGGGGACATCCCTGTCCTCACCCAGCAGGACATGGCTCTGCCACAGACCCCGCAGACATGCAGCCACAGATGCCATAGGAGACCCCCCCCCAGCCCCTGCTCCCCTCTGGCTGCTTTCCAAGGGTCTGTGCACTACAGCTGGGGAGCCCCTCACTCCACACTTTAAGCAAACCCTAATGGGACTTGGGGAGCGCTTGACCCTTCCACCAAACCAGCGATGGTGTGGTCTGGGATGCAGAGGAGGAAAAGGCCAGAGCCAGGCCAAGAAGTCCAGGAAACCCATGAAGGAGCAGTGACCCAGGGAGCATCAATGCTTGTGAGCTCAGAACTGATTGTGGGATTAACACATGGAGAGCAGGTGGCTTTTCCAAGACTTACTTATCAAGGAACAATGAAAGTTGTGGGTACAAGGAGCCCCATGCACTTTTCCCTGTGAGCCAACTGCTTCATCCCACACCCTGCCACCAAGGCACCTTGAGCTCTCCCTGCCTGGCGGTGTGACTGTGCCAAGGTGTCCTGGAGCAGGGACACCTCCCGAGCCTGTGCCTCAAGGAACAGAGACCTTTCAACCAACAACACATCTTTGGATGAGTCCAGTTTGAGTTCCTCCTAATCCGCAGCTGGACTGCACATCTGAAATCTCTTCTGGAGGTGGGACACATCTCAGAGTTTGGGATGACACTGAGAGATCCTTTCCCACCCAAGGCAGAGGGACTTTTACTTGCAACAGCTCCTGACAACACCCTGAATAAACATCAATGAAATCTATGTATTTAATTCCTTCGTATGTGAACCATTGTGCAAATCTGAGACTAAGACTGAGCCTGGGCTGTACCTAAGTTCCATCAGGAGTTTAGGAAGCAGGGTGGTGTTGTCTGAACCTTGACCTCAACAGAAGGGTCTCTCTTAACCCTTTTACATCTTCAGTTTCAGTGTAAATCATTCCAGCTCAATTCCAGCTCTATTTTCCTTAGTCTTTTACATCCATGTAGGAGGTACCAGAGGGAACCTCAACATTATACTCTGTTAAATCACACTTTCATAGATTCATATTAAAATAACTTCTGCTAACAGTGTTGACAGGGACTCTGAGTGACCCAAAATCACTCATCTGTGACAAATTGATGTTGTTGGCAGTATCCTAAATCCGGATTCATGGCAGAACTGAGGCCCTGAAGCTCCTGAGCTCCTCAGGGTTCAGGGGATGGAGAATCCCAGCAGGGGAGGATCAGGGCGAGCCACGGCTTCCCGGGAGCAGCAGGAGCCCCTGCTCTGAACCACAGGAAAGGAGCATTTCCCTCGGAACATACGGCAGCCGCAGCCCCCTCTGTGCCGCCAGCCCGCGCCCGCTCCAGCTCCGGGGCAGATGCCATCTGTGCTTTCTGGGAAGGGATCAGCCCCGCAGAGGGGAGGCTGCTGGAGCCCTGGCCACAGTACTTGCTCAGCCCAGGCCCTGCAGTGCAGATCTGCAGAGCTGTTCTCTGGGTTCTCAGCACAGCCTTTGTGATGCCTGTGCGTCTAACCAGCGCGGGGGGAGATGAGGAATGAAAGCACCGAGAGGTCCTGGCCAAGGCTGAAGCCCCTCGCCAGGCTGGGCTCAGCTCACGGAGCTCAGTCTGGGGGGGCTCAGTTTGAGGGCTCAGCTTGTGGTGCTCAGCACTGGGGCCTCAGTTTGGGGTGCTCAGCCTGGAGGGCTCAGCACTGGGAACTGAGCCCTGGGGGCGCAGCCCAGGGGGCTCAGCCCTGAGGGCTCAGCTCGGGGGCTCAAGCCCAGGGGCTCACGGCTGCCTGCTCCCTGCAGCGCTCGCAGCTGCAGCTCAGGAGTGAGTAAACACAACATGAAAGCCTGGGGAGATGAAAGTGGGGCTGGGGCTGCCGGGGCAGAGGCAGAGCGAGGCTGAGCTGTGGCTCCACAGACCTGTCTGGGCAACATCCTGCACTGCTGGGCGCGGGGGCCGGGCTCAGCCACTTTCAGCCCTGCCACATCTTCTCCCACAAAGGTGGTTTTCCTCCTCCTCCCTTGGCTGAGCTCATCTTGCATGGGAGGGTTGCTCCTCCAAAAAGAAAGGGGGGCCAAGGAAGGTAAGTCCCTGCAGCCCTGTGGGTCACAGCTGGTGGGGTGCCACACATCCCCACACTCAGCATCCACAGCATTCCAGTCGGGCTGACCCGGCACTGCTCAGCACCCACCTGCAGCCCCACCACAGCTCAGCACTTGGGGCCTTGTAGGTGTCCTGGTTTCAGCTGGGACAGAGCCAGTTCTCTCCCCAGTAGCTGGTATGAGGCCGTGTTTGGGATCTGGGATGGGAATAACGCTGATAACACACCGATGTTTTGGTGTTGCTGAGCAGTGCTTACCCGAAGCCAAGGACTTTGTGTGTCCCGTGCTCTGCCAGCAAGGAGGGGCACAACAATTGGGGGGAGCAGGGCTGGGACACCTGACCCAGGCTGGCCAAAGAGATATTCCACACCCAAGAACAACACGTTCTCCAGCTGAGCTGCACCCGCAAAACATTGGGAGAGGGGCTGGAGGGTGGTCCCAGCAGCCCCACTGGGCAGGGGAATGGGCAAGAGCCAGTGCTGCAGGCAGTGAACAGGAGCTACAGCTGGGGAGCCCCTCACTCCCCTTCTGGCCAGGAAAAGTGTGCATCCCCCAAATGCAGAGTTTTTCCCAATTTAGTCCACCAGCCTCAATGACTGCACCCCTGGCTCCTTCCCAAGGCAGAGGAGCCTCTTGGCAAGTTGGTGAGCTGGAATTCCCCTCCCCTGCCCACTTCCACCCGAGTTTCAGAGCTGTGAGAACAGTTCAACCCTTGGGTACAGAGACACTGCAGACAGAAGTCAGGACAACCCTGGGATGCCCCATGGCCTTGGGACCCAGCTCTGGGCTCAGAGCAGCCCAGACCTGGCACCTGGAGAGCTGCAGGAACCCAACCAACCTCCCAGGAGCTGCGCCAGGAGCACACACCCACGAGCTCCCAGCTCTCCAGCACAATCCCCAAGGAGCCCAAACACCCTGTGTTTGTTTTGCTGATGGGAAGGTTCTGATGAATGTGCAGTCACGAGACGCTCGGCGGTGGCGTGTGCTGTGTAAATACAACATAATTTATTGGTTCCATTTCAGAGCACGAGTGGTATTTGTACGAGTGTCCTAATGGCAGGACGAGAAATGAGAGAGTCATGTATGTACAGAGATTCCAGGGCACAGGAATGCTTTGTAAGGAAGAAGTGGTTAGTGGTGCAGTTTGGTCACTTACTGGCCCCCAAATCCTACGTAGACCCAATACCTACCTGGGGACACTGCCAAGCTCTCCCTGTACAAGCAGTGGGTGAGGCTGTGGGGCTCTGGCTGCACACCAGAGAATTTGGTCCCAGATGTGCACAGCTGGGTGGGGTGGTGATGCCGGGAAAAAAGGAGAAGGCTCTGTACCCCAACGGGAAGCGGGATGTGGTCCCGGCAGGGTCAGCGTACCACGAGGGACAGGGAGGGAGAGGATGGAGAATTTCTGATGCCTGTCCCAGCACCTTCCCTCTGGTGGCTCCCATGAGGAGCTGCCAGCGTGGATCTGTGTCCCCGTGGGGACAGTGCTGAGCTACAGCCGGGCTGTGTGTGCAGAGCTCACCTCAGAGCTGGGCTGACACACGGGGGCAGATTTCCACTCCAACAGCTCCAGCTCCAACTGTGGCAGCCATGGGATGAAACCCAGTGCCAGCTTACTCAGAGAGCCAGGCCTTGGGGAGGGGTGGGCACAGAGCAGCTCTGCCCCAAGCCTGGGCTCACAGCCAGCGCAAGAGGTGCTGGGGGATCCATGTACACCAGTCCCATACCCTGCCTTCAGGGGCGGGAAACGTGTATCCCAAGGGAGGTACCACTTCCACGGCAGCACCAGCCCCACAACACAGCTCTGCCTGAAGTGTCTGGCTCAGCTCACTCAGGGCTCATGGAGGAGGCAGCTCAGGCAGCACTTCCCCACTCCGAGAGCCAACATTCCCATCAAGTGGCCCACAAAATACTTTCTTTCTTTTTTATAGAAATTACTATAAAAAAATTAGTTAATCTAGAGCATCTTTAAAAAAATATTCCTGCAGTATCACAGTTTTACATTGAAACTCATTAAAAATATATAATTTCTTAAACGAAACGTCTCTGTTCTCCCCTTGAATCACGTCTCCAATATGGGATTGGGGCTCGAGTCCTCGGAAGAGGTGCCGAGGTGGGAGCAGGAAGGTCTGAGCTCAGTGGCACATCCGGGAGGTCATTTCCTTCTGTCAAAGGGACAGAGAAGACAAGGACTGTGAAGGAGGATCCAGGCTCCCAGGTGAGGGTGTGGATGAGAAAAACCCTCTGTGTTTAGCTGTCAATACCATTCCTAGGCACAGGGTGACACTGCTGCCCACAGCTCCAGTTTGGGCAGGGCTGTGTTCTCCCCACCATTCCCATTCCCAGCACATCCCAGTCACATCCTGACTCCCAGGTTTCTGACAGTTAAACTGCAAGGCCAACTGGTCCTGAATTTGGGCAACCAGCTTTAAAAGAGAATCATGGAATCCTTAAGGGTTGGAAAGACTCACAAAATCATCAAGTCCAATTATTACCCCACCACTGCTGTGTCACCACTAAACCATGTCCCCAAGTGTCACATCCACATGCTTTTTGAGCACTTCCAGGGATGGTGACTCCCACGCTGCCCTGGGCAGACCTTTCCAAAACCTGTCCCACCCCTTCAGTGAAGAAGTTTTCCCATAAATCCAGTCTAAACCTCCACTGGCACAACTTGAGATTGTTCCCTCCTGTCCTGTCCCTTGTTACCTAGGACAAGACTGAGACCCCCCAGCTGCCCCCTCCTGTCAGGGAGTTGTGCAGAGCCAGAAGGGCCCGCCTGAGCCTCCTTTTCTCCAGGCTGAGCCCCTCCAGCTCCCTCAGCTCCTCTTGGTGCTCCAGCGCCTTCCCCAGCTCTGTTCCCATCTCTGGACATGCTCCAGCCCCTCAATGTCTTCGTTGGAGTGAGGGGCCCAAAACTGACCCCAGGATTTGAAGTGGGGCCTTCTGAGAAGGTTCCAGAGCCCTCTGTGACTGTACCTGAGCCCACCCAGACACTTACCAGGGGTTCCAGCTCCTTGGTGTCTATGAGATTGAACTCTTTCACAAAATAGTAAAAGTGCTTGTAGCAGGTGTTCACGTGGGCCTCCGAGCCCATCTGGGTGATCCTGTCGAAGTGGTGGATGTAGACGTGGACAAAGACCCGGAAGAGCCTGGACAGAATCTTCTTCACCACCGGGAGAAAGTTCTTGGGGAAAGGAGTACCTGTGAAGGAAGAAAGGCCATGAAAAACCTTTGGTCAAGTTAAAACTGGTTGCCTAGGGCTAAAATAAATGGGTAAAATGGACTGATTGAGGCAAAAGTGCTTCTGTCCCTGGTAATTTCCAGCTCCCCTCTCCTTTTTCCTTTCTTTGGCTCACATTTTTCAAAGCAGATTTTTTAAGTGACAGAGTGATGCATTCCCGTGACTGAAAGCAGAGCCCACATTCCCAGCAGTTCTTTCAGTCAGACAAGAGTTTTCTTCTACTCCTGTTTGATGTATTTATATAAACAGCGCAAAACCCCAGATACAACCAAGCAACTTCCCAAAGGAAAGGGCTAGTTAACTCCCCACAGTTATCCCTTGTTTTGGTACATCTTTAGCTCTTTGGTTAAAAATTAAAGCTGTTAAGGTCCTCTTTGAAGGCTCCAGGGCTGTGTTTGGCTGGGCCCCTGCAGCAGAGCAGTCTGGCCATGCAGCCACCTCCGTGGGATATCAGGGTGTAAAGTTCACACTGTTTCTGGAGGAACAAGGACAAGTTAAATTCTTTCCTTGCTCTGCCAGAGCTGCAGCTTTTCAGTCAGTGTTAAAAGATCTGCTAAAAGCTGAGCTGAAGACAATAACAACTAAAAAAAAACCCAAACCACAACCCTCGTGCTGTCACAGAAGCTCATCCTGCAGGCCAGAAGAGAACCAACACCCCCAGTGTGGTCCCCGGAGAGCTACAGCAGAGCCCATGCAGTGTGAGAAGAATGACTGGGGAGGGTTTGGTGCTTCAGCTGTCTCAAAATCGGCTGTTTATGGCCCCCCTCCTCTCTCTGCCCACTCCACACCAGGTTTAAGCGGCATTTTGGCACAATGGAGGATCCCTGTGGATGCTCAAGTGGCAGATGTGCCCCAAATAGGGACCAACTGCATCCCATCAGAGCTCCAAAAGGATGAACACCAGGGCAGGAGAGGGAGGGAGCTCTGCCGCACGTCATCTCCTCCATCCCAGGAGATGGAAGCTCTGCATGGGCTCAGCTGTATTTACCTGATAACTTAGAGACTAAATTCTTCCATCTTCATCACAGAATAAGAGGCAGCCAGTGTGGCCTCAAATAAGAGAGGGGGTGATTATGGCACGTGGCGCCATCACCAGGTGGCACAGAGCTGTGCCTCAGAGCTGGGCTGGCCATCAGCTCGGGGAGAGCCATCCTGCACCCAGCATGAGCCACTCCGGGGCCACCTCAGAGCCCGACTGCTCGAAGGGCAGCCTCCTGTTTCACTGCCTCGAGGTATCCGTGACTCCCAGCAGGATCTGCTAAAGCTCTGGGTAGTTCAGCACTGCACAGGAGCTGGAAAGAGCTCACTGCACTGCCCACCTGAGAAGCACAGAGGAAAACAGCTCTGCTACAGAGCTCAGCTGTGCTGCAGCATCTCCTGGAACAGCAACAGGGGCTCCTCGAGAAGACTCCACAGCCACCTCCCTCCCTCCAGCCCCAGCTGGGACCCAAACTCACCGACGTTGGTGGGGAAGATGTCCTCGTTGTTGATCTGCACCTCGATCCAGTCCATGAGCAGGTTCATGTACTGGGGCGCGGACAGGGCCGTGGGTTTGCGGTACTTGTGCTCGTCCTGCCACCGGTACTCGTACTTGGGGCCCCCCGACATGACGGGGCAGGACTGCTCCGTGCAATAGTCACTGATGGTGCCGTAGATGAGGTTGATGCGGTTGAAGAAGTCCACGACGTGCACGGCCACCCAGTCGTTCTGCTCCTCGCCCGGCGGCAGCTGCACGGCCACCTTCAAGTCCAGGCCAGCATTGAGCGAGGCCTGGGCCTTCTTGTGCAGCTCAAACCGCTGAGTGCCCGGCTCGAACTTGCGCTTGGGCCGGAAGGTTTTGTCTTTATTGAACACTTGCTTTAAAGCGTGGGACATTTTCCTTCTCTTGTCTCTTCCAGGCCCACAGCGGTGACAGCTGGAGGCGCGGCCACTTCCCGGGGCAGGGCTGGGGCGACTCTGATCTTCACAGAAACCTCCCTCTCCTCATCTGGTCCTGATCTGCAACACAGCACAGAAGGGCAGCGATTAGGAACAGCTCTCTCAACAGGAAACCTCATCTAAATCCCATAGGAAGAGATCTAGGATGCCATCTGGGCCCTCGCCCCACATCTGAGGCGGGGGGGGAGCCCACGGCAGCTTTCCTTCCTCCCCCTTCCCTTCCCCGGCTGGAGCAGAGGGGAGGGCAGGCTGGAGGGGTGACCTGGGCTGAACAGAGTCACCTCCTGACCTGCTCCACGTGGGAATGAGGGAACAGGCCCCACAGCCATGGGAGGGGGCTGCCACTCACCAACACTGCCACACCATGAGACCACAACCCTGCAGAAATGGCACCACCTGCTTGGCTCACACGCACTGACAGAGAAAGCTCAAACCAGCCGGGTTTCTCCCAGGTCCCATTTTCACCTCTGCATCCCTCCTTTGGGAACAAGACCAGGCCAGGTCATGCCAGCCCACAACGCATCTCAGAGCTGCTGGCAGACAGCCCCCACCAAGCCAGCCACTGAAAGTGAGAGACAGGAACCAAGGGGTGGAGGGCAACGAGAAGAAGAAGTCACAGCTCAGGCACCCGGAAAGCAAATATCCTGAAATAACACCCGCCCCGAGAGCAGCCACAGCCTCCTCTGCAGGTGCACACAAACCGTAACCATATTTCCCATTTCAGTTTAGCTCCGTTTACAAGTTGAAAACTGCAAGATGAGGGAAAGCTCATCTTCCTCTTCTAGCCTGTAGAAAAGAATCAGCTCCAAGGGTGAGACACAGGTTGAGATCTGAAGGGATGCTGACGAGAAACACAGCTCTGTTTATCTGTAGCTAATTATACCTCCTTTGTTCCCACAGCCAGCCCCTCACAGAATTTGTGCCAGGCTGCTCTTTGATGAAAGCTTAAGGCAGAAAGCTTTGTGTACCAAAAGTATTATTTTACATGTGCTGGACAGAGAAATGAATAAAGTAATAGAAATTAGGCTGATGCCTTAAATAGCATAAGTAAGTTTCCATAATTTCATAAACAAGCAAGCAAAAAAAACCCCATTCCCCAAGCAGGATCTACTTAGATTTACATGAGGCCACAGTGTTGTTCCAATAGGTAAATAGTGTCCTCAAATGCTGGCAAGCACAGCCTAAACTCAAGGTCATGACTACCCCGGCTGCAATCGAGCCCATCTCTAACAGATGCTGCAGCGCTAATCAGCAGTTCTTCTCTGGAGAAAGATTAAAAAGCTTTAAAGCCAAGGCCTCTTGTTTCTTTATTTAATTACAGTGAGGAAGAACCCCCAAACCACTCCAGTTCACCCCATTAAGAACAGGCTCAACATTTCCTGCGGGAATGGGCTCAGTAACCTCTTCCATGCAGGAGCTGAGGAATCCAAACCCCAACATGGTCTACAATGTGTTGGGAGAAACCCTAAAAGCACTTTAATGTCGTTCACTGAGATCCACCATGAGCTGAGAGGTGAATCCAGGGCAGACATGTCATCATGAATGGTTGGGGTTGGAAGGAACCTTAAAGACCATCCAGTTGCAGCTCCCTGCCACGGGCAGGGACACCTTTGGTGCGCAGCGACACCTTCCACTAGACCAGGTTGCTCCAAGCCCCATCCAGCCTGGCCTCCCTGGTGCCAAAACAGCTGCTGTGACCTCATGAACCACCTCAGGGGAGGCAAACCCAGCACAAATCCCTGGCAGACGTGTCCTTTGGAGCGTGATCCCGCCCCAGACGTGGCAGAGGAAGAAGTGAAGGGTGTGGAGAGACAGCTGAGCAGTACTGGTTATCAGGAGCTGTGTCACAGCCTGGCCACATCCTGTGGCAGAGCTGGAAGCTCCAGGGACTGCGCCCACCCCAGAACCGAGGCACGGCCCCTGTGGAACCAGCAATGTGGGCAGCAGCTGCTGAGGCTGCTGCTACTTCCAGCAGCAAGTCCAGGGAAGCACTTGTGATGAGTTCCCTGCACTGGAGATGGAGGAAAACACACCCTCTCACACAAGAAACCACAATGCAGCAGCAGCACCGCCCTCCACGTGGCTCCCTGGAGCACCCGCAGCATCCCTGGTGCAGTGTGACTCCATCCCTGCTTCTTTCCTTGGGGATCTGCACTGCAGGGCCTGGCACGGATGTGGATGGAGTAAAACCAAACATCTCCTGGCTTTGGCCCCACACATCAAGAAACAAACACCAACCTTTTGTCTTATCTCAGTGGGATGGAGAGACTTTTCATAGAATCCCAGAATATCCTGGGAGTTGGAAGGGACCCACAGGATCATCAGTCCAGCCCCTGTCCCTGCACAGACACCCCAACAATCCCACCCGCAGCATCCCTGAGAGTGGTGGCCAAAGGCTCCTGGAGCTCTGGCAGCCTCGGGGCTGGGACCATTCCCTGGGGAGCCTGGGCAGTGCCCCAGCAGCCTCGGGGGGAAGAACCTTTCCCTGAGCTCCAGCCCAAGCCCTGACACAGCTCCAGCCCTTCCTGGGCTCCTGTCCCTGTCCCAGAGCAGAGCTCAGCCCCTGCCCCTCTGCCTCCCCTGGGGAGGAGCTGCAGCCCCCGAGGAGCCTCCCCTCAGCCTCCTCTGCTCCAGCTGAAGGAGCCAAGTGCCCTCAGCCTCTGCTCAGACCCTTCCCCAGCTCCGTGTCCCTCCTTTGGACACTCTCCAAGAGCTTTGGATCCTTCTGATCTTGTGGTGCCCAAAGTGCCCCAGCACTGGAGGTGAGGCTGCCCCAGTGCAGAGCAGAGCGGGACAATCCCTCCCTGGGCCTGCTGCCCCCCAGGACACGGTGGCCCTTTGGGCTGCCAGGACTCAGCAGTGACTCGGATCCAACTTGTCACTGACCAGGACCCCCAGGCCTCTTCCCCTGGCGCTGCTCTCCAGCCTCTCATTCCCAGTCTGTCCCTGCATCCAGGGCTGCCCCATCCCAGGGCAGGATCTGACACCTGCCCTTGCACTTGTCACATTGCTTAGGATTTCCCTGCCCTCACATTTATCAGGGTCTCTGTGCAGGCCTGAGTTTACTTGGTGTTGAGACTCATTCTACAAGCAAATTCCTGATCCTACGGAGACATCATCCCTGAGAACTGGAGAGTTCAACACAGCAGCAATTGTCTCTCAGACGATTCAGCATCTGTGTGAAGCATTAGTAAAATGAGTAGCTGAGACATCAAGCAGATGCAGCCTATTTAATTATGGTTCTGACTGCAATGAGCTAAAAGAAACATTTAGCTCTAGGAAAAAAAAATAAAAATAAAGAGGCACAGAGACCAAAGCATCCCTGACATTGCTCGGGGATGATATCATCTGTACAACACCTACTTCCACAGGCAGGAGTCACAGCTGACACCGCCCCCGCACACGAGGGAAAGAAAAGGTCAGAGACAACTGGGAAATGGGACATGCAAAGCACCTGGATGGTATCTGCACGCTTTAAAGGTGAGAGGAAAAACCACTCCCCCCCACAAACAAACCTCAGTACATTTTGTTGCCTCCTCCTTTCAGCCAGCCAAGATCACAGCAGACGTCACCCATGCTCCGAGGACCTTGGCCATTGCTCAGGCTCACAGAGCCCATGACCCCGGTGGGCTGTCCAAGCACAAACACACCTCCAGCTTATCCCAGGGACATGGGAGGAGCAGCTCCCTACTATGCTGGACTTGCCTGCCCAGGGGTCTCGGGGCCTGGCCCTTCCTTCCCCTCCCCTCCCATCCCAAAAGCTCCTTTTCTCTGACTCCCTGCTTGTGCAGCTCCAGTCCTGTGCTGGTTTTGCTGCCAGGGCTGCTGGCATTGTCCTGCCATTGCTCTTCCCTCGCTGGGAATGGTGGATCATGAGGACCTGCCTTGTTCTAACACCAGGTTCTGGGCAAAGGAAGCCCAGGCGGCTGCTTCCCAACTGTTGGTGACTTGCAAAGGCGGCTCAGAGTCTGGAAAAGGGAAGAGTCACCTCCTCCAAACCACCAGGAAACTGCCTCCCCTTGTGCCCTGCTGCAGCCATCCTGAGGGTTTCCAGGAGCCAGCAGAGTTCCGAACAGATCCTGCCCTCCCTACAGAGGTAGAATGGCCCAAAAAGGACTCCAGGAGTCTCATGACTGCTCCATCAGTGCCAGCCCCAGCAACACTCCATGCTCCCCTCTGCTGCCAACGCTGCACAGGGGTTTAACAACAACCAGGGAAAACCAGCAAGGCAGGGAGAAACCAGCAAGGCAGGGGAAAACCAGCAAGGCAGGGGAAAACCAGCAAGGCAGGGGAAAACCAGCAAGGCAGCAGTCAGCAAGCTCCTACCTGTGTTCCTGGCCTCAGCAGGTCACTCCTGCCGAGGGTTCAGCCCTGCTCTGCACCCTCTGTCAGCGCTGGCAGGAGCCAAGGCTGAGCTTCCTTTTTCAAAAGAGGGAAAAATCCTCCCCGCTTGTTTCATGGGCGGCCACAACCCGGAGGCTCCGCAGCTGGGGAGGGGTCAGACACGAGGCCACCTCCCTCTTCTGTGACCCCAGCGCCGGGCCGGCCACATCCTGCTGCCTCGGCTAAAACAGCCCTTCAGCACAGCCTAGGGAGCAACGCAGCTCTTCAAATCAGGGATTTGTCCAGTTTCCTGTCCGGGAAGCCAGGCTGCTGTCCTCGAATCCCACTGAGTAACCCTTGAGTGGGGAGCCCGTGACAGCCACGTGTCCCCAGAGCTCCCCAGGAGAGGGGAGCCACGACCCTGCTTCCCCCTGAGCCAGTCCCAGAGCCCTTAATGCCAGGCCGGAGTTCCCAACACAGGACACAAAACCCCCCTGACTGATAAAGGAGCCCTGATAAAGGTATTTTGGATGCACTAAGCATTTCAAGTAAAAACCTAAATTTACAGAGTGAGAAAGAGAAGAAAAGCAGCTTCAAACAGGCAACTTGCACAAAACAGCCAAGACGGACGCACACGCACATTTTTTCCATAATTCCACCCCCTTCCTTTCACAAATCCCTTCCCACGGCCACTCTGCGCTAGCTCAGTGTCTCAGGACAGGATGATCCTGGTTTTCTGCGATCAAAGGAGAGATTTTACTACAGAGAGCAGGGACCAGAACAATCCTGGCAGCCGCACTGCACTAATGGCAGCCAGTTTCTGCGCCTCCAGAGCCAGTCTGGCAACAAACGCTTCTCTTCCTGGGACGAGACTTCCAGCTGCTCTTTTGAATGGATTTGTGATACGAGGAGCGAAGGTCTGCCCCGTGCTTACCTCGGCCAGGGCAGGGCAGGGCAGGGCAGGGCGAGGAGGGCTCAGGGTGGCTGGAAGGCACCTCTGGCCATTCATAATCCCGGCCAGCCGCCACTTCCACGTCAGCCTCTTCCTGTCTGGCACTGACTGCAGCCTCCCAGCGCAGGGAGCTGCCAATGTTTTCCCAAAAGCTAATCCTTCCCCTCGGCAAGTTCTGGCTTTCCTGCCGCAGGACCACTCCGTGCTGCTGCAGGAGAGCCGCGGCTGCTCCGCTCGGCATTGCCTTCATTGCCTTCCCGGTCCGTCCCCCGCGCTCAGCCCCGGCAGATGAAGCTGCTCAGAAGTTTCTGGAGAAGGAGCAGCTCGACCCAGCCCAGCTGCACCTCCAGCCCCAGTCCGGGCACACACCAGCCCCACTTCATTCTGCTGCTCTGTAGGACAACATCCACATTTTTCTTTTAGAAATTTCTTTAGCAGCCTTCACAACCACATCTGAACAGGGCCACACTGGAAGTGCTGAATTCCCAAGGTTTGGGCGAACAAAGAGCCTTTTGTCTTTCACCAGAATCAGCTTTATGAAGGTCCCGCCTGTTGCCAGCCACCCCCAGGCCCCTCTATTCCAATCTGCTGCATAATTTGGAAATTCCCAAGTAAGAAAGGGCACAGTTCTCCTGGGACTTCCCACGTCTCCAGGCCCTTCCTGGAAAGAGGGTGGCTTAGGAGAAGGGAAGAGGTTGGTTTAGGAGCAGGACAGGCTCTTTACACATCTCCAAGCCTTGGAGAGGCAGAGCCCATCTGCAAGGCCCTATGAATGAGAAAAGGAAAAAGCATAATAAAAGACCAAAAATCGTTATCCTGGGTTTTAACTGGCATCTCCTTTGCCCCTGCAAGGCCAAGCATTCCAGACAATCCTAAAATCGAGTTAGTTTATGGAATAAAGGGAAAAGCCCTGATAAATTAAGCCATATCTGGGATAGCAGAGGACCCACCAGAGGCGAGGGGAGCTCTGGCAGAGCCCCAGAGCTGCAGGTGGGAATGCTGCTGCTCGGAGCAGAGAGCCCAGGTCAGCCAGCAGTGAGACACCAGCGTCTATCCCAGGCAGATGGATGAACAGGGAGTTTACTGCTTGACTTCAAGCTCAGGGTTTACATTCAGACCACAGGCAAGTGACATGAGTGACACTGCTCACACTGCCCAGAGATGCTGAGGGAGCGCACGTGAGCCAGTGAGGGCTGGGGAGGCTGGAAAACTCAGTCTGGCAAGGGAGAGGGAAGGCAAGAACCCCAAATTTCCAGCGTGGTTTGTCCCCCTGGCTTTCTTCCCCACAGAGGGAGAAAAGCCTCACAAGAAAGTTCTGTAGAAGGTCCCCTCCTGCTTCCCTCCCCAGAGGGGAAGGTCAGGCAGCAGATGCTGCAATTTCCAACTGTTCCCATGGAACAGCAGTGACTGCAGGGAGCCCCACGGAGCCCCGGGTGTTACTGACTCGGGGCCAGCCCTGCTGCCTCTTACGTGACATCTGCATCCATTGCAATGTCAGAGCCCGTTGCTGGAAGGGGTCCAGGGATCCAGCCAGGATGGGGCTGCGTGTGGAGGCAGAGCTAATCCGCTGCAGGCTTTGCAAGGCTGTGCTGAGCTGACAAGCTGGGTCACGACTCCAGCACGCAGGTTAACTGCACACACAAGCATTTCCAGGGCAGAGCACAGCCAGTGACAGCATGGTAGGAGCAGCTCCCTCTTTTCCAGGTCCCAGAGCCTGGTCCTTCGGAAGGCCTCTCGCTGTCCCCAGTACAGGGCTAGAAGGACAGGGTGGTCCCAGCTGAGCTGCTCCTCTCTCCCTGCTTGTGCAGGCTCTGTACTGTCCTCACTGGACTGGGCTATTTCTGGGGCCACAGCAGTTCCATTTCCTCTAACTTTGGGATCTGCCCCCACCCAAGTCAAAGCGGACATCAGTTTGGAGCACGAAATTTGCATTAGGATGATAAAATGACTATGGCACCATTCTAACAGCGGGCTGGGATCCCAGGAAGTGTGAGATCCTAGGGCTGAGCTGGAGCACGAGCTGGCCACACGGCCAGCCTTTCCCAGAGCATGGATAATCCCAGGGACAAACATCTCTTTTGCCCATGTTAATGTCATATGTTGGGATGAATGGCAGGATTGTTTCTTGCTGACAGCAGAGGCCCACGAGGCCGCTCCTGCCCTGGCAGGAGAGATGGGAGTAACTCAATCCCTTAGCACAGCTCCAGGCACAGAATGAGCCCGTGGATGTGGAGCTGGAGACCACCTCAACACCAACCACATCACACAGAGAAAGAGAGAAGGAAGCAAAGGCAGCCAGACAGCAGCCCCAAGAGAGGCCTGCAGAAAATACAGGGCAGCCACGGGGCCAGCTCAGCTCCTGCCGCTGCCTCAGCCACAGTCTGGGTGGCTCCAGCTCACCTTCTGCCCCACAAGTTCCCTGGAATCAGCACAGGGTCACACATGGGAGAGCCTGGCAGCATCACCACAGTGGCGTCATCTCTCTCACACTGACCCAACACCAGCACCAGCACTTTGGGACCTCAGCCAGGTTTTCTGGAGGAAGTCAAAGCTGTCAGAGTGTGAGGGATTGCTTTGCTCTGGCTTCACCCACTTGCAAAAGTTGTTGTTTAGCTGGGTTTTTTTCTGGCCTTGGCTGCCTCCATCCCTTCCTGTGCCCTCCCTTCTGTTTAATGTACCTGGAGCAACAACCCACCCAATTTCACCAGGAGCAGAGCAGCACCTTTACCACACCACCAGCTCCAGAGGGAAGCAGGCAGTGGACCAAACCAGGCCTCAGGGATAACTCCGCCTCCCAGGGGCATCTGGAAAAAGGAGGATAAAAGTGCAGCCTCAGGTGCACTCTTTATTGACAGCATTAGCTGGGTATTACATATTCCTAAAGATAAGCTGATAAACCACCAGCAAAGCTGGTTCTGGATCCACTTACAGCAGCATTTATAGCTCAAGAACCAGGAAATACTTCTCTGTTTTACCAGAAATTAAAAACTTGGAAATTGAAAGCAACTCCCTTCCCAGACCTGTGGGCAGGATTGGAAAGGTTTTGCAATCTCTGTGCTCTGACCCCAGATACTTTCACTACTCACAAGGGACATTTTCTCTTTCATTAGTGTGGCCATGGAGATCCCTGGCCCTCACAGAGGAGCAGGAGTGACCAAGCACAGCACAGATCTGGACGATCCAACTTCCAAAATGGGAGGAAATCACTCCATTCCAGCGCGGGGGTGGGTACTTCTCACCCCATCAGCAGAAGGGCCACGTTAGATGCGGACAAGGAAGCAGCTGGCTAACAGCTCCAGATGCAGCTGAAGCGAAGGAGGCCAACTTTGCTCAGGATCCTGAGTCTACTCCAAGCTCCCCAAGCCTTGGCCAAGCACATGGGAGAGCCCATTTCCACGTCTAATAGTGGCACAGGTGACAGTGCAACCCCACCTGACAACAGAGCACCCCAGAAGCTGCAAGGTGAGCCAGCTCCCTGCTCAGCACCTGCACTCAGCTCCTCACTAAAAACCAACAACTCCAGGTTTTGCCACCATTGGCAAGAATTCCCAATACTCCTCTCCCTCTTTCGGGGGATTTTGAAGAGTCACAAGCTCATCTCAGGTTCACCTCACAGTAGGTGACTAAGAAAGTGAATCTGAAACATGGGATACGCAGTCCAGGGAGCAGTGACAAACAGGGAGCTGGATGTGAGCCTAAAGTTGAGAAAGGAAGCAGAGAGCGAGGACAAAGCCCTGGGGACTGTGATAAACAGGTGGCTGGGGAAGTTTCACAGTAAAATCCCTCCCTGCCCTGCAGCTTGGCAGAAGATTTCCAGACCAGAGAGGGGCTTTTGACAAAGGGATGGGAATCCAGAAAGTGGGGCCACTCTGCAGCTCCAGGCTGTAGGAAGAAGGAATCCTGCCTTTCACTAGCACTGACAGAAATGCTCTTCCCAAACATCTGTGCTGGACACTGGACAACTCCAGATCCCCTGTCCTTTCCCTCCAGAGGACTTCCTGCCCTTTCCTTTTGCCTGTCCTCCTCACACAGCTTTCTTTGAAGGAGCTGAGCTCACTCTGCCACAGATCAGAGCACAGGCAGCTCTGTAAGATCATGATTCCTCAGCCTGCAGCAAGAGACAGAAGTAGAGCAAGACTTTGCTTTCAAGTTCTCCTGACAAGTTCTCCCTCCTGACAGCTGAGCCATGGCTCACCGTGACCTGAAAAAACACGGAAAATTCCCCATTCCCCGACCAGTTTAGAGACTGAAAGGTTTGAACGACAGGGCTGTGCCTTTACCTATGGCAGCTGGGCTGGAGAAAGTAATGAAGGCGATAAAATAGGGAAGTTGCAAGCGGTAACTTCACAGTTGTGCCACCAACCCCCGTACCCTCTGCGATGTTTCCTTTTCCCCTTATTATGAATTTTTCAGTTGCTCATGAATCCTGCAGCAGGTCCATCCCCTTCCCGACCCCTCTGAAGGGAGGGGACTGTGCCCAGCAGCCGCGGCTCTGCTCGGGGATGTCCCATCCAAGGGGTTTCTCCTCCGGGCCGGCCCAGCACAGGCAGAGCCCTGCTCTGATCCCCGCCCTGCCCGCGCCGGGGGGCTCCGCGCCCTCCTGAGGGGGCTCAGGCCGGGCCGCGGCCGCCATCGCCCCCCGCCCAGGCGAACACAAACAATCACCGCCCATCCCAGAGCAGAGATGCGGCGGCCGCGGCTCAGCAGGGCCACGTGGGCAGCGCCGGGGACACGCGGCTCCCTCCAGGCCCCTTCTCCGCGGAGGCCGCTCCGAGCCCGTCCCGCAGAGCCCTCCTCCCTGGCAGCCCCCCATGCCCTGGCGGCCCCCCGAGCCCCCGCACCTGCCGCGCCGCGTCCCTCGCCGGCGGACG
>WBMY01008021.1:90973-144977 GCA_013397315.1 Donacobius atricapilla
CCCCTCCCTCCTCCAGTCATGTCACCAGGATCTCTTTGGGCTAGAAAGGGTAAACACCACAGTTTGTAAAAAGTTTTGAAAACAAAAAGGTAACATACAGCCTTAAAATGTCTAAACTGCAACCAATGGTGGAGTTAACTGAAAGCACGTGCCCCAGGGTAGTACATGCGTACGAGGGAGAAACTGAACACTTGGGTCTGCTCGTCTTTACATGTTGGGTGTGTTTCTTGTCGTTGGAATATTTTATAAGGAATATTCAGCACTTGGACAATGTCTCTTTCATCTCATCCAACAAGTTGCTAAGCAGGGTAGAATCATTACATTTCCCATCTATGGATACAGAGTTCTCTCCCTTGGAAAGGAAAAACAAAAAAGGAAAAACAAAAAAGAAAAAATCCATTAGCTCTTCTTCCGAGTGGGGATAAATGTGTTCCCAGCTAAACTAAGGGACTGGAAAGAGGCAGAGGAAGGCAGGGAAGGCTCCAGGTTTAGCTTTTCTCAGGGGTTACAATGCTCTCACCTTTTTTACCAGTAGGCAGACGTGATGGCCTTGGATAGAACGGCTGTACATGGATGCACACGAATCAACGCGTTCCACAACTGCAGAGAAACAGCAATTTCATTTCATTCAATTCAATTTTAATTCAAGCCTTGCTTCCCCTGGAGAGCAACCACTGCTCTGCCTGGCCTCGAGGAACAGAGGCTTCTACAGAGGGGAGGAAGAAGTCAGGGTTAAGATGTGCCTGGCTTCTCTCTGGGACATTTCACAATAATGAGGTGAGTCATTTGTCTCCTAAGCCACAAATGTTCTGAGGCAAAAACATTGCTCAGAATGTAGATTTCTTCTCCAAAAACACTTCCAGTGAGGCAATGTCTAATGTGAACACCAGAGCATGATGAAACAGCCAGTTGTTTTGCTTCAGCCAGTGCTTGTGTTTTAATTGGTAAGCCCAAACCTGAATAGCTGGGGCTCTCCCTCGCTGGAATGAAGCACTGGGGACAGAGTCTGAAGCCCTGCAGATCAAACCCACCCTCCAGAGAACAGTTACAGCCTGAACTCCACACCAGCTGCTCCCATGATACCTGTCACATGCCTCACTGGGCTGCAGGAATTCCACAGGGACACAAGGAGAATTCATTTTGAAGAACACTGCATGCTTTGAGTGTTGCAAAATTGGAGAAAACTCTCCCAAATGTATTTAATCTGGACATCACCTGCTCCTGTGACTGCTGAGCCTGTGAAGTGTTGTGCTCACCAAGCACAGCAGAGATTTTAGAATATGGAATTCTGCAAAAGGTTCTGCATCAAGGAAGACTCACCTGAAAAATGATGATGAAAACAGATCTTTGCCAGTAGATGTTGGAAAGAAATGCTAATTCCATCTACTTTAATAGAACTCATGTGCAGATCTCCAGACTCGAGGAGCTTGGCAAAAGCATCACTGCAGAACAGGAAGGAAAGTAAATGTTTTATTAGAAATGCAAGTGAAATCTGTCCCATCAGCCCCATGAAACATGCCAGGATACAGAAGCTTAAGTGCTACCAAGCTCTAGGAAAATGGGTTTACAGAATATATGGAAACCACACTCCACTGGAGCAACTTGTGCCCTCTTGCTGCCAGAGCTGCCTCTGCCAGCCTGCGGGGCACAGAGCTCCCTCTGCAGAGCCCCTTGAAACAGGTCCCTGGACATATCTGAGCAGTCAGCCCTTACAGAGACACTGCCCAGGTCCCCGGGAGCAGGCAGAGCTCAGCCTGCCAGGGCCAGCACAGGCACTCACCTGTAGCAAGGCGTCGTGATCAAGTATGAAGCACAACTGAAGTGCAATTTGAAATCTAGTTTTTCATGGGTTGAACCTTCATCATTCTGCAGAAGTGCAAAGGAGAACAGATGAGTGGGAGCCCTGGGGCAGCAGCAGGAGCCACCTCTACCCACCACACAGGCACCAGCAAGGAGCTGAGGGCTAAATCCCCTCTGAAATAGCCTGGCTGGGCCTGAAGGATCAGTCTGAGAACCATCCCACCACCACATCAGCCCACTCAAATATTTGGACAGCTGGGTTGATACATGCACCTACAACAGGAAAGGGACACGCTGGACTGCAGTTCTGCCTGCACTCTGCTGAAATAAACTGAGCAGACTGAGGTTAAACTAACACTTGGAGATGTGGTTCTACAGTTCATTATTTCCTGAGTAAAATAATCAATTAATAGTTCCCAGATTCTTAGGTGCTAAAATAGGACTAGCATGCTATTTTTAAGAAACCCTTTAAATAGAGATAATGGCTGGCTCAGGAGTAGCCACAATTGTCTCCATTCATTTCCTTCAAGCTGCTCATGCAGCTCTTTCATTAATAACTGTACTGAAATAAGATCAGAGACCCACACAGTCTTATCCAGCTCAACACTTATTAAACAATGCCTTCCCCTAATCTCACTCTTGGTCTGGGTTTCCACTCTTAATAACTGCATCTAATTCTTATTTTTGTTTTGCAGCCTTGTACCAGGCTGAGGTGTCCAACGGAGATCAGGGGCACACCCTGGTTCTCTCTCTCCCCTCCCCAGCAGATCAGTGTGATTTTTCTAGCTGACAATGTGGCACACGTTTCAGGCTGCCTTGCTCACACTGCCAGGAATGACAATCTAGGACGTGCTGACGCAGGATTGGGGGCACTCTTTGCACAAGATGTCATGTGAAAATGTTCCTCACAGAATGGGCTGGTGCAGCAGGGATGAAATGATGCCTATAAAAAGAGCTTCCCACCCGAGTCCGGCTCCCTGACGCAGTTCCCCAGGAAGCAGAGGCAGTGGAGAGCTGCACTTACTTTGACTATAAAGGACAATGTTCCTTTTAACTTCTGGGCCATAACAATACTCTGAAGTGTAAACACAAACTGGGCTTCATTAGAGATTCCTAGTGTGAAGAGAGGAGAGGGAAAAGTCAGGTCAGAACATGGTTTCCTGATCTAAGTAATGGTTAGAATAAACTGACTTATGTGCAGACTATTTTTGAACCAAGTTGAAATTCTCTGAGTTGGAAGAGGGTTCTACACACAACTGCTGTGGTGACTTAACAATGTTACAGCACTTGGGTCTCTCAGAAGCAGCAATGGGAGCTGGCATTTGATGGAGGTTATTGCGCCTGGGCAAAGTGTCACAGTGTCACATATTTAAATTATTTGCATAACTGGAATTATATTATAAACATTTCAGAGTAGTTTTCAGAGCTAATTTGAATTCTAATGTTTCTATGTTTTTCTTTTAATACACAAGTCTGTGTCAAGAACTGCTTCCTACAGATTTAAAACCAAATCAAATACCCCAGTGCTTTTCATGGGGGACTGAAAAGCACCCTGATGCCATTCCAGCCCTCTGTGAGCTGTTTCAGGATTCAAATTAACTCCTCGGTGAAGGGAAGGGAAATTCAGGGAAGTTCACTGATTTGATGTACTACTGTGCCCTCTACAAAAACCGTTATCCTTCATTTCTGTGCTTAATACTTCTGGAAGCCTCAGCTCCCCTCCTTGCACATCCTTATCACAAACCTTAACTGCAAGAGGCCTTGGCCATTCAAACAGTGGGACAAGAGCTCCAAAATAAATCCAGAGTGGATTCTAACACTTGACAAACCTATTACCTTGTTTCATTTTAAATCTCATAGCAAACACATCATGAATTATGGATTCCTGTAGTGAAAGGTGTGCCAGCCTGCAGGCACCTGGAAAAGGAACTGAGACTTGGACTCCCAGCCCTAGATTAAGGCTTTGCTCTTGCTGTGCAGAACCACCTGCATTACAGCCATACTGGGAGAAGGCTTATCCTCTCCAGGGAACTGTGGAAAAGCCCAGCAACACCCAGGCAGAGATGTTTTTCTGGAACACAGCAAGAAGTTCAAGCAGCTCTTCCCACAGGAGGGCAGTGCAGGGCCAGCCACACTCCCAGAGCCCTGTGCAAAGCTGTGCATACCAGGGGGGAGCTGGAACGGCACAGGTATCCCATCATGTACTGATGATCCTTCTGGTCGGAGCATTTTAGTGTTGAGAGAGTCCAGGACATTCAGTTCCATGCTCTTAAGGAAGCTAGTGCTTTTGTTCTCAAAGATAACAGACACAGTAACTTTGCTGTCATTCTGGAGGTTTCCTTGAATATCGTAAGTCTGCAAATGAAGGGAAAAATGTCACAGGGAAGAGTCAGAAACTTCAAGGAACAGAACACAGCATGGGGATAAAACAAGGTTCAAAAGGAAAGTAATTTGGTATAGCTAGAGGATTATGGAAACACACTGGTGATCAGCTATGGGAAAGTATCAACTTAGAAATTAAAGTGAGACACCCAAAGGAAAGGAACTGGATCTTGGTTATAGTTCTGCTTTCTGGGATTGAAACAGTTCTTCAGTTATGTGATGGCTACATAAAGTCACTCCACCATCCCCAGGGTGCCCCTCTCTCAAGGACCACAGAGAGACAACATTTGGAATGAACATGCCAAACTCACCATTTTAATGTAGGGGTTTTCAGCAAGAAGGCGGTAACTGGACATGGGCTGAAAAATGAGAGAAGTCACAGTCACACCAGCAGTAATGCCTCTGAGAAGGGCTGTCCCTGTCCTCCCAACCAGCTGAGCTCTCCTTGTCCCCACCTGGGCACAGCTACTCACTGGCAGTGGCTCATCTTCTAGCGTCCCGTTCTGCACCGACTCTGGCGGCTCCTCCTCGCTGTGGTGACTCTTCTTCTTGGATTTCTTTTTATCCTTTGATTTCTCTTCTTTCTCCTTCTTGTGCTTCTTCTTCTTATGCTTGGAGGATTTCTACCAAGAAGAACAAGAAACTACAACAAATCCTTAAAGAAACCCTTGACTTCTAGCCATGACCCCTCTACCACACTTCAACTCCAGACTCTCACTCTCTGCACTTCCTGGACTGAGCAAAGTTTCCCTTTACTGCAGAATCCAAAACAGAGCTACCATTCCTTAAATCCCAAAAGTAATTCTGTGTGGAGTGCTAGTAAACCCTGCTCCCTCCTCAGCTGCCCATACCTCATCCCAGAGCAGCCTGGGAACAGCACAAGGCCAAATCTCTCCAACTGTTTGGAAGCTCAGCTTTAACTGGGACCTGTCCCTCGGCTCAGGGAACAACCAAACCTCTGGCCATGAGGTGTTCACAGCTCCTCAAGGATGCAACATTTGCAGGCAGTCACTGCACTGAACAGATGCTGCTGGTAAATCCTGTGTGCTGCTTTTTAAGGAATTTGAGACAGCAGGAGAATATGGCTGAAGGGTGACAGCAACTTCACAGAACCAGAGAATTGTGAGGGTTGGAAAAGATCTTTAATATCATCAGCTCCAACCATCAGCCCAGGGCCAGCACATTCACCACTAATGTCCCCAAGTGCCACACCCACAGGTTTTCTGAACACTTCCAGGGACAGTGACTCCACCACTGCCCTGGGCAGCCTGTTCCAATGCCTGACAATCCTTTCCACTAAATGAAAATAAAAAAAATCTTTCCTGGTATCTCATCTAAGTGTCTCCTGGTCTAACTTGAGGCAATTTCCTCTTAACTTGAACCACTTACCTTTCCTTCATCCTCCTCCTCCTCGTCTTGCTCTTCCCTTTCTTCTTTTTTTACCTCTTGAGATTCAGCCACCACAGCAGTGCCCATTCCAGGCTCACTCTGAGGAGATGAGCAGAAGGATTCTGAAACTAATGGAAAGCAGCTGGAACAACCCAATCCCACACCAAAAGAAACTCCACAGTGACAACTCCTCTCAACTGTTATTTCGGAAATGACATTAGGCTAACATGCTATCAAGGCTTTCATTTTATGCCTCTGAAATCCAGAAAATATGATCACTTGAGGACACGATTCAAAAGATTTCCTCCAAGGAATCCATCTCCTTATATTCCTTGCCTCTTCCTCCAGACTTTCCCATCAAAATTCATGAGAATTTTTCTTTCACACTCTGTCTCTCATGTCTATTAATGTTGCTGGAGTCTACTTCATACTGGGAAATAAAACCATACAACTGTATAACATTATACCCATCAATAACAAAATCAACCAAGCCTGGAGCTGCATCTGTATTTCTACTTCTCTTCCTTGATCTGCACAGAACAAGCTTGAAGTCTCCCATTCCTGTTTCTCTGAACTGGGCAGACACATATCTCTGCTCCCCAGCAGGAAGTTGAGGAGATGAGGCTGATGTTCCCCTCTGTGCTGCAGCATGACACAGCACTCCTGCACAGCTCACAGGCAAGAAATAACCAGAGAAGTTTCCTCTGATGGGGGAAGATTCCTACCTGTGGCTGGGGCGTGGGAGCAGCTGGTGGAGCTGTGGAGAGCCAGAAATCCAAGTCTTCCCCCTAAATTTCAGGAGGAAAAACCCCCATCATTGCTGGTTTTATATCTTTCTTAAAAATCAAATTAAAAACCCAACACCACCCAACAACAACAAGGAAAGAAAACCAAAACAAAAAGATCACAGGGCTGGAACATCTGTCCTATGAGGAAGGGCTGGGAGGGCTGGGGGTGTTCATGTGGAGAAGGCTCCAGGGAGAGCTCAGAGCCCCTTGCAGGGCCTAAAGGGGCTCCAGGGAGAGCTGCAGAGGGACTGGGACAAAGGATGGAGGGACAGGACACAGAGAATGGCTTCCACTGCCCGAGGGCAGGGATAGATGAGATATTGGGCAGGAATTGTTGGCTGTGAGGGTGGGCAGGCCCTGGCACAGGGTGCCCAGAGCAGCTGTGGCTGCCCCTGGATCGCTGGCAGTGTCCAAGGCTGGGATGGACAGGGCTTGGAGCAGCCTGGGACAGTGGGAGGAGCTCCTGCCCATGGCAGGGGTGGCACTGGATGAGCTCTAAAGTTCCTTTGAACCCAAAGCAGTCTGGGATTCCGTGACTCTACAAGAATTAAATCAAAACCTTAAGTTCCCATGGAAATGCAGCACTCCAGAGTGCTCCTCATGCACAGATGCTGTGATACATTCAGGAGCAAATACAGCAAGAAGCTTCACTTTAGTCTTTGAGCACTTCCAAAGCTGGGCCCAGCTGACAGCACCTGCCCAGCACCCCCACACTGGCATTCCAAGGGCTGCGGTGCAGAGGGAAAGTGCAGCTCTGCAGGGGGTTAACAGGGGCAGACTTCAAATCCTGAGAGCAACTGGCAGCCAATGGCAGGGGTTGTAACTGAAACGTTCTGGAGTAGGTGGGAGACAGGATGCAGAACAAATGAAACTCACAACACGAGTTCCAGGTATTTTGCTAAGGAGTTCCCCACTTGGAGAACAGACAAAATATCAGCAAACAGAGCCTCCACGTAAGCTCTGGCAGATCTGCTGCGTAGGTTGCAGTAAGCTGAATTTTGCTAACTTAAGATGCTAAGTAAATGTTATTTTTATTAATGGAAATCTTTAAATACTGCTGCTACAGCTGTAAAAATTTGAGGAAATAAAGGTTGGATGCATTCAGCTGTTTGAACTGTCAAATGCAACTGTTCCTAAGCAACAAACTGAACTTGGCAATAAATAACAGCAGGAGCTAAAATAATACGCATCTTGGAGAATTACCTTTTTTTCTTCTTCTTCTTCCTCCTCCTCTACCACCTTTTTATCTTTCTCTTTCTTCTTTCCTTTATCTCTCTCTTTATCTTTATGTTTCTTTTCCTTCTTTTTGGGTTTCTTGCTCTTCTTCTCTACTAGGGGAACTTCTGAGTCTGGTGACTTCAGGGTCTCGACATTCCTGTGTCTCTGCACTGGCAGCTTCTCACTGTCTGCTAAGGGTCTTGAAAAGAAAGAGCCCATTACCTGCTGCGAACAGCCAGATGACCTGTCCAAGACAAGGTGTGCTTTGTTTTTAGGGAGCTGGGCCCCCAAGCCTGAAATCAGCGCATACTTCTATACCTGGGGTTTATTTATGCAACTGCAGACATTGCCCTTGCGGGTTAGGAGCCAGAGGAAACAATTGGAAGGTGACTGAGAGCCAAGGTCTTGTGTTTAACCCTTAGAGGCGCCAGCGAGAGGCCTGCAGGCTGAGGAACACCCACAGAGGAACAGCTCCAGGTAGCGTTACGCTGCGTTTCCATGGAGTCCCTCTCCAAGGAAAAGCAAGGATGGGGAGCAGCATTTCCAACAGAGAGGAAATTCCAGCAGTGCAATGCCAGCATGGCTTCAGCAGCCCTTGAAGGGTGAGGGGTTTGTTGTTCTTAATGAATAGATCAGTCCAATTGGGAATTATTCCAAGTCATTTTTATTTTGGAAGTTTACACTATGAACTTCTACTCTACCATCACATTCTGCAAGTTAAATTTAACTTCAGGCACCTGTTTCCAAAAAGTACCAATAGCAGTTCATATCTACACTGTATCCTAAATCCAGTATTTGGGGGAAAAAAAGCCACAAAATTTTCTCTCATTCTTGTCAAACATTTCCAGAAATCACCAAGAATTTCACCAACTGCTTCTTTTTATATTTCTTAGCTTTTATTTAATGTTAATTTTCACATTTGCACAGCACACATCAGTTCAGGAAGACTTCTAACGGCCTCAACTGCCTCATATCTTTTGCTTATATTGCATTAAGAACCAGAAGCAATTCATTTTTCACTTTCAGACACTAAGGGAAGATTGAACAGTGAACACACCTCATCTTTTACTATTTCAGATACGTCTGTACAGGAACAGCATTGGTGCTGAAATCCAGTGACAAAACAGACTCACAAATCTGAGGGTCTCTGATTAAACACTTCCACCATCCTTCAAGGACTTGCACTGTCCAAAATCAACAAACCTGACAAAGGTCAACACTCAGGAGATATTCTTACCTGGAAGGCTTCCCTGAAACCAGACTGCGTGTGAGCGTGACAGACAGAGCAGTGCAAGCAAGAAAGAAAGAGAGAGGACACAGACATGAGAAACCATGAGAGGAGAGCACAGCACTGATGGCACACGGGAGGGAATGGATGGAACAATCCAACAGCCCTGGATGCCTCCTGGAGCACAGCACCCAGGACCTGCCCTGCTGGTGTGCCCAGCGCTGGTGAGAATGATCATTCAAATGCAGGGGCTACAGTCAGAAATTAATTTCCTTTTATACATTTGTCCTTGCAGACTTTGACTGGCCTTCCAAAAAGGGAAGTTCCTCAGAAGCTGTTTTATTCACTTTTTAAAAATGCTATGACGCTTTTTCACAAGGTACTGAAGGGCCAAAGCCCTAGGAATTTGGAACTGCAAAGAAAGGCACAGACTCTCAATTATCAGAGGGAGAGAGAGATCCCACACACACCCACATGGGCCTGTACAGTCTTCCAAACTTTACAGGAGGCATCCCTGGACCATCAACCAGCAATTATTTTTAGCATGGTGATTTTGTAAAACAGCAACTAAAAGGAAATCCAAACCAATCTCCGTGTGCAATACTGAGCAGCCCAATGGCGATGTGGGTGCAGGGGCTCGAGGTGCTGGCACGGGCACAGCCCCAGCAGCGGCATGGGCACCAGCCTGAGCACAGGAGTGACAGCAGCTCAGTCACACCACAACAGTTCACTGCAGGGGGACCACCGTGAAGGGCACAGGGCAGTGGGTGGGACAGCCTGGGAGTTCCTGGGCAGTGATCACAACACAGGCTTGCCATGGACACAGCTGAGGGGGACACACGGACACCAGTGCCAACACAGGTCACAGCAGAGACAATGGGACACGCAAACCTCAGAGTAACCCACACCTGACCCAGCCACACTCCCTGTGCTTCCAGACTCCTTCAGTCACACTCACCCTACATTTAGTGACTCCCCTGCCCCTCCCAAACCTCTCTCATACTCAGGAGTAGAGATTTTATCAGCCAAGCTGCAGTGGGAGCCAAATGCTGAGGTGAGCACCTGAGGTTTCATCAAAGCCATGGGGAGAGATTTCAGCCCTTTCCCTTCCTGGCCTGTAGTGCCTTTGCCTGCTCAGCCCCAGCCCTGCCCTCAGGGATTCCCTCAGCAACCCAGCGAACTCACAGAACTGCCACTTACTTATCCAGATCTATGTCAAGTGCCTTATAGGGGTCATTGGGATCTTTGTCATCTTCATCACTGGGCAAAGCATTCTGCAGGAGAGATAAAGAGACATCCACTGAGACAGCAAACCACTGGAAAGTTTCAAACTCAAGCTCAACACCACCCAAACTAAATTTTTTTGAGCCTGTGAGCCCTGTACCAGGTCAGCTGCAGTCAGGCACATAAGTTATAGGAACAATGCACTTCAATGCAGCATCCAGTTTCAAGATTAATTTAGAACAGAAACCCCTTCTTCATAAACAGCAGGATTTGAATTGCTGCTGTTCAGTTTTGATTAAAGGAAATTTTAGAAACAAATACAGATGACATCATTAGCATCTGCAATTAATTATCATCAGCTGCAAAGCTGCTGACTAGACACCAAGTTACTGTCAAAGTGAAGCAGCAGAGAATAATAAATGCTACTTGGACAGCGTTACTTTTAGAGCAGGAATGAACATTGGTTTTGGTTTTGACTTTTTTAATAGCTTCAGTGGCAGTTTTTGTCTTTTTGTGGAAAAAAAAAAAGACAGTAATTTCTTCCCCTGCAAAGAACAGCCTGGGATCATCTCAGTCATTTCTGCAACAGCTCTGCAAGACAGCACAGCTCTGGACCTGCCACATCACAGACTGGCTGCAGTTGTGAGGGCAAAATTCTCTCGAGAGCCGCACACAGATAAACCCTAGACCCCAAGCACAGGAACTGACCTCTGGCATCTCCTCTGTGATGATGTCGACATGGTGGGCTGGAGCAATGTCCTCCTCACTCTCCGTGTGCAGGGAGTTGTGGCGATGGTGTTTCCCTCTCTTCTCCTTTTTCTGTTTCTTCTTTTTCTTGTCTTTCTCCAGTTTCTGTCTATGCCTTCGCTCTTCTTCCAGCTTAACGTACTGGTCTGACATGGGCATTCCTGGGGGAAAGTCAAGCTGCTTTCAAGTACAGAGCACATGGACTGAGCACTGAAACACCACGTCAGAAGTGTGCCCTGCTCCTGCTTTCAGCCTCCCAGAGCCAGCCAGACCCACACCTCCCTGTGCTTCCACACCACCTCACACAGCCCCCCAGGCACCAGCTTTGCTATCCCCTCCATCTCTCCAGAAAGAGGACAGAGCTCAATCCTGCTCCCTGATTCCTGGCTGCATTACTGCATTACAAGGAGCATCCAAACACTGAGATTTTAAGGAGAATTGGTGACATTGCTGCTGTACTGACAACTTTTGGAAAAAACCTTAAATATTTGCACTTAGAACCCCCCCCTTGCAATCTAAGGCACTTTATCAACAGCTTTTCAGTGCTGTATCCAACCACTCCTTAGATACACGACTACTTTTGATAACTGAAACAAGATATTCAAACAGTATCTCTACCATGAGATTCTATTTCACGTCTCCTGATCACCTCTATCAGACCTCTGAGATACTTTCAAGGTGAGTGCTCCCACACAGAACAGTGGTTCCTGTACATGTTACAGACCTGGCTGCACAATATGCCTAACTGCAGAATTATTTCTAATATCTTGAAAGGAACTCAGACTGGAAAGTACTATTTTCAAATGTAAATTAAGGAGATATATTTAAGAACACACTAATGAAAGTGTGTTCCTTGCACTTCAAAACCTCAGGTGGAAGTCCTAAGCAGGAATTACAACTTCTGCTAAATTGAATTTCTCTAATTAATTTTAAAGATTAGCTGTGCTTACCTGGAACTTTTAATGGGACAGAAAGATCAATCTGGACCACAGGAATATGTTCCACCCCTGGAGTGTCTTGGTATCGCTGGGAAAAGAAAGATTTGTTATGGTTTGAGCACTGCCAGCACAAATTTCTGTAAACAAGCACATTACAAAACATCAAGCAGTTTGATCCCTTAAGTGAACATTTTAAAGGATGGGAATGGAACAGCTTGTTAATAATCCTGTGTGGTAGCAGAGTGTGTTTTAAAGCCAGTTGATAACTATTATAAAGGATCCTACTCTCAGATAGTTTTTAACCCCACTACTGCCTTGAAGAACTTTTGCAGCTCTCTGAAGAACTTTTGGTTTGTGTTTTATTGCTAATAACTTGCCACTTCAGAAGATAAATTTGGAGATTGGTGTTGAGGAACACAGGGCAGTCCTTCGGATATAGAGGGAATAAAGGAATTCTTTCCCTGAAAAAGGTGTTCAGAGACCACAACAACTTTCTGCTCCACAAAACACAGTGTGTGTTGCAGGGCCACCCTCTGCAGGGCTCTGAGTGAGGTGCCGAGGGATGTGAATGTTGCCATCACTCAGGGCTGGGACAAACTGCACAGACTCTCACAGGCTGCTCTAGGGGGCACCAGGTCACTCAGGAGATTCTCAACACAAACAGGAGTGAGAAAAACAGTTGTAGGCAGCCACTCCAGCCCATGCATTATAAAGTGGTCAGAACTGCAGGAGAAATACCAGAATGTCCCAGAGGAGGCTGCAGCTCTGACATTCAGGGAGACGGTACACAATGACAGCAGAGGCCAGTGAGATATTGCAATCCAGACTCACCTTCTGAGGGGAAGGAGAGCTTTTAATATAAAATGGGTTGTTTGCCTGTTCTTGTTTCCGGGCTTCTCGACGCTAAAAACAAAAGAGGATTTGCAGTTACAATGTTTTGTTTGTAAGCAAAGAGATAAAAGACACCAAAGTGCAAAACAAAAGCTCCCTGCATATTTGGAACAATACATAACTACTGTGAAAAGACTAGAGCAGAGCATCTTGTATGTGATAAAGCAGTTCTGAGTTACCAGACACACTAGGATAGAACTGCAGGTACCATTACTAATTCCCATCCCTGGAAGAGTTCAAGGCCAGGCTGGAAAGGGCTTGGAGCACTCTGAGATAGTGGAAGGTGTCGTGCCCATGGCAGAGGGTGGAATGAGATGAGCTTCATGGTCCCTTCCAACCCAAGCCGTTGTACATGATACTATAACTGATATTCCTTAGAACACCCTTCTTTGCTTTTTAGTTATAGACTAGAGATAATAACTTCCCAGACATCGCTTTTTGATGGCAACTGGAATGTTCCTCTTTTCATTTCTGCAAGGAGAGGAAGAACTGAAGATTCATGTAACAACAAGTTCCCTCTGTGAAACCAAAGAGGTCAGAAGCAGGAAAGGTGGGACCACTGCTGAGCACAATTATGTTACAGTCATTCACAGAAGCTGCTGAGGTCCATAAGCATCAGCTCACATCAGTGATCAGCTCCCCTGAGCTATGGAGAGCAGAGGGGCTCCCTGGCTACGTGGAGAATTCACAACAGTCCCCACTGCACCACTTAGATTACTACTGCATTATGTAGGGAAAAGCATTTTAACATCCACTCACTCTGGCCAGCTCCTCTTCATCTATTTCTGGCTGTCTGTGTCTGGAATGCCGTTGCTCCTCCTCATGAAATATTGTTTTGGGCTTTTCATCTTCAGACTCACTGTCTGATGGAGGCTCATTGATCCAGGCATCGAGGTCCAGGCTGGGAAGAATTGCAGCAAACAAAAGAGTTTGACTCAGTACCCCTGAGTATTTCAGCGTCTCATCATACACTTTGCTTTATTATTTAAAGTTTAAATAAGGGTTTGGGAAAGAGAAAGAACTTTACCCCTCTGGAACAGGGACCTTCTTCTGTGCTTTAGGAGCCACAGGGTTCAGCTCACCAGCAAACAGGGCTATCACTTCCTCAGCTACAGGAACTTCTTTTACTTGTAGCTTCTGAATGTATTTGATTAGCTGCAAGATGCAAGAAGCCTAAAAACAAATGCAGAAGTGGTTTCAGAGTGATATTTAACAAGCTGAACCAAACAAATGAAGTCTGAAGTCAGCAGAAGGTGTTTTACTCCATTACAAGAAGCAGCATAAACTGCAGGTTTGGAGCAATGTAAAAAGTCTGTATTAATCTTCTCTTTTAGCTGGGTCCTTTTTGTGCCCTTATATGCCTGAATGATTTTAAAATTAAATTGTTTTGAGTGAAGATCTTGCTGGCAGCCTTCAGAGATGGCATCAAACTGCAATAAGATCTGGGCTTTGTCACTGATAACAGCTTATGGAAAATGTGCACGGCCACAGAGAACCACAGATCTGCTCCAAGGCTTCCCAGGATAAATCCCAAAGTCATTTTGTTCTCTTACCCTCTCCTGAACCTCCAGATCTGCACTCTGCACAAACTGCGGCAGGCGCTCGATCATCAGCTGTGTAATTTCCTGAGCTGCTTCCTTTTCCCCAGCCTGCTCCTTCTGCTGCAGGATGGATGCGTAGAGCTTCACCATGTTCTGCACGTAAACAGCCTGGATGTGGCCTGGCAGGGTTGTGACTTTGGGCCTCAGCATTGCTTCCAGGGTTTGGTTGGCTTCCTCCAGGTGTCTGTAAAGACACAGTACAGAGATGAAAGGCAAACAAAAATAAAATCCAGCAGGCAGTGCTTAATTTGTTTTAACAGATCTCATGCTCTTACTCAAAATTATTGGCTTACAAGTGAATGGAAGATGCAGAAAAAAGTTACTGGACTATTACAAACTGAAAGCTAAAGTTGTTCCTAAATAAAAATGTGATCACACTGGAAAAGAAGAATATATTCTCTTATTTCTTCATCTGCAGTTTTCTTTGAACAATTTTTTTTTTTAAGAAAATGAAGATCTGAGCTGTACCAGCATTCCCCCAATATCACACCTACAACGTGAATTTCAACTGGAGCCAGTGTTCAGAATGGCAATCAGAAGGAGACACCAAACCAGGTGCTAAGAGGAAGCTACGGTACCACACCTCTCCAATCTACCAAAATAAAAATGGGGTTACAGATGTATCTGCACAAGCAAGAGACAAAAACATCTGTTGAAGCTAAAAAACTGTATTGGTACAAGAACACTGAAAATTGTGCTACAGTGGGCATTGAAAAATTTTGAGCAAAAAGATGACAACTTTTAATTTCCAGGAAGATGGGGCTCTGCAAAAAAGCTTTAAACAAGGGCAAAACAGGGAGGAGAGAAAGAATGAATTCAAACATGGTGATTGTACATGTTCCCTATAATATAACTAGGAGTAGACCTTAATGATTAAGGAGTTCCTTCAATGTCTTAAGATCTAACAGCTTATACCTACAATACTAAAAGGATCCAAAGCTGTTGGAAAGTGTCCAAAAGAGGGACACAGAACTGGGGAAGGGTCTGAGCAAAGGCTGAGGGCACTTGGCTCCTTCAGCTGGAGCAGAGGAGGCTGAGGGGAGGCTCTGAGGGGAAGCAGAGGGGCAGGGGCTGAGCTCTGCTCTGGGACAGGAGCCCAGGGATGGCTGGAGCTGTGTCAGGGCTTGGGCTGGAGCTCAGGGAAAGGTTCTTCCCCCCGAGGCTGCTGGGGCACTGCCCAGGCTCCCCAGGGAATGGTCCCAGCCCCGAGGCTGCCAGAGCTCCAGGAGTGTTTGGACACCGCTCTCAGGGATGCTGCGGGTGGGATTGTTGGGGTGTCTGTGCAGGGACAGGAGTTAAACTCAGTAATACCTGAGGGCCCCTTCTGACTCAGAATATTCTGGGGTTCTATGATTCACTAGTATGGCTTCCCACATGAGCGGGCAAGGCTAGAGAGACAGGAAAAATGACCACATAGTTAAAAATGTCTAGGCTAGAATGAGCTGAGAAGTCGATAGCGTGAGGGAGCAAGAGAAAAACAAACACTTTGGCAGCATTAACGTATCTACCCTGAGGCACCCTTCTCTCCGAAACACATTTCAGTGACCAAAAGCTTTGCCCAAAAGCTGCCCCTTACAGCGCAGCAGGCTCTGTGCACACTTACTCGGAGAACTCCCCGCAGATCCAGGCAGCAGCATAGAGCACCTCACAGATGCCATTCCTCTGGGTGTTGCTGGCGATGAGGTGGGCGTTGTCCAGCAGCATGGCCATCTGCGACACCGCAAACCTCCGGATGGCCTTCACCCTGATGGCCACGTCCAACATCTGCGCCGCGATCAGGTGCCCGTGCCTCGTGCCCTCCAGCCGGGTCAGCTCCACCAGGATGCTGATGTACCTGTGGAAAGGGGAAGGGCTGGGTGGCTACCAGAGAACAACCCTGCTTCACCTCCGTGCTGAGCTCCAAGCTGGCAGCAGAAAGCACTGACCATTCAAAGTTTGTGATGTACTGATAATTGGACTGGCTGCAGATGTCTATGATTTTGGTCAGCAGCTCATCTCGGTACGTCGTCCCTTCAGCTTTATCCACGTGAATCATCAGTTTCTTCACAATCTCCATCAAGTTCTTCTTGGAGACCTGTTAAAGAGGTGGTGAGGGGTTCAACTGTCACGGTAGGACATGAAATAGATTGACTCCATAGAGTTGTCAGAAGAGAAAGAAGGCTTTATTTACAGTCCCAACAGTTTCTTTTAGAACACACTGTGTAAAAAGGTCTGTTATTGGTCCATGGGACTGACACTGCTCTGCATTGGTTCAGGAATAGGAAACAACCCCTGGGGACAGTTGCTCTGGCAGAGGGAACTCTGTTTACTGAACCTGTGCTGAGAAACAGAGAGAGATGTTTTGAAAAGAGAAACTGCTGACAGCTTTCCCTTGGGAAAGGAGCTAGCAATAGTTAGCAAGCTAAAATTCAGGCTCAGAAATATTGAGCTCATGTTCAACCACTTTCCTACACAACCACATTCTTCCAGGTCCAGTAAAGCGGCTGCTGGCCCTTTGCTGGACCTACATCATGTTAACAAGAAACCAGAACCACCTCAGTGGGCCCCAAGCCAAAAATGAACCTGTTTAATAATGCTCAATGTATTGTTAAAAAGGAGCCAGCACAAGTTACAAGGTATTCAAGAAAAGACTGCATGTGGCACTTAGTGCCATGGGCAGGCTGACAAGGGCTGTTAGGTCCTAGGTTGGATTTAATGATCTCCAAGGCTTTTTCCAACCCAGTTGACGCTGTGATGACCTTGCTGCGGGACAGCTGAGCATCAGAATTACTATCAGCAATACAGAAATCCAAAAGAAAGTGAATCCTCTACTGCCAGATTGGAAAGTTAAGAGCTTAAAACATTTTTTGCTTATAAAGGAAATTTATGAGTCATTAATATCCAACAGAATGGATTTCAAAATGGGTGATTTCCAACAGGGCCTGAACTGAGAAACTCCATCGAGTCTGAACCAGAATTTTTAAAGCCCTCATGATGAGCCAGATATTTTACTTGTCCGAAGTGCCAGAAAATATATGGGAGTTGTTATCAAAAGTCTGCTGTGGAGTGGGCAGAGAAAGTTGCATGTTTTCCTTAAACATCACCTTCCTAAAGGGTCGGGGGCTGCAGAGGAAATAAATGTAAGAACATACCATGCCATAGAGGAGATCTAAAGCTCTGAGTCGGATGGACTCATCTTTGTCATCCAAACATTGGAGAATGAGATCCTTGTGAGACTGAACTGACTTGGGGTGTGTTTTCAGGATTTTGGACATAGCTAACAGTCCCAGGTACTTCACTGTGAAAGACAAAATAAAACTTCTTTCCAAATATAGAAACACTGTTTTGTGCTGAGCATGAAATCTTAAAGCTGGTTTCAGCAGAAGCCCCTGGTATTGAAACCCGTGAATAAAAATCTGTGATGAAGAAAAGCATTTTTGAGAATGCTGAATCACAGACTATGGCCTTTAATTTCATAATCTCATAGATGGACAAGTAATTACATACATAACCCTCATCAGGATCTTCCTGCACCTCAAGTTTTAGCACTGATTCAAAAATAAGTATTTAATAAACAGGAATGCTGGGGTTTGAGAACAGGCATCCTGAGTAGAACACAGCGTTAAAAGCATTGAAGATTGGTGTGTAACAGTCCTGTTCTCAAGGGGAAAAATTCAGACGGTAGGAAAAAGAGCTGCACAAAAGAAAAATTTCCCAGTATTCTTTGCAGTCACTAAAGTAAGTCAACACTCTTGCATTTTACTATTATGCTCACTCTGCTGAAAATAGCTGTCACTGCTTTCCAAGCAGCCAGTCTATAAAAAGGGAAATCCCAGAGCATGGAAAGAACTGGTTTAGATTTACAAGACCACAAACAGCAGTAATAATTGCTGTCATTTGTTTTTAAAAATATTATTATAAAGAAGTGCTCAATGATTTCCATATTAAACCCCCAGCAACTGTTTACAGCACACCAGGCACCACAACCCCTCTGAGGCTGCTGCAGCACTTCCCCAGGGCTTGGGGGCCAACAACTCCATGAAAACAAGCACCATACTTACAGTTCTGGTCAGAATCTTCTATCAATATCCTCAACTTCTGCACACAAAGCTGGAAAAAAAGACCACACCATGTTTATTATGGGTCTTAATTAAAATAAGTCTTCATGAAGTTTACTCAATACACAAGGAAGTATCTGACCAAGACCTGAGGTCTCCAGGTGAGAGGGTTTTGTTGCATTAACAGACTTCAGAAAAGGAACCTCTGTATGACTGTATCAATAGCAAGAGAGGAATAAAGAGTTGGGAAAACTCTCAAACTCTGCACTTTAAGGTGAACGAAGTAGGAAAATTTATCTAGGAAATGCCTCAGTCTGCAGGATCGCACAGTGAGAGCACTTCAGGGAGCTACTGCTGCAACTTCTGGGAGAGGAACACAATCCCATTTTCCCCAGCCCTTGGGATCCCACAGCAGAGCAGAACAAACCCTCAAATGCAGGGCCCCACCTGGATGCTGGCGCTGTGGTTGGGCATCCCCGAGGACAGAGAGATCAGAACTGCAACAGAAGCACAAATTCCAGTCAGTATTTCTGTGCTGGGAGTGACTGCAACAAGACCCGACAGCCCACACCTAGCACAGCTGTCAGGGAAAGGGGCTAGCTCATTGTCGGTCTGTTTGCCTGGACTTTTGGGGGTCTGGAGGGAGGAGACGAGGTTGTGACGTGAATTTATAGTTTCATATACCATAACAGTAATAACAAGAGGGCAGGAAAAAAAGTGTAAAGGTGGAAACAGCTGCAACAGCCAGGCCAAAGCAGCTCTTCTTTGCTCTCACTATGGTTTATTTCACTGACATCACATAGCAATCAAGGCTGTAAATAGAGCAGCAGCTACTGTACAGCTGAATTTTTAATTGTGCACTTTCCTAATGCAATGGGATGCAGCAACAGATCCTGGAGTTTAATGTGATTAGACTGGAGCTTTCATCAAGCCAGCCATTGTTGATTATGTAGGACACTTGAAAGCTCCGGCAGCACACAGCCCCACTGCAGAAAAGGTGGGCTCACCCTG
Source organism: Donacobius atricapilla (assembly GCA_013397315.1). Classification (NCBI taxonomy): domain Eukaryota; kingdom Metazoa; phylum Chordata; class Aves; order Passeriformes; family Mimidae; genus Donacobius; species Donacobius atricapilla. The sequence goes on from WBMY01008021.1 coordinate 110,228, forward strand.
GTAACTGCTGCTGGCACAGCACAGCCAAGCCCAGCCTGGCTGTGCCTGGGCAGGTGACATGTGCTGCCCCCTGTCCCTGCAGGGAAGCTGTGCTGGACACTGTCACCTCCAGAGCTGGCAGGTGCCAGGTGTTCCTCTGCTGTTTCAGGGCTTGTTTGCTGGCTCCAGGTCTGACATCACCATCCCCCAGGTGGGTGAATTCCCCCTCTACCCACAGGACGACTCCACTGGATCTCAGTGAAGGCCATTCTCATCCACGATGGAATTTCTCCTATGCTGTTTTCCCTCCCATCATGACACCTTATATCCCTGGAGGAATAACAGTGAGTGACAGATCTCTCTTCCCTCTCTGGACTGACCCAGCACAGCAAGTGCTGCAGCATTATCCAAAGTTATCCACAGGAGACAGACAGACCAACTGTGAATGTCAAGAACCCTCTGCTCCACACTCTGATAGGAAAAGTGCCAAGCCTGCGCTGCAATACTCTGTTACCCCTTTTTGCCTTTGTTTTCTCTCACCCTCCCAGTTATGGAGTTCATCTCCCTTCCCCAGTAACTGAAACTGCCAATCAGTAACTCCAGTTGCCCCCTCTAAGGAATTACACCCCATTTTTAAACTGCAAAGTTGCAAATTTAAAAAAAAATACAAGTCTGATCCATCATCACGTAAGAAAACTTGGCAAAGAGACGTGACTCTTGTTTTAATTCTATTGCTGCTGGTATATTTTGTAGTTGTAGCAACATTTAGGATCTGGCATATAAATAATCTCATTGTCTGTGCTCGGTTTCAGCAAACACAACACAGCTGTAGGGACTGTGCCTCACCCACTGACAACAAAGGATTTCAGCCCCACAGTAAAACACAAAGTTTGCCAGGAGACTTACTGCATTAGAAAATACATTAAGTTAAAGAAAAAGGGTTTACAGATGGTGTTAGTTGATGACAAAGTTCATCACTTTTTTTTCAAGGTTCCAAGTTTCAGTTCTCACCTGCTATTACTGTGTTCACACATTCATATAAGAGAGACATGGCTGAGGTGCTGAAACAGAAATCAAGTATATTAAATAAGGAATAAACCAGCACATTTTGAAGAGTTGTCAGCACTATCTTGGAGCTAGTTAGCACCTTGAACTTCAAAAGACATTGTCAATATTCTGCACCATATCCCTTCAAACAGATGAAATGATTCTCACTTAAAAACTGTTGGGGGGAAGATATTTTAAACAAATGTTTAAAAACCCAAAAATCTTCCAGGAAAAGCAGCAAGTAAGAGCACTGTGACACAAGAAACATGGAAGAAAGTGGTTACTCTAACTCCAGCACCAGTCACAAAATCCTGAAGCAATCTTGTCCAAGAATCAAATTAAATCCTCTGTCCAAGGTCAAAAATTCATGACAAAGCAGATGGAGAAGCTCAAGTCTCTCTCCAAGTGAGTCACCCCCAACAGCAGAGGCTTGGGATGCAGGAACACACTTCCCATCCCTGGAAGTCAGCAACCTATTTCCAGCGTCTGATTTCCCTCAAAACTCAAATTGAAGGCTGCTCGTGCCAGCTGAACACACAGATAGCGCAGTTCTGAGGATTGCAGAGATCCCTACAAAGCCTGATATGTACAAGAGGGACACAAGAACCTCCCAAGGCCCAAAGGAGCAGACTCCCAGTGTAGGGTCCCAGGGAAGGAGCACAGCCCTGGAGGCAGCAGCACAGTGATGCCCTGAGGGTCAGCCTGGGATGCTGAGAACCAAGACCAGCACTACTGCTTCCTGGGCACTTGGTGGGACAGCTCAGGGTGCTGTGACTCATTGTGAGAACCAAAATGACTGAATGAGGACCAAGCCAAAGGGGATTCAGTCCTCACAACTCAGAATTACTGATGCGGGACTTGGGGAGAGGAGGAAGGGATTGTCCATCTTCCTGCTTTTTCTGGTGAGTTGTATCTATTTGTTACTGCTGACAACTCCCTGCAGGTCCCTGGATGCTGGTCTGCTCTGAGCCTGCCTTAAAGGAATATGAGGATGTACAGAAACCATCTGGCTAGAGCTGCTCTCAAGGCCACACAGATATCTGCTTAAAACCTTGCTCTGTCACATGAAAAGAAATAAAACTTTTTCACGCAACAGCTCCTGCATAAGATCACATTGCTCTTCGTAACTGGGAGAATCCAAGGCATCCATTTCCTAATTTCAGTTCAGAATTAGAACCACTACACCACCACAAACCAGCATTAATACGGGACAAGGAAATAATTTCAACTTTATTTCATCTACATTTAGAACATATACATTATAAGAACCTCTTTCAAAACACATCTGAGCTGCCAAATGCAGGAGAAAGGGCTTTAATATATTCCCGGTCACACTGCTTTGGTGGGTAAGGCACTCCCAAAAGTCAGGAATCAAATGTGTGAGGTGAACAGGAGAGGCAAATACACAGCTGAGCCTTTCTTAAGCCAGAGTTCTTATACATTCTCCCCAGTCATCCCTGGCTTGAAATGCAGTGAAAGGAAAGCAAATTGCTCCAATTTTCATGTGTCCTTTGGAGGAATTCATGCTGACAGTCAGACACCCAGAGACTTTCCTTTAAGGCATTTTACCTCAGGTTTTTTAGAAACAACCCCAATCTAAGATTATATCTTTTAATACTTGAAGGCAATATACCAGAAGTCAAGAAAAAGTTATAAGATGCATCCTCACCCCAGATACTGACCCACCCACCAGGTGCTTCCCCAGGTCCTTCCCCAGTCCTGACTGAAGAAGGCAGGATCTGTCACACATACCTGTGGATGAGGTTGGTCAGGGGCTCAATCAGTTTCTTTCCCAGTCTTGGTTCTAACGGAGTAAGAGCACCAAACTATTCAAAGAGAAGAAAAGTGAGTTAATAGCTGCTTTCAACAGCTTCAAAACATTATGTAAATTACAGCTCACTGTATTTAAACCAAGCTATATTAACATATTTTTCTCTTTGGTTAAATTCACAAACATTAGAAGATATTCCTGGTTTCTTTTTATTCAGATTGAATGGTAACTATGCCTCCCAGCAAGAAATCCATTTTCACACCCAAGGTAATTTAATGAGAACCCTAATCCTGTAAACAAAAAGCAGAATACTTGCCAGTTTTATAATTTTAATGAGAACCCAATTATTGGTTGATGACGTCATCAACTTGAAGAAGAGCGGAGCAAGGGAAAGGTAATTTTTGGGATTGCGTCGAGCCAGCTCACAAATAACATTTACTGCAGCAGACTGCACACCTGGGGAAAACAAGTGGGAGAAGCACAAACCCCATCAATGCCTTCATTGTAATTGCAGTTTCTGGTGCAGAACCCCCACAGCAAAAGCAGCTGAAGCTCCAGACCTGTGTGTTCAATGGTTTGGCCTCATTCCCAACCCTGAGGCAGTAAAGTAAATCCAGGAATGCAAAAGCAAACTGAGAAAGGGTTTTATTTAATTCTGGCTATTTTCTAATACAGCAGCAAGCCAGGAATCTGCTTTGGGTCCAGCAGGACAAAAAGCAGCACACTGCCACATCCCTACCTGGACTGTGCAGAGCGGGTTGTGGGACACTGACAACACAATCAATAACCACCCTCCAGGAAGTTTCCAATCACTCTTGACTTCTCTGATACGTATTATTTAAAAATGTTTAAATTCAAAACAAAAATAATTCCTTAAACAATCTGACTGGACACGTTCACTCCCTTCTCATTGCTCAGCCTCTCACAGGGGTTGTTGTCAGTTTGGAATGTTTTCGTCTAGACAGCCTGGGTGTCCTAGCAGAGAGCAATCCTTCTCTCCACAAAGCATAACAGGCAATTTCTTCCTCTCTCTGCAGGTGAGGGATTTTGCTTTCTTTAGTAACATTGTCCCTGGAAGATGAATATTCCATGCCCACAATAAAACAGTCCAGGAAATGCAATTAAATGTCTCCCGGTAATTGCAGATACAAATCAAGTGGAGATCAGATATACATCCCACACAGAATTCCCAAAACAAGTGTTTTGGTGCAGTGAGGGAGCATCAGCACCTCCTGAAGACTGAGCAAAAATGTGAATATGATACAGAGCAATTGCAGGTTTCCTGTGCCGCTGCTGACCTGCACTGACACAGTATTGAGAGGCCCAAAGAGCAGTCTGGACTCAAATAAATAAAAAAACCACGAAGGGATCTTAAATAATTTCAAGTGTGTCCACTGCAAGACAAGAGCTACAGCTTGCTAAAAAAGCACAGTAAGTAACAAAATCAGAACCCCAAACCCTGAAATCAACTGAAATATTTTCAAAAGCCAAGTTCAGTGAGCAACAAATCAGGAAACTTTAAGCTGCTTTGTCCATTAAGGTTTAACCCACTGATACATTTTCAGTAGCTTTGGGTTCGCAGAAATGAACATTTTAAAGAACACATTTTTTATATGGCAACACCTGTCAAAACTATGTTCACCTACCCTGAAACACGTGAATCAGTGCCCAAGAGATGATTACAGGATTTTTCATGTATTCTTTTCTCCACAAGCTCTACATGCCCATGGACTTCCACATGTGGGAGCAGAAGGAATTCACTAAAATCCACTCACCGGGATCTGGATCTTCAAGTTTCTCTTTAAGGCGAGGAAATGCAGGACGGAGGGACTCTGGGTACTTCAAAAAGACTTTGTACATGATTAACACTGCCTTCTTCCTGATGTAAGGCTTTGTGTGAGACATCTGTTAATGAAACAACTGCAGTCAGGCTCTGAGCACATCTGTGTTTCCAGAGCTCCTGTGCTCACACTGCTGTCACCAAAGCTCTTCCTGGGAGACAACTGCTTTTTGAAAAGCCAGCTTTGAGGCGAGAGCAAAACACTGCTGTTTACCACCAAAACTAATGAATGTATTACAAAGTGATCCTCTTGACCTAACTAAGGTCTGAAAAAGCTCCCCAAAACTCCCACAAGAATGAAGCAGCAGTTTTCACATGTATCATTTCTAAATTTAAGATATTTACCCGATTTGAATAACTTAACATTTTATAATTATAAAGTTATTTCAACCTGATCAACTCACCAATGTCATGATGTCATTTGCCAAGTCCCTGGCAAGATCTGGAGTAACAAAACAGGACAAGCCAGTCAGTGCAACTCCAGTATCATACTGGTTAGGGCTACTCAGATCCTGAAAAAAGAGAAACATGCTCAAAAATTTATCACACAGGATGTCAAGAAACTAATTCCTCAGACTAATTCTATTCATTCAACATAAATGAAGCAGAGCTTCTGCTTCATGGGAATATTTATATATCAACTACTAACACCTGCTAAAGTACAGCCACCCTGGGGTTTAATAATGGGCACAAGGAACCATAATTAAACAAGAGATGGATGACTGCAACATAAAAGCAATCAGAGAGATTGCACCTTGGTGGTGTTTTGGGAATGGAAATAGTTTTTAAACACTCATTACAGGATCACAAACATATTTAAAATCCTAAAAAACTGGTATTAAACACTAACTCTGCTAAGTCCAATTCCAAGTGCCATCAACTTCACTGGGCACAAGCACTCCTGGGGGAGTGGTGTCCCACCTTAATCTAGCAGAGAAATGAGATCATTCTCCTCCCGAGCTGCTGGCAGCACCACAACTTCCAGTCCACAAAGACAGGACATGAGTTGTGTGTGGACACATTTACTGGTCAAATGTCCTTGGATCTACTTGGATCTATCCTATCCAGCCCTCCAGAGTCCTTCAGGTCTTTCTAAGCTTAAGTCGCTTAACCATGGTAAAATTCATCTGAGTATGTTCAAGTGTAGACTGTAAATTGTGTATCAGGAAACACAGCCATGAAGCAGCTGCACAGAACATTCCCACATGGACTGCTGAATTAAGAGTCCAGATTCACGTGGACACTGAAGCTGCTTCAGGAGAGCTAAACACAGTCAGGCCTTTGGGGTTCTGTGCCATTTGCATCTCATTTAAAAACCTGCTGCAAGTGGTGGGAAATTAGAGTCTACTTTAAGGATAATGCAATCTATTTCTTAAGGAGCAAAAAACTGTAATTCATCCTGGCTTGAATGTATTTCGAGAACTCACAAATCCTTCAAATCTCAAGTGGTTGAATCAATGAAACATGAAAAGCCATAAAGAAAGATGCTTTTAAGCAAAAACTTGGGCACAAAGTGGAAGTAGCCAGTAAGTGACTGAAATTCAGTAAAATAAAGTGTTCATAATAAAGACAATAGATATTCACATTCAGCACAAAACAGCTGAAAAGATAAAGGGAAAAACACTAGTTCTCTAGGGAGGTTACTGGATAACATCCCACTGCTCTTTTTTAAGCATTAAAACATTGTAGTTCCTCATCTAGTAAAAATGTAGGCACATCTTGTACAGAATCAGTCAAGTTTTAAAGCAATGACACTTAAAAAATGAGTTAAGAGCTTTAAAAAATACCTATAACCTCAAGAATGGGAAAACTATGCTGCAAACCAGTAACTCTGAGTGATCAAGCTCTATGAGAATGAATACACACGGGGGTACATGAATACAAAACAAAACTTTCCATACACTCTTCACCATTTTTACACCCAAAGAAGTTAAAAGTCTGGTCTGGAATTACAGACATAAAGAGACCTCACAAGTAGAAATGTTGTGGAGCCATGTCACTCCTGAGTCACTGCTCATCTTCCTTCAGGAATGGGGACATTTTTTCTGCCTGTTACATTCTTATAAGCACCGCCTAGAGACCAGCAAAGTTATTTCTGTCACCATTCTCTGTGCTGAACAAACACAGAGCTGGTATGAGACAGCACAGGGAGGGCTGTGCACAGCTCCTGAGTGTTTCATTAATCCCTTTGTTTGTGGAATGATAGGAGACTGCAAATCAAGAACTCAAACACCTCTATATTCCTAAAGGAGAAATACTCTGTAGAGATGTGAAAGTACAAGTAGGGAGAGAGTGGAAGAAAAAATGAAGAACTGAACATTTACCTTTCGGATCTGATTAGTCGTCAACATAATGACATCAGTCCCTTCATGAAAGCACTGGGAGGCAGCCAGGTAGCCAATGCGCTGGGAAAAGGCAAGGAGGGAAACAAGGCTTGTTAAAAAGTCCATTTAGACAATATTAGGGTGGAAAATAACTGCTGGCTTTACAAGCGATATTAAAAAGATGAACGAGTAGGTTTGTGTAACAGAAGAGGCATGAGAGGGTTCTCTAGAAAAGAGAGTTTATATCAAGAAAGAATAAATTCAGACAAGTAATGTTCTACTGATAACTTATCTGTCTTAGGGATAATAAAACCACCTCCACCTTCTCCATTTTGCTACCACGCAGTTCAGTGACCACAAAGCCACAGAAATAAGGTAGGATTGTCTACTACATTAATTTTGTCTGTGTTGACTCCTGAGTTTCAGGTACAAAGCCCCATTATCATTTCTTAGGAAGTAACATTCCACCTTGTTTGGTGAAAAAGGTTTGATCTTCTGCAACAGAAGATTAAACAAATCTTTGAAGAAAAATTATAAAACTATTACAAAATAAAGAATAGCTAGTACTAGGAATCTCAGGTGGTCTTCACATAAAAATACTCTGGCTTTCCACAAAAGGTATCTGACAGCTTGGTCAGGACAGCTGCATTTACAGAGAACTCACCTTGAATGTAAACTTGGAAGCACTCATAACTTCAATAATGTTGAAAGCAGCCCAACTGATGTCATAGCCCAGCATCTGTAACTGTGAGCAGAGGAGCCAAGATAAACTTCTGAAATAAGAGACTCAAGAAAATAGGTCAAGACATCTCCCAAAACTGAAGATACAACAGGAGTCTGAAAATGATACTGTAAGACATCACAGGTTTATGAGCAATGTTTCACTGCACCACTCACAGTAAGTGAAAGACATCACAGGTTTTAAACAGTTTGTATTATTTCCAGGGTGCCCAGAGCAGCTGTGGCTGTCCCTGGATCCCTGGTAGTGCCCAAGGCCAGGCTGGACAGGGCTTGGAGCAGCCTGGGACAGTGGAAGGTGCCCCTGCCCATGGCAAGGGTGGCACTGGATGAGCTTTAAGGTCTCTTCCAATCCAAATCATTCTGTGATTCTGTGATAATGCAGTTATATAAACATTAGTGTGAGGAGTTTTCTTCATGATGGCTTTTTTCTGTTATAAAAACCATCATAAAACCACAGAAAGAACTCTTTACCAATATTTCTGTCTTCTCCTTGTCAACAAAGGACTGAGCAAAGAAAAACCAACCCAGTTTCAAGTGCTCATGTCACTAAGTTGTAAGAACCAATCCAGCTGAAAACAATTTCTTTTAAATTGCTTTCAATGAGATTCACTTCCTGACCCATCACAATAAAATCCAATTGTATCAAGCAGAGCAGGAAGGTGCAGCCTCTGCTGTCAGAGCTGGGGAGTGTTGTCCCCAGCCTGCACTTAGAGCAGGCACCCAGACCAAGGCTGACTCCAAATCAGCAGGGAAGAACAAAATCCAGCTGCAGTTCCAGGGGTCCAGCGAGGCACTTACATAGGTCAGTTTGCAGACCGCGTTTGCCTTCACTGCGATGTTGTCCTGCTTCAGCTCCTGCTTGATCTCGTCGATGCACTGCGAGATGTATTTTGCCTGAGGAAAACAAACAAAAATTTGAGCTCATTTACCAGTTTCTCAAGTTTCCATCACGTTGGTGGGGAGAAGCAGTAGAACTCAGCATTTACAAGCACCAATCTCACACACACAACTTAGTAAGCACTTAATTCTGACCAAATTACTAATTAAAAAGAACCACCCCAATTCCACAAGTGTGAAATGTTTCTTTGGTGGTTGTCCCTTCTGCCTCTTCCTCACCACTACACCACTCACTCACTCCTAGCTCTAGATTCCAAGCCCTGCAAACATAAAGTTGTTCAAAGGAGACAGAGCAGGCAGAGGGGTGAAGAGCAGAGCTCATCACCACTGCCAGGAAGCTCACTGCCCCCCAGAGGGATGGCAGAGAACATGACAGGACAAGGAGAGACTCCAACACTGAACAGCCCACAAATGAAGGGTGGCTGATGGGAACACCCCGAGCTACCCCACTTTTGGCCATGCTGCTGGTGATGAGCTGTGGGTGTGCACCCAGCACACTCCCCCTGCCTGAAGGGACACAGACAAGGCTTGGAGAGGACACAGGTGCTTCCTGGATCCCCCAGCCATGGAAAGTTCCATGGAAAGTCATGAACTCCCTCTCTGGGTCTCAACTTACACCAGCCCTTTTGCCATTTACACATTTTGATAAATAACAGTTATTTGTACGAATTTCTCAGCAATTCAAAGAGCCAAATGTCACAGTGTTTACATTTAAATATTGGTGCTTCACATCTTTCCAAGCAATCACATCTGTGCTTGTGGGAAGGATGTGGCAAACATGTGATTTAAAATTATCTGTACAGATTTTACTTTATAAGCAGAATTTGCTCAGCCAAAGATTCTTCCAGTTCACAATTAATTATTATTTAAGTACTGAAGGCATCTACTGCAGGAATCATGAAAATTTAAATGCAAAGAAATAATCTCTCTTTTTAAGGCCATGCATGCACCAGGGTATTTCACATTCTTAACTGCCAGAGGAACCAGGCCAGAACCTGATTACCTAATTCCTGCCTGAACACCATCACCTTCCTCCAAAATTATATTTTCAGCATAGGAATCTGCTGGCCTGACTTCAATCAACATTTTCCCCCTTTACACTAATTTTTGTGTATTAATTTTTTAGTCTTTTACAAATGACATGGAGTGACACTCACTGTTCAAGTCACAGGGGTTTGCCGCTAGAAACTGTGCGGAGAATGGATGGAGATCAGCCCTGGGGAGAAGGACTTGGGGGTGTTGGTGGGTGAGAGGCTCAGCCTGCCCCGGCCATGGGCACTGACCCCAGAAACCCCCCCTGTGCTGGGCTGAGCCCCCAGCGTGGGCAGCAGGGGAGGGGGGGATTCTGCCCCTCTGCCCCACTCAGGTGAGAGCCCACCTGCAGAGCTGCCCCAGCCCTGGGGAACAGCAGCAGCAGGACGTGGAGCTGCTGGAGCCGCTGGAGCCAGTGCAGAGGAGGCCACAGAGCTGCTCCAAGGGCTGGAGCCCCTCTGCTCTGGGGACAGGCTGGGAGGACTGGGGGTGTTCAGCAGACAAATGAATGAACTTGAAGGAATTTAGGATATTCCTAAAAGCCCTTGTTTGGGATAGAAATTCTATCCTTACAGTGGGAATTCTCATGTTAAGGGAGGACACTGTAAACACCAAACCCCTTTCCTGTACACAGATCCTTTCTGTTCTCCTGGATACAGGTGAGTGGATTGCATCTGCCAAAACTGGAGATGGCGTCACCCCCAAACGTTTATCAGCATAGTGACCAGGTGACCTTACCCAGAAGCAGATTTGGGATTCCAAACCCTTCACCTGAGAGCAGCTCAGGTCCTGACTACTCACACGGGAAGTTTAAACTCTTGAGTATAAACTAGAACAACCTTCTGAGGATAGAAAATAAATACTTCATCAAAGATGCTGAAAGAGTGACTTACACAACATGCAACTGATCCACAAATATATTGTACTTGGCCTTGAATATTTTATGCCCACAGAAGAGCGCTCTGGAACAGTGTCACAGAATCCTTCCCGCATGTATCTTGTTGCCACATCCTGGGCAGCGAGGCCAGTGATGGTTCTCAAGGCAGAAGAACACTGACACACAGATTCGCAGTCTCTACATCCATAACCAAAAGCCTCACTTATTTCCCACTGCATCTATCAGCAAACTACTCAAACACTAGCTTAAGCTTCCTGACAATCTCTTCAGAGTTGAGCACAACCCACTGTGTGAGCAGGAGGTGGAAAACAACAGAGTACAGGGAAGTTCAGCAGTGCCCAGCCCAGCCCAAGCTCTGAAGTCAGCAGCCCCAACTTCCCACAGGCAAATCCCTGCCTACCAGCAGTCCAGCTTCTGGAAAAGCACATTACAGAACTCAGAATCAGATCTGCAACTGAAAAAAAAGGGATTAGGGAGAGCAGAAAGAAGTCTTTCCCAAACAGCTGTACTTCAAATCCCAAAACACTCCAAGGAATGACAGGCACTATATATAGAAAGCTTTACAGGATCAGCAGGTATTAACTTTTTGTTAATCCTGTGGAGAGGACTGCTGTGAATGAGCAATATGAGGAAAACTGATCTACTCAGCCTGCCCCCTAAATCTGACAGCCGCAGCAGGCCCGGCTGGATGTGCTGCCACATTTCACACTCGCAGAACTGGGAGGGAGCCCAGGGGTGGGAGTGGATCCTGAGCGAGGCTCTGGCTGCGCAATGCTGACCTGGGCACACACAGGACCTGCAGGTCCTGCACCAAAGCACCTCCCACTGACCCGTACCCACAGCCCCCACTGCAGCCCACCAACGGCTCAGGGCAGTCACACCAGACAGCAAAAGGGAGAACAACCACCTGAAACAATGAAAAAAATTGCAGGCACTCAGCAAGGCCTAAATATTTGGAAGGAAAAAACCCACCCAAATTTACATACTGACACAGCAAAGAATCTGGATATCTTGCCCAGCACCAATTATATTTTTGCATAAATCCCTCTAATATAGGAATTTCCTAGTGTGGTAATAAAAAATAAATATTTGCCAGGATATAACTAGCTCAGTTTTTCCTTAAATGCTTTTGAGGTCTCATGAACCACAGAATCATTACAGTTGGAAAAGCCCTCTAGGATCAAGTTCAACAGTTGCTAATCCAGCACTGCCATGTTCATCACTAAAAGGTGTCCCCAAATGCCACATCCACATGATTTGTTTTGAACACTTCCAGGGATGGTGACTCCACCACTGCCCTGGGCAGCCCCTTCCAGTGCCTGTCAGCCTTTTCTATGAAGCAATTTTTCCCAATACCCAATCTAAACCTCCCCGGGCCCAGCCTGAGGCTGTTCCCTCTCCTCCTGTCCCTGTTCCCTGGGAGCAGAGCCCGAACCCCCGGCTGTCCCCTCCTGTCAGGGAGCTGTGCAGAGACACAAGGTCCCCCCCGAGCCTCCTCTTCTCCAGGCTGAGCCCCTTTGCCAGCTCCCTCAGCTCCTCGGGCTCCAGACCCTCCAGCTCCCTCGGCTGCTCTAGTCCTTGCCCTGGACATGCTCCAGCCCTCAATGTCTTTCTTATCATGAGGGGCCCAAACCTGACCCCAGGATTCAAGATGGGGCATCAGCAGTGCCGAGAGTTCATTTGCGCTCTCAGTATTCATTGCAATATCAATATATTTCTTAGCTACTAATTCCGTGACAGTATAATGTGCAAGTTTTGTGCTGATGGCTCCCACATTCTGGCCAGTTGACTGAGGAGCATTTCTAAGCCCCAGCATTTACAGACCTGTGGATGTGCCCAGCCAGAGGGCCCTGGGGGAGACAGGCAATGCCCAGGCAGCCCCCCAGGCAGGGAGGTGAGGACAGGCAGAGCCATGAGGCACAGGACCCCTCTCAGGACAAAGAGTGGGAACAGGGGCAGAGCTGCCTGCCAGCAGCAGAGCTGAAGCCTCTGAGAGCAGCAGGCAAGGAGCTGAGGCCCTCTTTTATTCCTGCTAGGCTGCCAAGTGGGAAAGGAGCCTTCCCACCTCGGTGGAAAAGGTCCTTAATGAAATGCTCCAGCAACCACTCTGGTAATTGTCCTGTCTCCCAAGGAGCAGCACAAGAACACGCCCGGAGCAGCCCAGCTAAGGCCCAAGTGCTGCCTGCAGATGTGAGCAGCGAGCACTCAACAAAGCTGTGAGAACAGCACAGTCACAACTGCATTTCCCAAAGTATGTCACCAACGAGATGCTGGAGCATTTCATATCCATTAACAAAATACACAAGCTGTTTTTTAAAACAAGCCCAAGATCCTCAAGAATTCCAAGATCTCACCTAGAAAATATGTGCATTTAAATGAGTGTGAGTGGCTAAAATAAGAAAGAAGGTATCATGAATCAAAGACACAGTCCCTCTGAAATGGAAGGAAGAAAGGGAGAGTGGGTCATGGTAAGAAGCCAAAAATGCCATTTTATAGAATTGTTCATTTCCCAGCCATGTTTTTTGACTTAACTTTGAAAAACACTAAAGCTTTATTCCAAGGCCAGACAGAACTTCAGAGATGCTCATAAAGGACATACCTTTCTCAAGCAAGCAGATAAAAAATCATCACTCATCTGTACAACAATTACGTTCCTAAGAAATGTGATTCTCCATGCTGCACTTTCTTTCATTACCTGACAGGAACACACTGATGACTGGGATGGGGATCACTGCAGAACTTTTACATAAAATTTAATCATGTAAACGACACATTTCCAGTAGTCTTTAAGAAGCTGTACTCTCACTTCAGCCATAAATCACCTTCTAAACCCAAGAGAAGGCAAACTCACATTCCTACCACTTTGGGTTGCAACCCAGCAAACCAAATGCTCTTGATTTGAGACTCAAACCTGAGTCACTGCAACATCCAAGTGCTTCCATCCAGATGAAAGAACAAAATCTCAGTGAACATTAGCTCCTATTTCTCTTGCACTTCCAGGGTTAAATACTGTGTTTCAAAGAAAGAATTAATACCAGTGAATACCACAAGGAGCAAGGTATTTTCTGATATGTCTGAAACTACACCTTAGTGAAACAGAAATGTTTGGAGTACTTACAACATAAAAATAAATAAGCACAAAATGTAACATTTCTTCTGTTTTAAGCACATAATATAGGATTCATCAACTTTTGGTAGGACTTTGAGACAAACTCCGTGAGATCATGCTGAGCACAAGCACATGATGGTCTCACATGAGAGGAGGATGCCCACTGCTGCAACTTCATAACAGGACCAAGATGCTCCACACCAAAGGCAGTTACACCACAGGCACCTTGTGGAGGGGAAGGAACTTTCAGACCTGTCCGTGCTTCAGGCAGCAGATCCCATTCCCAGCACAACACGCATCAGCTGCCAGCTCCTGACTTGGAAAGGAGGCTGGGAAGAAATATTTATCATTTGCCAGGCTGCCCTCAAACCCCCAAAGGCAGCACTTGATGTCAAACACCACTGAACCAGCCAGAGAACACCTCTGGTGTTTGCAGTACCTGGACACGCTGTACAGTACTGAATGAATCAACTGAAGTAACAGACAAGGGCATTAAAGAGCAAAATGTGCTGCTTTCTACTGACTTGGACACAGCATTAGGGATCAACGTATTATACACTCATTTCCATTAAAATATTATTTAACTACTGTAGAAAAAGCTATTTGAGATCTGTAAGAGGATCTTTTGTTAAGGCGCCATGACTGGATAGAAAGAATTCCAAGGCACGTGCTCCCACACATGCTCCTCACAAGTAACTTCACCAAAACCATGGCAAAGCAGCTGAGCACAGAGCAGAGGATCAGCAGGGATGGGAAGCTGCACAATGCTCACCCTGATGGGCTGGCAGCGGCCTGACTCCAGCAGTGCAGAGGGCACTCAGCTGCCACAAAGGGCTCAGGAAACTGAAAGGTATTTTCATAAAGCCAAGCTTATCTTTCACTCAGCTGTTGATAAACAGCACTGCTGTAATGTTTTAACATGCCTTACTTTTGTCCTTGCTACCCAGCTTTCCAGGGATTTACTGCCTCATCCTCAGGTAGGCTTAAGATCCCAGCCCAAGATACTGTTCTAAACGACACACCAGAGGCACAAGGTTCTGCTGGTTCATTTGCAGCACATTTCTGTATTATTTATTAGAAACACGATGCATTACCCACTGCCCCCTTGTCTGGTACAAGCACAGTGAGATCACAAGACTCCTTGGCCAAAGAACACAGAGGAAGGAATGCAAAAAGTTGGTTTACAGTTTTTTCTTTTGTTAATGTTTGCTGAAGTTATACACATCAACTGAAATCTGGCATGATGCATGCACACATCCATCCTGAAGTGACTCATAAGCCAATTAAAACCTTTGAACCTTATTCTAAAAATTCAGAGAAATGCTATCTATGCGAGTACTGTGCACCAATTTCAGGGCAGATACCCAACCCCAGACCAACCAGTACGGCCCTTAAGGCACTGCAGAAAAACACTCCGGATCTTCTGCCCAGGTCTGTAACACAAAGAGTGGGATTCAGGAAAGAAACAGTGGTAGAGTTGCAGCTGCTTCTCCAAAGTGACTCCGAGCACCTGCAGCATCCCTCCAAGCACTGGGGTGCTGCGGCAGTCGCTCGTGGACAGCCCCTCTTTGGTGCTTTACCCAAAGGCACTTCAGGGTTTCCCACTGAAGTGCCCACAGAAGGGCACTGATGCAGGAAGCTGGAGCTCCACGAGGAGTCCTGGCCCCCTCCCAGGTGGGCAATGCCAAGATCACTGCTGGCACCTTGGGAGTCAGGAAAGTGGCAATCAGCAAGTCCCAAACACAGAAAATCAGTAAGCAGGCAGCAACAGCAAGGGTCTAGAGATGTCCCTTAATTATCTCCAGTCTGATCAGTCCCTTAATATAAGCACATCTCCAGTCTGATCACAGTATTTGTTAATTTAATTGCACAGCAATTAAACAATCCTCAGGGGTCTGTGCTGTCTAAACCATATCCGAGCAGACAACTTTTAAGCCTGGAGAGATGCGTCAGATAAAAGAGCTCATCCTTGCAAATACAAGATGTACCCAAAGTTTTTATTTTTACATTACTATGCAAAAAGCTATGCAAGTGTTTCTACAGTAGATTTTTCAACTTGCTTGTTCCAGACACCCCTGTGCAGTTGGAGGCTCTGATAAAGGCAGGCTTCATTGAAGCTTTCTTGGATGCATAGGAAACAGTCACTTCCTCCTAAGGAACTAAAGTAGCTACTGTTGCTGAGACTCAGATGACTGAAGCAGTTCAGGGAGAAACAAAAAAAATACGCTTAATGACATATTAATACCAAATAAAAATGTAACACTGCAAATACTACAAAGATCTAACACGGATTCATGCACAGCTGCAAGTACTTCGCAGTTATGGAAAGGTAGGGAGGACAATGAAGAAAAAAATGGTTCATGGCCACTTCTGACTTCTTAAATTCAGCACAAATATTTGTGTAATTAAAGTAAGTTTGTTCACCTCCTCCCTACTGTACAATCACACCACTCACACTAAACAAACACCCACTCTCAAGGCTGAAGCTGATTAGCACAGTGAGCCACTCAGGACAATATATTTTATACAGCTTTGCCATAAAGATTGAGCCAACCAGAAGAAAATTTCAACATTCCCACATCGACAGCTCCCTCCGTTTATACACCTTTCAACATGGGAATTTCTCAGCAGAAGTTGTCAGGTTTGAACATCTAGGTCATGTTGGAAATAACAATAAAAAAGAAACAGCTAATACTAAAACCAGCCCTCAGTTATAGCGTTTACAAACCGACTGCTCAGCCTGCTGGGCAGTGACTGAGGGGGAACGGGTAAGAATCAAACATTCCTAATACCCCGTTACACTCAGGAAAAAACAGGGCTCACTTCACTTACTTTGAACATTTGCTTCTTATTTAAAAACCCACTCAACCACTTTTCTGAGCTACTAACACTACCACCACCAATGTTATTTTCTGCAGCTTTTACCCTATTCACATACTTTTATCCTTTCTGACACCTGGATTGTAGCAGACTCCCCCTCAGATGATGAAGCATTTCAATTTCTCGGTGTGAATGATCAGCAGTTTTTAATGACCTGATGAACACAAACGCTTCCTTGTAACCGGTCCCATGACTCGGTTCTTTCTGGTGCCTGTCATGTAACGCTGCCCTTCACAGGGCACCAGGAACGGGACATGCTCCCAAGAACACTTCCAAGTGAGAAACCTAGAGGCGCTGCCTGTGCACAAATGTATTCACTAACCCACGCTGAGGAGGAAGAGGTTTGCACTCACTTTCATGGACACTGATGGCAAGAAATCACCAAAAGCCCCATTTTCTGCACTCAGCACTGGGACAAAGATCTGCATCAAAAAGCACCAAATGAACAACTCTCTGCAGTTGATCACAGCACAGAAATGTAATTTGTATCCATATTTCACTTTGATTTTCCGGGCTGTTTTTCCCCTGGCCTTACTAAAGGTACAGTGGATGGTCATTCCATTGCCGAGGTACCAGACCTTCCTCTCCCCTGGACCTGCCTGGGCACAATATTTACTTTCACATGTGCCAGCGCGGATCTGTCTGGAGCGCTTCAAACCCTCAGCAGAGACAGCTATAAAATGATCAGGACTAGGAACAAAGCTATTATTCCCACTTATGCCACAGTCAATTAAGTAATATTTAATACAGGAGAAAGCAAGAAGCTAATGAAAGGCAGCACTAATGCAAAGCCTCAGCTGCTGCTGCCTGTAACGACAGAAGAACAAGCCCACATCTTGGCTCGTGTTCCATGCTCCAGGCCCCTTGTGCCCGTGACACAGCAGGTGAGGCAGGACTGTCACACTGGGCCTTGAGGCCAGGCCCAGACTGGTTTCTCACCAAGTGCTGCGAGGTCCTTATCCAACCCTCTTTGTGTATTGTTTCTCTTTCTGACTTTGTCTTTTGCAGTGATTCACACACACACGAAGAATTAACAATAGCAACTCCAGCTCCACTTGGAAGTGGGTGGAATAATGAGCTGCCTTCAAAGATATCAACACGTATATGACACACAGTAACTGATGGAGCAGCAGTGCCTGAAAGAGCTGTCTGTCATCAATGAACTGCACTGCCCAGCAGTTGGTCTGTTCTTTCAGGCACCAACAAGCTGCTCAGCATCCCTCCAAATTCCCTGCTGCTGTGCCATCCCACACCCTTTACCATCCAATACTCCTACTGCACCAGTAGCTGGAGCCAGGCCGTCAGGAGCCACAGCAGGAGAAGGCCTCCAGCCCCACTGAGGACAGGCTGAGCTCAGGAGGGCTCTGTGATGTGAGAAGATTCCTCAAAGCGCCCCACATCATCATTCTATCGGAAAATGTGTCAGAGAAGATGCTGGAAATCAGCAGTGGAACACAGTGGCCCTTTATTTAGGGGGAAAAGGCTTTTTTAACAATGCAAGTGCCCTGTCCTCAGGTAACACTCAGTAAGCAGCAAGAAGCCACTGCCAGGTTGGAAAGCCTGGCTGACACTAAAACACACATTTCACAGCACAACACAATGCTCCCCCCATTTAGCATTATATTAGTAACTGAAGTTTGGGGTTTTTTTCCCCAACCAGCAGCACTGATTGCTCCTTTCACTCTTCCAAAACAGTTTAAGTGTAAACCAGCAATGAGACACTTGTCACCCAACACCACAGACAGGAAAATGTGAATTTTTCAATATGGTTTTTCCTGGAAGTATCAATTACCAAAAACACAAAGGGCTAATACTGGCACACACAGCAGAGTCTCTGAGAGAAGAGGGGGACAATTTTCTCACGCTATAAGTGCATATATATTTAGTACAGGACTTTTTTTAATCCCTTCTCTCACTTTAAGTGTCCTGCAGTAAATCAAAGACACATGAAACAGAGGGCAACTGTCTGAATGAGCCTAAGCACATTCATTAATATCTGTTTTTGTTACTTTCTAATTCCTTTTTTATAAAGGAACATTTGACATCAGCATGCGACAGCAGCGTCCTTGTTGGGAAAAACCAACTTTTAACTGTAAATGAAAAACACTGTGCAAGGGCCAAACAGCATCAAAGAATTATCCTGTCTCTTATTACACATTTAGGAGAACAGATATAATTCATCAGTTTGGACTATCCTGACAAAAATCCAGTATACTTTAACAGCCTATGGCACAAGGCATCTCTCTCCCGAGCTTTCTGTGGAGCAGATCCCAAAGCAGGAGGCACAAAGTGGGAGAAGTTACTCCATGGCATAAAAAACCACCTCATCACTGCTGAAAAACATCACTTTCATTAGCAAAAGCATTCCTTTTCCAAATGAAAGGGAGAGAATGAGGTAGTGGAAGTGAAAAGTCAGGAAAACGCAGTAGGATCAAGTCTGGCTTTGAACTGGTGCTGGGAAACACCACAGGGACTAAAGCATGTGTTGGAAAGTAAACACGTGTCAGACCTGGAAGGAGCTAATGCTGCTCTGCCACCTCATTCCCTGCACACACTGCATACCCTGCAGGAGGACAGTGCAGCTCCAGTACTCCCCAGAACACTGGAAATGGGCAGAATAAGTCTGCACAGAGCAGCAACTGTGTCAACCACCTACCCTCTCCTACCTCACACTCTTAGGGAAGTCCATCCCCTCAGTTCCAGCGTTTTAAACTCAAATTAAACGGGTCACACATTGGAAATGCCTCTGACAGGGAATTAACACTGCAGAGAGGCTGGGCCAGGCAGCCTCCAGCACCCTCAGCCCCTCTAATGAGCTGAGGAGCACACAAAGCTTATCAATAATGAGATGTGGCTTCCTCTGAGCTCAGGACACACCTTGGGGTGCCAGATTTAGGGTCACAGCAGCACAGGAAGAACACAAACTCATCAAGCAAGGACACAGTGGGGCTGTCAAAGAACTGCACTGAGAAGCCCTCTGTGACCTGGGGGGCCAAGCACTCCCACAGCCTGGATGGGCAGTGAAATACCAGATATGCTCCTGTGGTACCTGCCTAAGAAGTGGAAAGGAATAAACCATTCCCTCTCAGATCTACCAGGAGAGACTACCCAGAGGGATGAGGGAATAAGTGATGGCAGATTTTTCCATGTGATTAAATTCCAAAACACAAACCCCACGACATGGAAATAAACTAAACTCCTGCAAAAAGCACAAGTAAATCAGAAGTCAAAACAGCAATCTTGCCTTCATTTCTCGGCAGAGCACTGCTATTTAACAACCACAGCAGCTCCTTTCCAGAGACAACTCTTCTGGGAGAAATTCCTGCTGAGCCAAGACCAATAGCCAATATCCTCCCCACTAAAGCACACTCCTTTAAACAAATTTGCTTTTCTGAACAGGATAGAGTGTCTGTTTTCGGCTTAGACACTTATCTTGAGACACACAAATGTTGGTTAACTACAGCACTGGAGCAACATTTCACAGATATAATGAACAATGGAAGCACTGTAGGGAAAAGAGGAAGAATTTCTGCAGCTACTTCCTCTAAAATAGCATTCTGATTTTGTAACATCACCTGAAAATTAGCCAATGTCCCTGGCCACTGCCTGGGAAGCACTGAATCCACACCCAAAAGCTCAACAGCTCTCTCCAGCTGAGCCCGGAAAAGGCACAGTCCTGCGCTGTTTGCAGCCAGGCTCTGGAATTCAGAAAAATGTCTGAAGGATTCCCAAACACACAGGTTTTACCAGAGCAACGTCTTAATCAGCTGAACACATCCTTGTTTGGGTTTTAATTTTTGCTGTGCTGGTGAGGATATAAAAAGGAATTATCCCTATAGTTATCTATTTCAAACTCTAACCATTTGCACTCCAAACTGAAGAGTGTAAAATCCCATCATGCTGCAGCCCAGCTGTTGTAAGACAGAGCACATTGCTTTGGCCTCACTGAATCCCAGAGTGTGCACATACCCAAGAAACAGCTTCCTACAAGTACACAGAGCCCTACAAAACTGTCCAAGGAGGGGTTTTTCCTAACTCCAAAGGGCACCAAAGCCAAGACATTTTAACCATTTCTTGTCACAGACTGAGAACAAACTCAGTGTGCCTTGCAAATGTCTTTATGAAGCTGTTTGTCACAAAATTATTTTAGAAAGAACATTCAATTCTTTTCAAAGAACTGATGCCACCAAGGTCTGGACCTTCACCAGGAGGATCCTCAGGAGGTTGACAGCAGATGAAACACTTTCAGTCCTATGCACAAAGGAGTAAAGCAGATTTACTGAAAGCAGCACAACACATTGAGGGGGCTCTACAAGAATACTGCTCACCAGGTCCCGCTCTGGCAGACCACATTAGGCTCATAAACCCATACAAATTCGGTGTTGCCACTTTGTGGCATTTCCCACATTTTTCAGGGCACTGAACAGCAGCCCTGCCTTCCTCTGCCACCAAACCAATACCACAAGTTTAACATATGCTGAAATAAATAGGACTCAATGATCCTGATGGGACCCTTCCACCTCAGCACATTCTGCCATTCTGTGAAAAACAGAAGTTTCCCAGGTATGCTCGCTATCAAACAAGCCCTTGCGCGGTGCACAAGGGGCTTCAGAGAGATTTTGGAAGTTGTATTTCGTGTTTCAGTTCGATAGCACTAGCGAGGAAGATCGGTTTCCCTCGCAAAGTTATTAATTTAGTTACATGTTTACAACTTTTCCAGATGCTTTTGATAGCTGATACTGACCCCACAGCAGCCCCCCAACAAACCAGCAAAGCCCAGCTGTTAGACCAACATTAAGAAAGCTTCTCAGGCTTCATGAATTACTTGAAAATGAACATAAATGACATTGGGGCCCGTTACTTCTCAATTACCATGTGACACTTCACTGTGGAGTCTCGCATAACACGTTCTTGATGACTAATTATTTCACCTATACTAATTTCCTGATCACGTGCTTTTCACGCAAGAGTGGATAACAGGCCAACACGGAGAACTGATTGCTGCCTAGAACAGCTCTTAGAGAAGAACATTTTAGTCAGGAGATACTAGGCATGAATGATCTGAAAGCTGAATTAGGAGCTTAGTTCTCTGGTATAACAGCTTCAGGGTGAAGAATATATAGCTGACTACAGCACGTGACTGTAGGGATAGAGAAGATGGAATTCCTCTGTATTATTCCTCCGTAATAANGGAGATCCGGCACCGACAAAATGGCGGCCGGTCAGCTGAGGGCTCGGCCACGCCCCCGACATGGCCACGCCCTGACCGATGGGCCACGCCCCTGAGTCAACACCGTCCGCTATGCTACTATCTAGCCCCGCCCACTCCGTCCAGGCCGCGCCTCCGTCTGGCCACGCCTCCTGGCCGGGCCTGGAGCTCCCTCCCAGCTCGCCGCTCTCCAGCCACGCCCCATCACCNAAAGCAGATTTACTGAAAGCAGCACAACACATTGAGGGGGCTCTACAAGAATACTGCTCACCAGGTCCCGCTCTGGCAGACCACATTAGGCTCATAAACCCATACAAATTCGGTGTTGCCACTTTGTGGCATTTCCCACATTTTTCAGGGCACTGAACAGCAGCCCTGCCTTCCTCTGCCACCAAACCAATACCACAAGTTTAACATATGCTGAAATAAATAGGACTCAATGATCCTGATGGGACCCTTCCACCTCAGCACATTCTGCCATTCTGTGAAAAACAGAAGTTTCCCAGGTATGCTCGCTATCAAACAAGCCCTTGCGCGGTGCACAAGGGGCTTCAGAGAGATTTTGGAAGTTGTATTTCGTGTTTCAGTTCGATAGCACTAGCGAGGAAGATCGGTTTCCCTCGCAAAGTTATTAATTTAGTTACATGTTTACAACTTTTCCAGATGCTTTTGATAGCTGATACTGACCCCACAGCAGCCCCCCAACAAACCAGCAAAGCCCAGCTGTTAGACCAACATTAAGAAAGCTTCTCAGGCTTCATGAATTACTTGAAAATGAACATAAATGACATTGGGGCCCGTTACTTCTCAATTACCATGTGACACTTCACTGTGGAGTCTCGCATAACACGTTCTTGATGACTAATTATTTCACCTATACTAATTTCCTGATCACGTGCTTTTCACGCAAGAGTGGATAACAGGCCAACACGGAGAACTGATTGCTGCCTAGAACAGCTCTTAGAGAAGAACATTTTAGTCAGGAGATACTAGGCATGAATGATCTGAAAGCTGAATTAGGAGCTTAGTTCTCTGGTATAACAGCTTCAGGGTGAAGAATATATAGCTGACTACAGCACGTGACTGTAGGGATAGAGAAGATGGAATTCCTCTGTATTATTCCTCCGTAATAACCATATATACATTTGCGTGTGTTTTTATACCTACCTCTCCCTATGTTTATAATGGATCTCAACACCACAACAACACACTGAAAGGAAAGGTGAGCGCCAAGCACGACCCTCCCTTATTAACTCTCGTGCTCTCACCCAGCCTGTCCCTCCTGCCCCACACCCCAGCATCACCCTCTTCGTTCTGACTCCCGCTTCCCCCTTCCCAAACCAACATTCCCTTCGCAGACACGGCCCCAGCGGACAGCGGTGACATCCCCGGGCCGGAGCGCGGGGAAGGGTTCCCTCACCTCATCCTCCTTGTGATTGCGGATGCCGCGCACCAGGTCCTGCAGGTTCTTGTCAAACATACGGTCGATGCTGCCCTTCACCATCTTCAACGCCATGGCGGCGGCGGCGGGGCCTGCGCCGGGCTGAGGGGCCGGGCCCGNATGGCCCCGCCCCTGCCCCGGCTGTTCACCTCCCTGCCTCAGACACGCCCCCTCCCTCTCTGGCCACGCCTCTGACACCGCCCCTGCTCCGTGCCGCTCTCCAGCCACGCCCATCCACCCAGACCACGCCCCTTGACTCGTCTGGTCACGCCCCGAACAGGCCTCGCCCCACCCCTTCAGCGGAGCTCCGCCCAGGCCCCGCCCACTCCGCCCCTCAGGAGGATGCAGGCCCGGGAGGGGATCCTTCCCTTCTCATCCCGTGGGCTGGAAAGAACAAACACCTGCAAACGCTCGAGAGAAAACCCCAACCTTGGAAGCGCTTGGAGTAAATACTGAGTGTTTAATGAGCTGCTGGACCTGAGGGGGCCAAGAGACCGGTGGGATTCCGGGCTGGGTTAGAAGGAGCATCGGTGATAGGCCGTGGATGCTGATCCTGTCCCTTCTTTCAGCCCTGGTGAAGCTCAGCTGGATTGCTGTGTTCAGCTCTGGCCTCCTCGGGATCAGCGAGGCATGGAGGTCCTGGAGTGGGGCCCGTGGGGGCTGTGGACATGATTAAGGGACTGGAGCATCTCTGGTACGAGGAACGGCTGGGGGCTCCATGGGAGACGCAGGTGAAAGGGGCCCTCAGCCCTGTGTGTCCGTGTCTGTAGGGAGGGCTCAGAGCAGGGCCCAGCCTCTGCTCCGTGGGGCCCAGCAATAGCACCAGAGGAACAGGCAGGAGCCGATGCCCAGGAACTTCCCCCTGGACATGAGGCAGAACTTCTTTGCTGTGCAAGTAACCAAGCACTGAACAGGCTGCCCAGGGAAAGCATGAGGTCTCCCTCACTGGGGACATTCCAGAACCATCTGGACACAATCCTATGCCCTGTGCTCTGGCATGGGCCTGCCGGAGCAGGAAGGTAGGAGCTGATGGCCCAGTGTGGTCCCTTAAACTTGAACTATTCTGGGGTTCATTCCCGCCTCGCGTCAGCCGCCTCACTGCGGCCGCCGTCATCACCGTCCCAGCCGCGCCACGCCCCCAAGTGGGCCACGCCCCCAAGTGGGCCACGCCCACCCCAAATGGGCCACGCCCCCTCCGGCCGCTCCCGCGGGTCCCACGTNCGCACCTGCGTGTCCCACGTGGCAGAGAGGTCACGCGCGGCGGGGACACGCGTGGGGACAGGGACCCCCTCCATGGCATGGGGCTCCCTCCCTCCGTGAGGCTGGGGCTCCTTCCGTGTGGACAGGATCCTCCCGTGGGGACGGGGGGCCGTCCTTGGGGATGGGGNACCCCAAATGGGCCACGCCCCCTCCGGCCGCTCCCGCGGGTCCCACGTGGCAGAGCGGGCACGCGCGGCGGGGACACGCGTGGGGACAGGGACCCCTCCATGGCATGGGGCTCCCTCCCTCCGTGAGGCTGGGGCTCCTTCCGTGTGGACAGGATCCTCCCGTGGGGACGGGGGGCCGTCCTTGGGGATGGGGGGCCGTCCTTGGGGATGGGGGGTCACTCCATGGGGCTGAGGAACCTTCCACAGGGACGGAGACACCTCTATGGGTCTGCAGGTCCTTTCTGGGGCTGAGAGTCCCCGCCGTGTGGTCAGGGGTCCCTCCATAGGGATGGGGATCTCTCCATGGGGATGTAGGTCTTCTGTGGGGCCAGGGGTCCTTCCATAGGGATGAGGATCCCCCCACGGGGTGTGGATCCCTCTATGGGGCTGCCTGTCCCTCCGTGGGGTGGTCCCACAGGGTGGGGCTGGCAGAGCTCCACCTCTCCCCTCTGCCCGTGGGTGTGGGCAGTGGCTGCACAGCCAATAGAGCCAAATTTTGGGCCATGTCTTTATTGGGGATGCAGCTCCATAGGCTGCCACACCTGAGCACCCACGAAACACCGTCATCCACTGCCCCGGGTGACCAGTGTCGGTGTGGGACAGGTGACAGGTGATGTGGTGGGTGATGGCCAGGCAGACGTGGAGCCTTGTGGGTGTTCCTCACACGTGTGGGCACAGAGTGGGCAAGGGTTCAGTGTCTCTGCGACCACAGCTTGTCCTCTACCCAGGTGCCCAACACCCCTGGATGAGCCCCGACCCATGGGTGACATGTCCCCACTGCAATTTGGTGGTGACAGGGAGCAGGAGAGGGAAAACAAAATGTACAGGAGCTGCTTTTCCGCCCCACCTTCGTCTCCAGAGCAGGATTCCTGCATCAGGGAAAGGAGGGAAATAACCAGAAAGGAACTGGTAAACAAAAAGGAGACATGACCTTGCCAAGATCCACCTGGGATTTTGAGCCGCTGCACAACAGGGGAAGGAAAAGAATTTCTCTTGTTCCTAGTGTTTTTCCCTTTGTTCTCTGCCTTCAGCCTGGGCTTTGCAGCCTGTTTGTGTTGGCCCCGGGGCAGAGAGAGGAGCCCGGGTGTTGTGCTGGTTTTATTCAGAAATAGCTGCTCACATCAGCCCCTATGCAGGGTGTTTCCCTTTTTAGGGGAAAAAGTCAAAGGGAAGAGTTATGTTTGCTGGAGTCCTCATGGTGTGGAGAACATCCAGCTACCAGGATGAGGCCGTGATTGGGAAGGGCTGGCTGTGCCCACCTGGGCTGTCATTGTCCCCTCCACTGAGCCCCTGCCTGTGACTGGGCTGCTCTCTCTCAGGGGATCCCCCAAAACCTCGTGAAAATCCCTTGTTTTAACCCAGCCCTTTGCAGTGGATCTCAGCTGCTGTCACATTGTCACACCCTCAATACCCCCAGGACAGGGCCAGGCAGGGAAGCCCAGCCTGGGAGATGCAGCACCCCGAGGTGTGGGGAACATCTACACATGGATTTGGCAAGACTTGATCCCTCCCAACTGAATTTCCAAGGATTTCTCCTCCTGAGGCAGCCTGACTTAGTTCAGCCTTAAAAATTGAATTTGGGACATGACTGACTTTTTCACTCTTCTTCCTGTGAATGCTGAAGGGTTTGGAATCCCCTTATGATCACCTTTAATTAAAAGCATTGCTTTAAACCTAATTGCTGCCATCAGTGATACCTAAATCTTAACATTCCCAGCTTTTGTCTTTCCTGGCTTTTGCAGCTCAGATTTCTTTTATTTTTTTTTTATATAAATTACGCCACCTCCTGTTTTCCCTGTTGCACTTACATAGGCAACATTCCCACGGAAAGAATTTTCCCAATCCAGCTGCACCTCCAGCCACTGACAGTGAGCATCCCTAAGGAATGCTGTGCCTTGGCAGAGCTCTGTGACAAGCTGCTGAGTCCCACTGTCAGTGGGAAAACACAATCCTGGCCATCATATCCCTGATGGAGCTGGGTCTGAGCTGCTTTTTATTTTTCCCCCGTGGCACTGCTTCCAAGAGCTTTCTCCCCATTCCTGGCACTTCGAGCACTCCATGGATTTCACATCCCAAAGAGGTTTAAAGAGGTTGTACTTGGTTACGTTAATTGTGATTTTTGTGTAAATTAATCAGAAGGAAAGAAACATGAATTTGGGGCTGTCCGGCCTCCAAGGGTCCAGCCAGGGTTCCCATGACATGATGTTAATTTTGGAGTGCTCGTTTTGGGGTGTCCCATGCCTGGGTACCCATATTGGGTGCCTGTGTTGGAGTGTCCTCACCAGGAATCCCGTGCCAGGATGCCCGTTTTGGGGTGTCCCATGTTGGCACTTTCTGGGACACTCAGAATGGGGGGACTGTGCCAGGGTGCCCTATCCCCAGGTGACAATATGGGAGTATCCACATTGGGGCGCCCCAGGTTGCAGTCCCCATGCTGAGGTGTCTGTGACAGGATGCCCATTTGGGGATGCCCATTTTGGGGTGCTTACATTGGAGTGCCCCATGCCCATATTGGGGTACCTGTGTTGGAGTGTCTTTGCTGGGATGCCCGTGACAGAATGCCCTTTTTGGGGTATCCCATGTTGAGATGTCCTTGATGCTCAGGATGGGGTGACTGTGCCAGGGCGTCCCACCCCCTGGTGACAATAGCGGAGTGCTCATTTTGGGGTGCCCCCGTATTACAGTCTCCATGCCGAGGTGTCCACGACAGAGTGCCCATTTTGGGGTACATCATGTTGGGGTGCCCCTTGCCCCAGTGTCCATATTTAGGTGCACATATTGGGGTGCCTGCGTTGTGATGTCTTTACTGAGAGTCCCCCCGGTGCGGTCAGGGGTCCCTCCATAGGGATGGGGATCTCTCCCTGGGGATGTGCGTTTTCTGTGGGGTCAGGGGTCTTTCCATAGGGATGGGGATCCCCCACGGGGCTGTGGATCCCTCTATGGGGCTGCAGGTCCCACCGGGATGCCCGTGGTGGGGTGCCCCTGTTGGGGTGCCCCTATCCAGGTGCCCCATGCCTGAGTGCCCTGGGGTGCCGGTGTCGGGGTGCCGGCGCTGCCCGCCGCAGACCCCGCT
The DNA here is from genome assembly GCA_013397315.1 of Donacobius atricapilla. NCBI lineage: Eukaryota > Metazoa > Chordata > Aves > Passeriformes > Mimidae > Donacobius > Donacobius atricapilla. The sequence goes on from WBMY01008021.1 coordinate 137,896, forward strand.
CCGCCTGTCCCCGCTGGTCCCCGGCGGTGCCCGCGAGGTGGCGCCTGCGGCCCGGGAGAACCGGGGAGACCCGGCGGGGGCTGCCGGAGCGGGGGACACGCCTGGGGGACGTGTGTCGGGGGCAGGGAGCGCCCTGCCTTTGGTGGGGGCGATGGGTGCCCCGTGTTTGGCTGATGGGTGAACTGTGGCCGGACCAGTGCCAGGGATTCCCGATGGGAACCCAGTTTGGGAGACGGGTGCCCCAAGTGTGGTGCGGGGGTGATGCGTCAGTGCTGTCTGGTTGGGAGTGATGAATGCTCACATTTGGACAACGGGTGACCCAAATACGGTCCCACCCCCGCATTAGGGCGTGGGTGACGGGTGAGCTGTGGGGGGGCAGCCGGTGTCCCCGGGGCCAGGCACGGGGCGGGACGCGTGGCCGGGCGCCGCTGCGGGCACAAGGGACCCATTGAGGAGGCTCCGTGTGCCGCGGCTGCCTTCGGGCGCTCCGGCTCCCAGGAGGGTGACTCGGGGCTGTCACTGCTGCACGTGCAGCTGGCACGGTCCCCTGGCCCCCGCCCCCAAAGCCTTTGTGCCCCCACATTCCCTGCTGGAATAGGGGCACAGGGCTGGACACAGAGGGGATGGAGCTGTCGTGGAGCGAGGTTGGAGCCTGAGGGTTAAACACCCTCCACATCTAATAAAGTGCTTGGAATCGGTCCCAAACGATGCAATGTTGGAGAGGGCCGGGCCGGCAAGGTGGAGGCTGGGAAGAGCCCGGAGCCAGGGGAAAGATGGGCACTGTGCTCTCTCTGCCGGGGAAATGGAGCCAGGATGTGCCCAGCCCCGGCTGCCCTCAACAAGGGCACAAAAAAGGGCGAGAGAGGTGGGAGGCAGCAGCAGTGACACCCCAGCCCACCCGTGGGACCTGGTTTGGCCTCTCTGTCCCCTCTGCCAGGGGCCAGGGAAGGACAGAGGGTCCCTGGACAGCACCAGGGGCTCTTCAGAAGTTCTCTAGCAGTGTGGGGTTAGACACAGCCAAGGCTGCAGCACTGGACGATTCAAGCTCCAGCAGAGCCTAAAAGGACCAAACTGGGTTTGTTTTCCCGTGGCAAAGCAGGGCTGATGGGAACCTCCAGGGGCTGGGTGGGAGGGAGCCACTGTGTTCCAGTGATAACATTCCTGTAACCTCCCTGGGGTTCAGGGCTGCTCCGGGGGGCTGAGCAGGTGACTCGTCTGACATCAGCTGTGCCTGGCACAGGCAGTGTCCCTGGATTTGTCCATCTCCTTCCTTGCTGAATCTGGGGCTCTGACTCCTCATGTACAGCGCTCTCATCACGGTGTGAGGGAGGCTCCAGCAGTGGCAGCCATGTCTCCCTAGGGAGAAAATGCTCCCAGACTGGGCTCAAACCCAATTTGAGACCTGTTGAGACCAGTTCCAGGACCAAAAGGGGGACACTGACAGCCACAAGTGGCTTTATCCTTCCTGCGCCTCCACTGGCATCAGCACAGCTTTGATGCCTCACCCACCCCAGGTCCTCGATATCAGCAGGACTCCCAGTGCAGAGGAAACTGTTGCATCACTTCGTTGTTGTGGCAACAGCAGCCAGAGCACCCCTGGAGAGATTTGGCCCAGAGAGTTGGCAGGACAGATGGAAAGGACAGATGTTGCTCTGTCATGTGGAAAGGGGCACCATGTCCCTGGTGCCATGCAGGATTGACCCTAAGAAATTAAAGTGCGGCTTGGAAAATTGCACGAGGCATTTTGCGTGAGAGAAAGGGAAGCTGTGCAGGGCCATCAGAGCAGGGTGCTGGAGCAGGGAGCTGACTCCATCCCTGGGGCTATGGACCACCAACATCCTGCCCTGCCACTGCTGGGGGCTCCGCTCGGGATATTTAATCTGATGGGAACAAACTTGCCTCCATTAACCTGCCTCGTGATCCAGCTTGTTATTGTCAGCTAAACTGGGTCAATAGTGAAGATGAGCTGTTTCTGGAAAGCAAGTTCACATCAGAGGAGCTGACGTGCACCTCAAGCCCCTGTGCCAAGCACTGGCTCTGCCCAAGGATCAGTTGTCCCATGAACACGATAGGAGCCGACCCCACAGCCCAAGGGGAGTAACCCCAGTGTGGGATGAGCTCCAGAGGTGCCTTTGCACGTGCTTTGTGCACAGAGTGTCAGAGCACTGCTTGTGCAAAGTGTCCTTGGTGCATTAACGTGCCTGCACAATCGGGACCCCCATTCTGGGGGATCCCTGGCTGGGGCTGTGTGGGAGCAGAGGTGGGATGTGGGAGCAGCAGGGCAGGAGGGGCTGTGCAAGCTGCCTGTGGGCACCAGCTGCCCACTGTACACTCTTGCCGGGCAAAAATCTCTTTTCCAGTGCTACAGGAGTGGAGTTGTGTGCACGGAGCTGTGCAGAGCTTCCCCATTCCTCTCTATCCAAACTGGTTCATCTGGTGGTGGCAAAAAAAATTCGGCCCTAAATTGTGCCAGCCTGGAGTCAGGAGCTGCAGCCAGGGGATGCAGCAGGAGCAGCACACCTAGGGAGGAGATGGGAACCTCTCCCTCCACAAACTTCCACACCAGAAAAATCCAACTGCTGACAATTTGGAAGTGGATTCTTGATTCTCTGGAAGGGCCAATGCTGCAGGTCACTGCCTGGTGTCCCTGGAAAATCATCAGCCTCTGGAACCCTGGCAGCACTCAGCGTGTCCTGGTGCAGAGCAGAGAGAAGCTGCAAGGAGAGAACAGGGTGAGTGGGTAGAGAATCAGGGAATGGTTTGGGAGGAACCTTAAAGCCATCCAGTTCCACTCCCTGCCATGGGCAGGGACACCTCCCACTGTCCCAGGCTGCTCCAAGCCCTGTCCAGCCTGGCCTTGGACACCTCCAGAGGTCCAGGGGCAGCCACAGCTGCTCTGGGCACCCTGTGCCAGGGCCTCACTGCCCCACCCTCACAGCCAACAATTCCTTCCCAATATCCCATCTGTCCCTGCCCTCTGGCAGTGGGAAGCCATTCCCTGTGTCCTGTCACAACATGCTCTGGTCAGAAGTCCCCCCTGAGATTTCTTATAGACCCCCAAGAAACCCAAAAAAGCAAAAATCCAGAGCTGTCTAAGGGGACAGACTAGCTCCCAGCTCTTGGGGATTCTCACATCTCTCAGGGGCCAGTTCAGCTCACAGAATCAGCAGAAAACCGGGCATTGCCCTTCCTTGCTTCCCTCCCTTCTTCCAGGTGTAAAACTCAGAGAAATCAGTGAAAAGATGTCCTGATTCAGGCAGGTGCTTCAAAAATGACCCACTCCCCACTACCTGCCAGGAGACATCAGCTCCAGCACTGAACCCCTGCATGGTGGCCAGATGGTCGGGATTCATCTGGGAAATCCTGGAAGCTTCCATTACTCTTTATTAGCAGCCCAGGAGCCTGCTTGGGCCACACAAGGACTTGGACGACAAACTGATTAAAGACCAACCTAACGAACTCAAAGAGAATTCTTTAAATGGAGCCCGCTGTGCCTTGGAGAACTCCTGCCATGTCTATTTATTTAAATTTAATGGAATTTTTGTGGTAAGCTAATTAAAAATGAATTGATTATTTAAGAGGCAGTCAGAGCAGTTTAAGCACTGCTGACTTGATGATTTTAGTGTTTTCCTTAGAAAAGCGTTCCTAGCTACGGAGCTTTCTGCACGTACAGACATTTAAGGGGGAGAAAAAGGATACAAAGAGGGGAGTGGGTGAGTTTGGAGCCAGCCTTGGAGCGGTTTCTGTATAAGGGAGCAGCCATGGGGACAGGAGCAGGGGAACGTCCCAGCCCCCGTCACAGAGCTGTGCAGCTGCCCCCAATAAACAGCTCCTGTTTCTTCTGAAGGCAGAGACCTGTCAGAAAATACAGGTGTTAAATAATGTACAAAATCCCTCTGCAGGGAATATCCCACTCTGGCACTCGCCAGCTCTGGATGCATTTCTGGAGGCACAGTGCATTCCCTGCCTTCCTGTGGAGCACAGGGCCACAGGCAGTGACCCCAACCACGATGCCAGCTTTCACCCCTAACACTGGATGTCTCCATGCCATGTCTCCATCCCAAAGGATTGGGATGCAATCCCAAAGGATTTGCAGAGGTTCACGGAATGCAGGAGGTTTTGCCCTGGAGCCACATCCCACAGCAGGAGTAGAGTGGATGTGATGGGCACCAAAGCTGAGCTCCATGGCCCCCAACCTCCCCAGCATGGCTGAGCCACATCCTCTCCAGCAGGATAAAAGAATGACGGGATTAATAAACTGGGGACAACAGCCAGGAGAGCCAGATGGCAAAAGCATCCTGCCCCGAGCCGAGCCGTGTTTACTTGTCTTTGGCTGAGAAAGTGAGGAACCACTGGGGGAAAAGTTCCCAGTCCACACTAGCATTGCAGGGCAGCAGCTCCCAGCACAACTTCCACAACCAGTTTGATGGGGAAGGACTGGTTTTCCTTCCAGGTGGAAGCTCTGCTGGACCTGGCTGCAGTTCAGAGCCTGGGCTCACGTATGCCCAGCTGGGCTATGGGCACCTCCTCGGGGTGCTCGTGTCCTGCAGGGGTGCTCATCCCCAGCAGGCACTGGCTCCCAGCTGCTCGTGCAGCCCTCAGATGGAGCATGGCACCTGGCACGGGGGCACTGTCCCTCCTCTGGCAGTGCCGTGTGAGCAGATGTGACGGGGAGGATGTGGGCTCTATGGTGGTGCTGGGTGCTCTTCCCGTGGAGTGCAGGGCAGGGTGGCAGGGCCCCCAAATGTCCCCAAAACCCAGAGGAGGACACACAGATACCCTCAGGTCCCAGGAGAGGGTGGCAGGGCCCCCAAATGTCCCCCAAACCCAGGGGAGGACACGCAGCTACCCTCAGGTCCCAGGAGAGGGTGGCAGGGCGCCCCAAATGTCTCTGTAACCCAGGCCAGGGTGCCAGAGCAGGGTCACAAGGCTCTGAGATATCCTCATGCCTCAGGACAGGGTGGCAGGGCCCCCAGATGTCCCTGTGCCCCAGGGCATGCGCATGTCCCCAGAAGAGGGAAATTATCACCCAAAAGACTGTGAAGGAGGAAGCTCTGGCCTGATTTTATCGCCCAGCTGGGCACCTATAGACATGCAAAATGCTGCCACTGAGCCCATCACCGGCCGCTATAGAGATGCAGGACGGTGTCACCACTCCCAGCCCCCACCCAGGACACTTCCGGCTTCTGTCACTGCCCGGCTGGGGTGCACTCAGTCCTACTCTCAGGTTACACCGCGTTGTAAGGGTGTAGCCAGCTGATCTCGGCACCCAGCGCTTGGTGTCCGTGGCTGATGGACCCCATCCCCATGTCCCTCCATCCCCGCGTCCCCCTGTCCCGTAGTCCCCTTGTCCCCAGGGGACACAGCAGCGCACAGGGCTCAGCTCTGCTGCCCATGGCAGTAAAGCTCCTCCTTGGAGCTGGTGGAGCCCCTTGCACGGCCTGGCACACACAGCCACGTGCACTGGGGGCGGCGGGCTGTGCCCTCTCGTGTGACACCCCCCATGGTAATGACCGTGACCGTGCGGCACCAGGCAAAGCTCACTCCTCAGCTGTGTGCGGACCCTGTACCAGCAGCCCTGCGGGCTCGGGGGCTTCGTCCAGTGACACCCTGACCTCACACGAGTGTGCCAGCCCTGTGTTAGGAAAATTAATCCACAAACGCCAGAGGTTTATGTCCAAAAGGGAGACAGAGGAGTCCTTTTACTTTATTTGAATAAGGGGAGAAGCCATGGGGCATTTCCCCTGGGGTCTCTCAAATTTCCGGAGCCTCCTTTTTATCTTAATTTCCCGGCCACATTTCCCTCTCTTTCCCCATTGGCTGAGGTACTTGAGAGGTTCAGACTTCCCAGAATGCCTAAGATTCCTCCTTTAATGTATAACCCCCTAATTTTTAATTTTTATGGGATTTATGGGTTTTCCCCATTGTTTCTTTCATCTTTCAATGTCCAATTTCATTTATCAGCAAATCTACAATTTGTTTGCAAAGGCAAATGTCTTCTTTTCCTTTCATCAATCAGTAGAATCCTTCTCCTTGTTTCTCCTACCTCTCAGTGCTAGTTTTATCTACCAGCCAACCCACTGCTTGTTTGTAAAGACAAATCTTGTCATTCCTCTCACTTGTGTCCTCTTATGTGTGTGGCAGCCCTGTTCCATCATGTGTGTGCCAGCCCTGTGCCCTCACAAGTGTGTGCCAGCCTTGCACCACCACAGCAGTGACCCAGCAGGGCCTATGCCAGCCTGGTGCTATCACACGGAGGGTCCCACCCTTGCCTTGCCACACGTGTGTTGCACCACCAGGTGCCATATGCCGCCCTTGCTGTGTCATGACAGGATTCTAGCCTGGCACCCCCGAGCGCCTTGTGCCAGCCCCATGCTGTCACATGGAGGGTCCCAGCCTTGTGGTGCCACCCTTACACACACCCTGAGCACCATGGCTACCCTCGCCCCGTCTGACGTGTGACAATGTGGCCCATCCTGCTGCCATGTGCCATGTGCCACCCTTGGTCTTGTCACACGTGTCACCGTGCAACCCATTCTGCTCCCATGTGCCATGTGTCACCCTCACTCTGTCACCTGTGTCACACCACAGCCCGTCCTGCTCCCACGTGCCACCCTCTCCCCACCGCACGTGTGACAACGTGGTCTGTCCCATTACTGTGCCCATGTGCCAACCTCTGCCTTGTCACACATGTCACGCCACAACCTGTTCTGCTCCCGTGTACCACCTGCACCGTGTCACAGGTCACATCACTGCCCTCCTGCTCATGTGCCACCCTCACCTTATCACACGTGTGTGACAATGTGGCTGGTCCCTTCCAGTGCCCACGTACCACCTTCGCCCCATCACACACGTGTGACACTGCAGCCCCTCCTGCTCCCATGTGCCAGGTGCCACCCTGGCCCTGTCACATGCGTGTGACACCATGGCCTGTCCTGCTCTCCTGTGCTCGGTGTCACCCTGGTCCTTGTCACACGCGTGTGACACTGCAGCCTGCGCTGCTCCCGTGCCCGGTGTCATACTGGTCCTTGTCACACGCGTGTGACACCGCAGTCCGCACTGCTCCGGTGCCCGGTGTCACA
>WBMY01008022.1:19729-29849 GCA_013397315.1 Donacobius atricapilla
ATCACCCCTCCTGGCACTCAGATCACCCCTCCTGGCACTCAGATCACCCCTCCTGGCACTCAGATCACCCCTCCTGGCGCTCAGATCACCCCTCAAGGCGCTCAGATCACCCCTCCTGGCGCTCAGGCCAACCCCCAAAAAGCAGGACAGGGTATCAGGACCAGGCCGGGCCTCCCTGGGAAGGGGGTCAGGGATGCAGGAGCCGAGCGCTGCTGACCCCTTGAGACCCTCGGGGTGTTTCCCCCCCCCCAAATCCAGGCTGTGGGTTCTCTCTGCCTCCCAGCAGGAGCAGGTCCCACATCCCCCTGCCTGGCGTTCCCTGGGATCCGCGGGGTCCCAGAGCTCCAAACACCACCTGGAAGATCTCCATTTCCTGCTACAGTGAGCGCAGGCTGCTCAGCAGAGGGGAGGTGGAGGCCAGGGGGAGCCTTTTCATTCCTGCAGACATCTCAAAAGGACAAACACACCAGATCTGGCATTTTCATGGCAGAGGGGAGCTGCCTGCCTGGCTGGGCTCCTTCTGCTTTCCGTCATCGGTCCTGGATCTCTGAATTTCTGCTTGGAGCCTGCCCAGAGCTGGGTGGGAAGAGATGTTCCATCAGCCCTGGTGCCAAACACACCAATTCCGGGCCAAACTGCCAAAAAACGCAGCTCCACGTGGAGGTGGCTGGCTCCATTCTCCTCCCTTTTCCCAAACACACCAATTCCAGGCCAAACTGCCAAAAAACGCAGCTCCACGTGGAGGTGGCTGGCTCCATTCTCCTCCCTTTTCCCTGCTTTCTGCTGGAAGTGGGGTTAATTATATTCCCCGTCACCTATGGAGAAATATTCTGTGTATTATACAGAGAGAAATATTCGAGGGAACTTGTAAAGATCTGCCCTGGCTGCTGCCGGGGAACTGCTGCAAAGTTAAATAAAATTCCAGAGGAACAAATGATTTCTAAATGAGTCTGTCCCTCAATCCATCCCTGGGAGCTGCTGAGGAAGTGCTCAGCCCCTCCCAGACTGGGGGAGCTTCTGCTTGGGAACCTCCTTCCCCCAGCCAGCTTCCAGGTAGGGCTGGCTGAAGGTTATAAACACCCGAAATGCAGATTAACTCCTGCTCTTTATTCCCTGCCCTCAGCTCGGAGCCTTCTGAAGGGAATTCCAGGTTTGGTGTCTGCAGGGGTGGGCTCTGCTCTCCTGGTTTTGTTTCACTGCCTCCCCCTTTTCTTTCTTCCTCTTCTTTTCCTGCAAAAAGACATTTTACTGGAGGGATGCCTCAGAGACCCCGGCTCCAGCTGCTCTCCCTGCCCTGAATTCCTTCACTTTATTAAAATCCTATTAATATATCTACCAGCTGCCTGGTAGAACCCTGTGAGGGAGGCAACACCTCTGCTTTGCTCTGGCTCTGTGCGTTTTTTTTTCTGGGGTGGGGGATGTTGCTTGGCTTGGGTTTAGTTTCTCATCTCCTTTGAGTGGTTTGAAAAAGGCAGGAACTTGGCTTATGTGAAAACCTGAAGGAGAACTGGAGGAAATGCTGCTCAGCTGGTGTAAATACTGAGCCCCCCCCCCGTTAATTTCAGGGCTAAATGAGGCATTTTCTTAATTGTTCATCCTGCCAGCCCCACTCTGGCAGAGAGGCAGCGCCGCAGGAATTTGGGAGTTCACTGCTTCAGAGGGCTGCGCTCTGCATCGTCTGGCATTTCCTACCCGTCATCTCTTTCAGGACGAATTCCCGTCGAAAAACGAGCTTTTATTGCATTAAATAAAACTTCAGGTAGTTCTGAGAATAATATTTCTCCAGAGTTCAAGGCCCAGGGAGAGGCTCCAGCCAGGCTGGTGCTGTTCAGTCCTGGTGCAGCTGCAGCCTGGGCAGGGCTCTCCCCTCACTCTTTTTATTCTCCAGCTTGGCCCCTTTCGGGTCCGTTTTGCTGGCAGCTGGATCTTTTGCTCTGTAATTTCTGTCACTCAAACAAAAGGAGGTTTGTCCTGGCTGTGGGGTGGCCACGAGTGCCTGGCCATGGGGTCAGGGATTATCCTGGGCTGCTGGAGACCCTCAGGGACCCGCGGCATCTCTGGGGTGAGAGGATGAACCAGGCCAGCACACCCTAAAAACACAGAGAAAACCTTTGGGGTGAGAGGAGGGGATGAACCAGGCCAGTGCACCCTAAAAACACAGAGAAAACCTTTGGGGTGAGAGGAGAAGATGGACCAGGCCAGCGCACCCTAAAAACACAGGGAAAACTTCTGGGGTGAGAGGATGAACCAGGCCAGTGCATCCTTCCTAAAAACACAGAGAAAACTCCTGGGCTGAGAGGAGAGGAGAGGATGGACCAGGCCAGCGCACCCTAAAAACACAGAGAAAACTTCTGGGGTGTGCAGGAAGCCGTGAGCAGCGAGGGGACCCATCCCTGCCGTGGCCACATCCCTGTCCCCTCCTGCCGAGCCCAGCAGCTCCTCCCCTGCGCCCCAAAAATCTCCTTTAAACCCCAGCGGCGGCCGGTGATGAACCCGCCAAGGTTTAGTGCCTATAAAGGATGTGAATCCTCATAAAAAGCCTCCTGATTTGTGCCGCTCCGTCCTGCTCCGGCTGCTGCTCCGCGCCGCTAATGGGGGCTGATTAAGGGTTAATTAGCGCCAGCCCTGCCTAGGGTGGCACCTTGGGGGGGAGCCGGGGATGCTGCCCTGGCCTCTGCACCCACGGGTTCCACTTCTCCCGCAGAGGTTTCCCCAGCAGGACTTTTGATAAATGTGTTTTTCCGGGGGCTGCAGCATCCTAAAGGGTTTTTTTTTCCCGCTTTCTGCTGGGATAAACTCCCTGGGACGTGAATAAAAATATAAAAATATAAATGAAAAATATAAAAAACCCCCCACACCTCAGTTTTCCTCTAATGCTGGAGCTAAACCAAAACGAGAAATTCAGAAGACAAATACACAGGAGCTTGCCCCTCTGACTTAGAGCCCGCAGTGGGTTTTTATGGTGGTTACTTATTTTCCCTGAATTGATGAGGCTTAAAGGGGAAGTTAAACTTTTCACCGATATGGAGGTGAAATAATATTAAATTCCCATATTAAAGATCATCATTAACCTGTTTGGGTTTTATTGGACTAACGGTAAACACAACAAGCTGTGAACGGGGCGCTTAATTATTCCCATGAATATTCATAATGTACAGGACCCTTAGAGGAAATAAAGAGAGGAAATTGTTCTACAGCAGTTGGGAGGGTGATAAGCCATGGCTCAGCTTTAAATTGAGGGAGGAAAATAAAATACACCTGCACTGTGAATCCTTGGTGCGTGTATTTATATTTTTATTTATTTTTATACGTATGGTAAAGAAATGGATACAACTCTTACTAAGCAACTCATTAGAGAATCATTTGTTTTCAAAATTTTTGGACATTAAGTGTGTCCAGAATAACTTTGGTTTAAAAAGAAGTATTTGGGGCCTGATGCTGCAGCACCACGACTCAGAATTCAAATATCATCCCTGATTTCTGTAAAAACACCGGATTTTTGCTGCAGGGGGCCCTCTACATCCCTGTTTCTCCTTTCTGCTGTATCCTGCAATAACTCCAAAGGTGTTTTCTGCCTGTGCCAGGTATTTTGGGGGTCGGTTAAATCAGAGAAATCACACGGGGACCAGGTGACCTGCACAACTTCTTCCTGAGAATCTGGAAGGGGCCCCCGAGTCCTTTGTGCTGCATTTCCTAAAAGGGCAGGTGCATTTTTAACTGTACAGGAGGGTGGAAGTTAAAAAGCTTCTGTACAGACAATGGTGCCATAAAGTGACGTGTGACTGGTGAATTAAGACACTTGGTAACTCGTGGAGTGACGGCTTAAAATGACTTTATTTTATGGCCAGTTTCTGCCCACCCGAGTGATGCTGCATGTATCGGTTGTATTTATAACTTAATAGCTTTTCTCGATTTTATTGTACTTTTTTATGAGACTTGTGGCTTTATGGCACTTCATAATTTTTCTCAGATTCATTAAATCCCATGGAGGGTGGAGCTGATGGCATTCCCAGTGCCATGGAGCCCAAGCTCCGGGGTGGAAGGTGGAAGGTGTCCCTGCCCAGGAGTTTTAAGTTCCTTTCGAACCCAAACCAGTCTGGGATTCTCAGAAACCTCTGGGGAGTGAGGAAGCAGCTCCAGGCTGGGCTCACTCCGTGTGCGGCCAAGCTGGGACTGAGGGAAGGGACGGGCTGGGTGCTGACAGCAGCTTGGCCTTCAGTACCGACAAATTCTGTGGAGTTTCTCCCATTTCTGCGCTAACCTCGGCCTGTCTGTGCTTTGCTTGCCGAAAGCTTTCTGTTTCTGTACCACAAGGCCACATTTCTAAGTTTTGGGGGCACTCAGGGGTTTTGGTGTCACGTCCTTCCCTGCACAGGATGTCCCCTGGCTGCTGGCACAGGGACTGTGCCTGGAAAAACCCCTCCGCAGCTTCTTGGCTTTGGTGCCTCCTCCTCACCCCAAAGGATGCTGAATTTAACAGAACTCGGGCGTGAGTGGGGAGCCCGGGCTGGCCGCGGTGTCCCCGCAGCGGCAGGAGAGGAAGGGGAAAGTTTGGGACAGCCATGGGAAGGGCTCGGCGGCTCCTCAGCTCCCCTGCCCCGAAACTGAAATATCTGAGACAAATCCGGCAGCGTCTCCTTCTGTGTGGGGCTGCCCCTCTTTAAAAAAAAAAACAACAACAACAAAGGGAAGCAACCTCAGGAAGCCCCAAGCGCTGGTTTTACACAAAAATGTCCTTTTGGCTGGTACCGAAAGAGACGGCGAGGCGCAGAAAAGCTGCGGGGCCTCGAGGGCAAACACCAGGCGGATTCCCGAATTCCCCAATCCCCCAATTCCCGAATTCCTGAATTCCCCAATTCTCCAGTTCCTGAATTCCCGAATTCCTGAATTCCCCAATTCCCCAATTCCCGAATCCCCAAATTCCCGAATTCCCCAATTCCCAAANCGAATTCCCGGAGCCGGGGCTGTCCTTGTGCCGGGAATGGCCCCTTGAGCAGGAGATGCTGCTCCTGCAGAGGCGAATCCGCGCTTTGAGGCGTTCCAGGGGAGCGGGAGACGCCGGGATCGTTCCTTTTGCGCGGCCGGGAACCGCAGAATTCCCAATCCCGCTTCGGGGGGCAAAGGGCAAGGATGGAGGTGGCTCCTGGGGCGGGTGCGTGTCCCTGCGCGAGGGGGTTTGGGCCCCTCACCTCGCCTGCCTCTCCCTATTTATGATCCCCAGAGATAAGGAGCTTCCCACCTCGCAGCAGCTTCATTACAGGCCCTTGGTCGGCGGGCCCGCAATGCATTTATAATTTTTATTGTTATATCTTTTAATTTTATTTTTGCTTTCCTTGCTGTCTGCGAGGAGGGGAGATAGGAGTCCATATTTATTACAGAGCAAACGATCTACCTCTGCGAATGTATGTATCAGTTAATTTAATCTCACCAGTTTTATTTAAACTGTTTTTCCTTCCTTTCTTCACTTCCCTCCTCCCGACTCCCCCTCCCCATTTCCTCCTCCTCCTCTGGGCGCAAGGTGATCAGTTTGTTTAAAAAAAAAAAAAAAAAAAAAAGAGAGAGAGAGAGAAGGAAAAAAAAAAAAAAGCTGGAAAGTAAAACTATCCCGTGCCTTTTATAATGTGGATTGAAAAGGCTTTTTCTGGTTGCTACGGCGTCGCTGTGCCTTTCAGTGCTTACGCCTGTGTGCCTCCCGTGGCCCCCGTCTGATTGACATTTACAAATTACCAAGCTGAGAGTGTTCAATCTTTGACCCGTGTGTTTCTATTCAGCAATGAGTGAGATTTGCAAGCATTTTGTCATATAATTACTGCAAATCCCTTGAAAATTTCCACAACAACGCCTAGATGAATGGTAATTTGTGCAGACAGCCGCTGGTGCCTTTACAATACACTCAGATGCAAAACAGTCTAATTTTTTTTTTTTTTTTCACCCTAAGATTTCTGGGGAGGGGGAAAAAAATGTTCCGCGTGCGAGCGTGCTGTAAAATATTTGGATTGTTAGATTTATTCGCTTACACAACCTATATTTGTGCTGATTTTATTGTATTGACTGTATGCATTTTTTTCCTCCCATTCTACAGTTTTATTGTGCCTTGGTCATATGCATACATCACCCTCATTGTTCTCCAGGAAATTTATTCCACCTTTCAGCCTGCTCTTGATAGGACTTATTGCATTACTAGTTAAGTGCTGAGATTTGCTACTACAAAGATTTGAAACAGCCCCTTGTAATGTTTATTTGCCAGACGCGGCTGAGATCAGAGGTTTGCATCACACTCGGGGCGCACCTGCATTTCGGGTGGGTTTGGGGTTGGCTCCTGAGGGGTGCATTGGGCTCCTCCCCAAAACTGGGTGGCCAAGGGGGAGAGCATCAAAAAGAGCCAGAAGGAAGCGGGCGTCCGGCACCTGTTGAAATATTCGTGTTCATTCGTGGAATGCCCACGGGATCAAAGAATTGTTAGGGTTGGGGAAAGATCTTGGAGATCATCAAGTCCAGCCACGGACCCAGCGCCGCCCCCACTACACCTGTGTGGAAAATCCCAGAATAATTTCGATTGGGAAAGATGTTTAAAACCAACCAATCCGGCCATTCCCCGCCACACTAAACCACGTCCCTGGCGCCACATCTACGCTCTTAAATTCCCCCGGGGATGGGGACTCCACCAGTGCCCCGGGCAGCCCCCAGTGCTTCAGCAGCTCCTCATGTGACTTGCAATACCTGGAGTGGAGGGTGGAGATGCTGGCTGGAATTCTGGGTGTGTGAGCTGCGCTTTAAAACGAGCTATTTCGGCAAATAACGTTTTGGTGGAGTTGAGTGAGTATTTGCCTTTAGCAAAGGCTTTCAACTCACCTTTCCAGAATTTCCCTACACTGCTGCGTGTGTGTGTTTATATTTTTATTTATACGTAAGTGCTGTGGCAGCAGGAGCCTTCACTGGCTTCGGCTTTCGCAGTGACCTGCGCTCGCTGCCCGGCCTGAGAATTGTGATGGAGATTTTGTTGTCGTTTGCTGAAATAGCCCAGTGAGAATTTAATAACCGAACCGAGTTTTGGTATTGCCTTGGTTTTCTGCCTTCTGGTGCTGGCTGAGTTCCTGGCCCAGGTGCAAGGGCAGGAACTCTGCTTTTTGTGGTTTTTTCGAGGTGAGGGTCACTGTGCCTGATGCTGGTGTGGCCACAGGGAGGGCACACGCCTGGGTGTGTGCGTTGGGGTGAGCAGAGATGTGGGAGGCTGGCGGCTGTCACCCTGATTTTTTCAGCCTTCTCTTCTGTTTCACAGTTTCATAGTTTGAGTTTTTTCTCACGCCTTGAGTGATATAAACAAAACCGATGTTTTCCTAGTTTCAAGGAAAGTTTTCATTCCTGTTCTTAGAGCTATGGACAGCTGATGGACACTTGTCCTGACCAACGGGGTGGGGAGAGGTGTCAACTTTGTCCCCCAATCTCTGGCCTTTGTAGAAATACTATATAATGGAGTCAGACTTTTAAATAAATCCGTTTTTAGTTCATGCCTTCTGATCAAAGCGTGAGTGTGTGTCTGTGTGTGCGTGAGGAACTGCGGAAGGTGGGGATGAGCCCGGCTGGGGGCTCTGCTGGACCTGCAGAACTCTGGAGGATGATCCATCCCCGTGTGGGAGCAGCCCCAGAGCACAGGGATGCTGGGGCTGAGCTGGTTCGGGTGCTGGGGCCGTGCTCAGGCAGCTCGTCCTCCCCCAGGCAGCGCCGCTGGAGATCCCCGCCACGCCAAGCACCTTCCACGGCCCACGGATGATTATTTATCATCTCTGTGGTGTTCCTGCCAGGTCAGCCCCGATCGCACCCCAGCATTTTCCCTCGGCTGAGGAATTTCCTCTCCTGCCTTCGCGGGCGATGCTCCCGAGCCCCCGGTGAACCCCGGCCTCGGCATCGGGGAGCCGCTGGCCTTGGAGGGCTTTGCTCAAAATCCCTCCGCTTCCAAACCGGCCTCCACCTGGTGGGAGCCGGAGAAGGAGTGGGAGGAGATCTGGGCTGAAATTCTGGGGGTGCTGGCTGAGCTGAGCCGCCCGGGGCGGCGGTGACGGATCGAGGCAGAGCCCGGAGCAAACCAGGGCTGTCATTAGGCTGGAAATGCAATCTCTGCCAGGGAAGAGGCCATGGGAGGCTTAGCAAGGCCTGCTCCCGTTATGGGAATTTAATGCACCTGGTGGAATCTAACTGCAGGTCATCAGCTTTTATTGGCACGGCGCAGACGGGCAGGGTGATGAACTGATCCGGCAAAACATTAACAAAGATAAAAAATAATCCCGGATCAGGTTTTGTGGTGGGTGTCATTGAAATCAGAGCAAATGCTGGCTCCTCGGGTACTTGTGTGCTCGTCCCAGGTAATTTCTGCCGCTGTGCTGCAGCTGTAGATAGCCTTTTATATGGAGTTTGCAGATAAATTTTTGTCTGACACATATCTAGAACTTATATAGTCACCTACTAATTTAAACCAATTTGCCCTAGGTGATGGGTGAATACACTTGAAAATTAAATGGGTCTGATTTAAGCATCCCTTCTCTGAAGCCAAAGATTATATAATTAAATTAACAGAAAATGTGTTTTATAATAAACTGTATTTCCTCTTGGCAAAATCCAATTTTGAAACAAGATTGTAATATCATATCTAAAAATGTTTTCCCATGGGTATTACCAGTCTATTCCATTTAATTGTTTTCACCCATCATATTATGTGCCTTCCAAGTAGCGAAATGAGTGTGGTTTTAACGAAGAACAAGGGAGGAAATGGCAGGGAGAAGGAAGGTTGGCTCCTTTCCCAGGAGGAGCTTCTGGAAAACCAGGGCTGGGCACCTCGCTGCCCGCCCCAGGCTCTCAGTTCCTGACCCTGGCGGGTGGAAGGGGATGCCAAGGCCAGCACAGACAGTGCCAGCCCCTTGGCATCTCGGGTTCCCCTTCCCTGGAAGGTTCTGGCACAGGAAGAGGCTCGATGAGCCGCACTGCGAGGATTTTGCACTTGGGCAGAAAATATTTCACGCTCTGAGCAGCCGGGAGCTCCCTGTCCGTCAGTGCGGAGGGGTTTGGCGATGCCAGAGGTTTTCCAGGGCGCGTGGATGAGCAGGATCGGAGCCTCAGGGCGAGAGGGACCTGTCGTAGGGCCAGCAGCGTTTTGGGGTGGGATCCTTGCGGGCACCACGACCGCCCTGCCACGCCACCAAGAGCTCCAACCCGGCGTCAGGGGAAACGCCACATAAACACAGGATCCATTTCCGATGAAATAGGAGCCAATCCACCCGCAATTAACACGCTCATTCTCTTCTCCCTGCATTTATCCGTTTGCGCAATGTCCCTGTGTGCCACCAGCACTGCAGAGGGAGATGGGCATCACGGCCGTGCTCCCGCTTCTGATCACACATTTGACACTTGTGAGCGTCGTGGCTGATGATAAATGGAAGCCAGCGCTTCTGATTCTGCATCCATTTGGCAAACGCTGGCGAAATTCTTCGGCGAAACATTCGGAAAAGCTGGAGGTGCATGCCCATCCTCTGGAGATGCTGAGGGATGGGGCAGAGCAGCGTCCTGGAGTCCAGCGAGGCCCTGCCGGACCCATTTATTTCCCACCCGGGGCTGGGGCTGTTTGTTGTGCCCAGCAATTCGTTAATTGGGGGCAGAGGGGCGGGAAGCAGCGCTGGGCAGCGCAAATGTCCCTGCACCAGAGCTCGGCCCGGCACAAACCCTGCTGGGCAGGGAAAACGCCCTCCCACCCTGAGCAAGGCCGCCTCTCTCATCCCACAAACCTCCTTTTTTTCAGTTGGTTTAGAAAGCCGCGATTCTGTTTTTATATTTATTTTTCTCCCAGGGTGCCCTGACAACTTTGGGCCTCCCCACCAGTGGGTACCACCATCCTTTCCCTCCGCGCCTTTCCCCACCGAACAAACGGACTTTGCTCCTGGAAAAACTTCCTCCAACTCGCTGGTTTTTTTTTTTTTTTAATGAGCAGGATGCATGGGAGACTAAGACTGTTAGGTTTCCTTGTGGGAGAGTGCGGAATTCTCTCACCTTTTACATCCCACCCCCTCCCCAGCCCCTTTAATGCACACTTTAAATTAGACATTAAAAAAAAAAAGAAAATAAAAGGAAAAAA
>WBMY01008022.1:31612-49448 GCA_013397315.1 Donacobius atricapilla
TCTTTTTTTCCCTCTCTCTTCTTTCTCTTTTTTCCTTCCTCCATCTAAAAGTTTGGCATTGTGTGTGTGTAACTGATTCATTCTTCTCATCCCCTCAGGGACATCCAGTAATAATGATTTATAGGAGTGCAAAAATCTCTGCTCTTGCTGTTACCAACTAATATCCCTCATACCCTCCAAAAAGGGAGTTTTCTGGACAAAACCTTTCCCTCGCCTCTCTCCCCTCTCCCCCTTTTGCCTTCCTGCACTCCTCCAGTCACGAATTAGGGGAATTCAGCTGGTTTGCCTCATGCCAACCAGGAATATTTAGTCCTGCAACACCGTCTCCCACCTGGAACTCCTGACATCCACCCAGGTGATGCCACCGCTGCTCTTTGTTGTGTTTCCAGCTGGTTTGCGCAGGGTTTGACGCTTTGAGAAAATGTAAAAAATCCCCTTTAGTGTGGTGTAAACCACAAACCATTCCCCTCTCAAACCCAGGTGTGTTTGCGTGCTGGTTTGGGGATGGTTGGTGCCCACCCAAGGCACGGAGGGAGGGTTCGGGGATGGTTGGTGCCCACCCAAGGCACGGAGGGAGGGTTTGGGGATGGCCGGTGCCCACCCAAGGCACAAGGGGAGGGTTTGGGGATGGTTGGTGCCCATCCCAGGCACAAGGGGAGGGTTTGGGGANCACAGAGGGAGGGTTTGGGGATGGTTGGTGCCCGTCCAGGGCACAGGGTGAGGGTTTGGGGATGGCCGGTGCCCACCCAAGGCACGGAGGGAGGGTTTGGGGATGGTTGGTGCCCACCCAAGGCACAGAGGGAGGGTTTGGGGATGGTTGGTGCCCGTCCAGGGCACAGGGTGAGGGTTTGGGGATGGCCGGTGCCCACCCAAGGCACGGAGGGAGGGTTTGGGGATGGTTGGTGCCCACCCAAGGCACAGAGGGAGGGTTTGGGGATGGTTGGTGCCCGTCCAGGGCACAGGGTGAGGGTTTGGGGATGGCCGGTGCCCACCCAAGGCACGGAGGGAGGGTTTGGGGATGGTTGGTGCCCACCCAAGGCACAGAGGGAGGGTTTGGGGATGGTTGGTGCCCGTCCAGGGCACAGGGTGAGGGTTTGGGGATGGCCGGTGCCCACCCAAGGCACGGAGGGAGGGGTTGGGGATGGTTAGTGCCCATCCCAGGCACAGGGGGAGGGTTTGGGGATGGCCGGTGCCCACCCAGGGCACAGGGGGAGGGTCTGGGCAGCCTGGAGGGTTTGTGGCTCCGCGGCTGAGCTGTGCAGGCACAGCCCCCTGCGCTCCTCTGGCCAGGAATTGTGCTCAGCATCAGACACACCCACGATGCTGAGGGGCCTTCCCGGACCCTGCCCTGAAGGCACAGAAGAATTTTGGAAGCCGGGCTCGGGATTGACCTGCTCAGAGATGCCAGTCCTGGCCCTGAATCCTCCTGTCTGGCCATTTTTACCGCCCGAATTTGTCCTAATTAATCGCTCCGCTGATCACCGCGCTGGCTGCGCCTTTTGCGGCTGCGACCTCCGGGCCCCGCTCCCCTCCGGGCAGGGACCAGGAGGAGCTGGGGACCCTTCTGTGGGGTCTTTGGCGCCCCTCCTCTCCCCGCTGTGGGATTGTTGCCGGGAGCAGCTCCGGGGGCGGCACAGGGTGGGCACTGGGTGTCCGCCTGCCTCCCTCCGTGTCCATGCCCTGGCCGCAGGAGGGAGCAGGGCACGGCTTCGGGAACCCCCCGGGGGTCCGCGCCTCAGTTTCCCCATCACCACAGCAGTTCGATTGGCAAAACGGAGCGGGGGGCTCCGTGATCCCACAGGTTTTACCCCCATCCAGGAGCAGCTCTGAAAGGGGACGCCTCGGGGAGGGAAAAGCGGACAGGGCTTTTCCTTGGAAAGAAAAACCGGCTTTTGATGAAGGCGCTGAGGACTGAAATCATCGCGGCCCGGCCAGGGGTGAGAGGGGGGGCTCCGAGCTGCTCCCAGGTGGGGCAGGCGGTGCCCCCCGCCCGGTGCCACGGCCGCGTCAGCCGCTGACACCCACATGGGGATGTCTGTTCCACGCAGCGCGCTTGCCATCTCCTCCCCGCGCAGCACGGCGGCCAAACGGGAGGAGAAAAGGTCAGAGAGGCCCGGTCACCCTCTCCCTTTCTCCCAGATCGCTCGTTCCCCGGGATGGAAACCAGAGGTGACAGGTCCCCGGTGCGGCGCCGCCCGGGAATGACGGGGCCCGGCGCCTGCCAGTGACAGTGACACGTTCTTTGATTAGCAGGAAAGGTCTGTGGGAAGCAGCACCCGCAGCTTAAAATCCTCGATGCTAGCTGGGGAATGGATTTTTTTTTTTTTTTTTTTTGGTCTTTTTTCATTTTGGTGCAGCAATGTGTCAGGCTCAGGTCTGGGAGAATCTCGGGCTGAAAGCGCTTTTGGTCTGTTTGTTTGTTGTTTCCCCCTTTTTTTCCCCATTCTTCACGCAATTTTTTTTTAGGGAAGGAACGGTATTGATTGCACCCATCCAGTTGTCATCCCCTGCAGTCATCCCTTGTGTGGAGAGCACCTTACCTCAGTGCTTTCCAGGGGAAGTGCAATCACTTCGGGCTGTTTTGCACTGCTGATTGTTCTTCCATTTTTATGCAAATGTGAAAAATCCTCATTTGATCCTTCTACAAATTGCTATTTTTTACAACCAAGTGCTTTTATTTGGGTTGCAGGGAAGAAGTGCTGCTCTGAGAAGGCCGGGGGACATCACAAAAGGAAAAGGGGAGGTTCAATATTTGCCATATATCTGCAGGACCTGGTGGCCAAATGGGCTGGGGAAGGAGATGATGACAGGTGGGGAAGGTGAGAAGTGGCTGCAGGATTGTCTCTGTCGAGGCAGGTGAGATAACCCAGCTCTGTAATGCCTCACCCAGCTGCAAAGCTGCCCAGAAAATTCATCTTTCCGTAATATTTTTACTTACAGCTCTCCCCCAGGTCCCCCTGGGATGCCTTTAATGGGGGTGCATGGGATTTTTTTTCCCCTTTCCTTCTCGTTTGTAGAAGAAAAACTTTTTCACGGGAAAAACACGGGGAAACAAACCCTCCCTTCCTCTGGCGGGGAAATAAGTGCCAGTTTTGTTCCCCTCTATCTCTGTGTAAATGGGGCTGTTAGAAAGAGAGACTGTGCCTGGGCTGTGCAGAGCCTCACCTGCCTCAGAGGCGAAACCCATCACGCCTGACAGCCCGAATTCCGCGATTCCCCCGCGCTTCCAGGCGCAGAGGAAGGCGCAGAAATGGGAGGAAGAGGGATGCGCGCTGTCCAGGTGGAAGCGGTTTCCCAGCGCGGTGATTTTTCCCGGGAACCGAAGGCAGCAGGCGCTCAGTCTCGGTGGCAGGGCTGCTCCAGAGGCAGGAACTTTTCCAGCTGCTCGCCCTCCCCTCCCTGGGCGCTGCTCTTTTCTGCGCACTTATAGATTTTAAGATAAGGTGCTTTTGTTTCCCAGCTGTAGTCCGGGTCACCGTTTGGAACTGATATGACAGGCCTAAGGCTAGCAGAGAAATCTGTTACAAGTTCCCATTTCGGGAACGTGTCTCCAGTCAAATAGCCTATTTACTCTCTCGGGGATCTATTTTTAAAAGTTATTAGCAGATTACTGGTTTTCCATCAACCTCAGGCACCAATCTCCCAAAGATACTATTGTACTTTAATAAGGTGCATTTGATAATCCTCAGATCAAGGCGCTTGGAGTGAGGGGGAGGAGAGGGAGGAACTCTTGCACCGACTCAAGTGAGGGACACACGGGCCAGAAAAGGGTTAAATACACTCGTGTTTCTAAATGGCTGAACTACTGTATGTTGTAGTTTTCAACTGCAAATCATCTTTAATAGCAGACATCACGGGATGGCTCATTACATTAAGCTATTTTTCATGCTATCTCCTGTAATATCCTTTAATCCAATGCGTTTCAAATCACCTCAGGCTAAAATAAGAGACATAGCGATGTAATAGCCTAGTGTATTAGTGGGTTAATTGCCCTGTTGTACTCTCTAGTAGATATCTCTGGAATGAGTTCTATATTAATTGTGAATTGCTTAATACATTTAACTCCTTGAGCAGCTTGGTCCTCCTCTCTGATGAGCAGGAAAACTTTGGAGTTGGGGATAGTTGGGATTTTTGGCGGCCGAGCCCGCGGGATGCCCCACGAGCTCTGAGCGCTCACATCAGCCTCTGGCACTTAGGGAGAGCCTGAAACTCTAAAAGGAAATTATTGCTTTTTTTCCCTGGCAGGTGCCAAGTTCTGCAGCCTGCAAAGCCACAGCGCCTGGCTCAGAGGCAGCTCCCTGAGGCCAGGAGCAGAGCTGGCTCTGCAGGGCTGCAGGACACTGTGCCGAGCCCATCCCTGAACTGCACACTCAGAGGAGGGGGAGAAAAGGGGGAAGGTTTAAATAATAGATCAGATTTCTCCTCGCCAGTGCCGTGGCCAGAAAGGGGAGCTGGATGAAGCGCTCTGCGGCTCTGCCAGGGCATGCAGCAGCGGGCCGCTGACACACACAGCTCGCAAAGTCTCGCCCATAACGGGCAGCAGCTAGTTTTCTAAAATTACTTCTGCGGCAGCAGGCAGATTTAGTCACTTTTCTGCAGACTGGAACCTAAGTGCCACCAGGCTACCAGAGGGTAATGTCACTAATTTCTTTGGATTGCTCCCAGTGCGCATCAGGGGGTGCAAAAGGAACGGGCACGGCGCAGGCTGCAGCGGGTTGTGTAATTTTCAGGTGAGGCATTCTTTACTCATTTCTTCTGGGACGTTCTGGATTCTAAAACTCCCGGCAGAAACGCTCGTGTCAGCTGAAAGGCAAGGCCTGGAGGAGGAATGCAGAAAAGCTTCTTGCTTTGAGACTTCAGAAGGAACTTTTCTCCGAAGTGCCCCCTCCAACCCAGCGGGACGGTGCCGTGGGGAAGGGCACTGCGGGTCAGTGCTCTGGATTTCACCGCTGTGACCCAAAGCCTCGTCCACCTGCTCTGGCCTGTGCAGCTCAGCCTGTTCCCGGCACAACGTGGCCATGCAGCAGCAGCTCGGCTGCATTGTGGCTCCCCTTCTTTACAGCTGACATCATTAATATTTATATATTAAATATAATATCATAAAGACGCCATTCAGGACGCCTTTTGTGAAACTTTAGCTGTAATCTCGGATTCCAGTGGTTCTAAAGGAGCAGCTCCTTCCAGCCGAAGGGTTTTCCAGAAGAGCTGCTCTGCTGCAGGTTTGTAGCAGGGGGCTCAGACAGGGCTTTCCCACCCCTGACTTCCCTATGCTTAACATGGATATTTTAGTAGATAAAAGAAATATCATCCCTGTGTTTTAAAACCTAAGGTATTTGTGAGAGAATGTGCAAGAGAATTTCATAACTTGTGAAGGAAAATGCCTGTGGAACTGGGGAGACAGTTGGGCTTGGAAGGGAAGACACGAAGTGCTTAGATTGCTGGAAAAAAAAATCCATCGAGTAATTCTCTACCTATAAAATAGGTGGTAATGCAACCTGAGCTTAATTTTGATGGCACCCTGTGCTTCATAATAGTGACAACACCTTTAAAACGTAATGAAAGGGCCTGATTTATTGCTGAAATAATCCACTTAGCACTCCAATAAATAAAAGGAGAAAATACAACCAATGTTTCGCCAGAACGGGGGAAAAAAAAGGAGAGAAAAATTGCAGCGTGCAGCAGTTTTCTGGAAATGCATCCAGAGTTTCGGGGTTGATTATTTTCCTGAAGACAAATATAAATTCCCAGCTGGATTTTAAGATTTAGAGCTGATGTCCACTCTGCATTCTCGTGGACTTCAAGAGCAGCAGCTCTGTGACGCAGCCACACGGGGACCGTGCTTGACTGAGAAGGGTGAGGAGAAAACACCGAAAACTAACTCGCTGCCTTACAAATATCTGATTTTGAATATGCTCTCGCAGCCATTAGGAAGTGCAAAGCAAACGTATTTTCCCAGATTTGTTGCAATAACGTGAGGTTAATTGTGCGAATGCCAGCTCCTCCTTTCCCCGTTCCACTGGGCCCTCGGCGGAGCCTGGCGGGTTTTCCACTCCCTCTCCATCACTTCTGCTCATCTGTTTAATCCACTCCGGGCAGCGGCAATGGCAGGAGAAGCAATAAAATGCAAGGTGTTTGTATTCAGGTGCCCTGAGCACAGAGCTGCTGCTTCCCCAGAGGTGAGGGAAACTTCCCGAGGCAGAACGAGCCAGCAGGAGCGGCCTGAGGGCTCCGGGCCCTGACACCAAAGGCTCTAAGGCCACGAATGCTTCAGGGTAACCTAATTGTGACTTCCCAGCGCCCGAAGGAGCCGACAAAAAACATGGAGAGAGACTTCCCAAGAGCCGGGAGTGGCAGGACAAGAGGGAACGGCTTCGCACCGGCAGAGGTTTAGGCTGGGTGTCAGGGAGAAGTTCTGTTCCCATCTCCCAGCCAGGCCTGCCCGGCCATCACTGAACTGCACGGGAAGGAGCAGGCATGAAAAAACGAGGGGAGAAAACCCAGCAAAACGCAGCCGCGCTGCCCATTTTGGGGGATATTTCGCCCTGAGGCCTCGGAGCAGCCTTCCCTGGTTTTCCCCTGGTTTTTCCCTGGTCTCCATCCCTGGTGGGCTCCTCTCAGGCAGGAATGGCCCCAGGAATGGCCCGGCCCTAATTGGCCTGTTTGTTTTGCCATAAGTGATTCCTGCCTGTCTTGGGGCGGATTGTTCTTCACACCATTAAATGAAGTTCTGCCGTATTGATCCCTGTTTTTCCAATTCGAAGCCTGAAAAGTGATGAAGACATTTTCTTGTTTTCTCGCCTACTTTTCCCGCAGTTCATTTAGGTGACCTGTCTTTAGTCCCCGGCCCTGCCCGCTGTAATTGCCTCTCCAGAGCGATGTTAACGCCGCGGCGCTGCGGCCGGGGATGGCATTGCGGGAGCGATAAGGACGGCGGAACAGAGCCGCCTGTGACTCTGATAAGGGCAGGAGAGCAGCACAGCCTCGCAGGAGCAGATAAAGGATGGGAGCTGGGCAAACAGAGCCACACAAAACGCCGGCTCTGCCGGGCTGGCAGAGCAGGAGCTGCGCGCTGTAATGATGGTGCTGTGCCCGCTGAACAGCGGGGCTGGAGGAGCAACAACCTAAAAAGGAAAAAAATCCGACCCTAAAAACCACCTGGGGACTTCTGCTGGGGGCGTGGCTATGTAAAATAGAATGATGCATATGCATGACGCAGCTGGGGTGGCTCATGAATATATAATCAGGGTGCGTGACATTGTCTTTGGGCCCATATTGTCATTTATGTCCTCTTTACCTCAGTGAAGAGTCCCGATGTTTGCGTTAGGTTCTGCCAGGGTTCTGTTTGGAGTTAATGGGAGGGCGGGTGTTTCTAGACGAGGCGAGCAGAGTGAGTGTTGGGCTCAGGTTTAATTAAGGAGGGAGCCATGGCTGCTCCAGCTCAGCCTCACCTGCAATCATTTAATGTGCCAGGTCCAAAGGGAGCCCAGGCAGGCAGAGGAGTTTTCCAGCGGCTCTGCTGGGCTCCAGCCTTGCAGAATCCGCCGATGAAAACCAGCAGAGCAGCGGAGGCGGGCAGGTTGGCACTGCTGCCAGCATCCCTGAGCCGCTCCCAGCGAGCCTGGCACAGCCTGGGGCGCTCCAGGCCCAGGGAGGGAAGGCAGCAGCACTTTGCCCGCTCTCCTCAGTGCGTGGGCAGGGACCCAATCCACAGTTTGCGTTGTGAAGCGTCTCGCAGCAGCATCCTGGGCACCTCTGCACTCCCCAGGCTGCCTCCCCAGGTGCTTGGATCGACAGGGTGATGGACTAGACATAGCAGACAGCAAAAAATACACAGACAAGGCGGGTTCAGTAATTTCCTTTTTGTTTTTCCGTCTCCAAATTCTCGGAAAAAAGGCTAAAAAATTAGGCGGTAATTTGCAGAAATGTTCAAATCTGCTTATTGCCTAAGAGATTGGAAAGGATTTAGGGTTTTTAAATTTTTTTTTTAATCGTAAACTACCTTATGACAATTGGTGATAAAAGAGCTGAGCCTTTCAAAAATCCATTTTAATAAAACACCGTATGACCTCATAGATATGCATAGGATTTAGAAATAACATGGATTTTAATGAAGGTACTTGAAAGGTATGGTGCCATATTGCAATTTTATGGAAGATCTTAGATTAATGAAATTAAACGTGAACTGCATTGTTTAGATGATGAACTTAAGGTCATATCTGCAGCGTTTGAAAGAGAAACCTTGAGTGGAGGGTGTAGAATCATTGATTTAGACCCTGGTAGACAGCTGAATAGCAAGCACTGAAGCATGAAGGTAAATTCCCATATTTCATTGTTAGAAGGTTAGCTGGTGGCTGCCAGCTTTTCAGTGATAATCACCAACCAATTCCACCCTGTTTCAAAAAAGATTTTGCCTTTGTGTGCTAAGACACTTTTAAAAACCATTACTGCTCAAAGCAGGGGCACGCTGTTTAAAGGGAAGCCATTTCTGCAAAATGCAGGATGGCAGTGAGTTGATGCTGTCCTTGGATAGTGATGCTATTAAGTTCATTAGGATCATCATCCATTTAAAATGCTTATAAGGAGAATTGCCACTGTTTTGCCGGAGACACCAGAGGCGCCTCCTCCTGCCACCCCCAGTGATGTGTCAGCAGTGATTAGCTCTCTTGCTTCCTTTAATTTTTGGCAAGACAAGGGCCCTTTCAGCTTTGAGTCCTGTCTCCGTCCTCAGACACGGGCAGGGAATAAATGCACGAACATGCACATGTCTTAAACTAATAGACGTGAATTTGTACAACAGGAAAATTGCAAGGGACGAAATCCTCAGGCCTTAAGAATAAGTGATAATAGAATGATACTGCCAATTACTGCTGGAGAACGGTGTTGTCACAGGGAGCAGCTCCTGGAGATGGAAGGATGAGGGGTGGGGAAAAGATTCCCCTTTGACGGTTCGCCGTTAAAGGGAATTTGTCGAGGATGTTAAAATTAGATCTAACTGGGCCAGATCCTCAGATGACATAAATCAGGCTGTAGACTTCAAACCCCGATCTGGCCACATGCTCCTCTTTGTTCTTTTCCCAGTCCTTATTATCTGCATCCTCGCCCTGCCTGGGTGCTGCTCAAGCCCCGTTCTCCTCGTGCTGTCCCAGCCTTGCTGCTGAGGAATGTTGTAATATTTTCAGGGAGCATTTAGCTCCTGGAGTTGGCCTGCTGGGGTGCAGGGCTCTAGCTGAGGACCAGAGAGAGCAAACCTGAAAAGGATGCTCTCAGGTGGGAGCTGAGACCTCCGTGTCTAATGTACTTCCTCGTACGTTCTCCTCCAGCCCGAGTTTTTGGCAAGCTAAGCTAAACTCTGCTGCACGGTGAAACCGTGTGAAAGCTGCCAGTAAGGAAATTAAGTAAGAAATAGTGTCAGGTAATGGCTGTAAATGCATTATGATCACTCTTTTCATTAGGAACTTCCTTGTTTTCTCCCTGGTGTATACCACAAACAGCTTGCACGTGATTTATCTGTGTGTGCTTGGGAAGGAGAGGCAAAGGGAATAAAGCCTTTGCCACGAGATGTTTTAAAAGGCAGTTGGGACACGTAGAGACATGGTGCTTATTAAAATAAATGGAAGCTGCGTGTCTGAATCCCCTGGTCATCCTTGGAAGCCTTGTCCCTGACGTTTGTCTCGCAGCGGTTTCCAAAAGGGGGACTGCACATCCCATCTCCAGGGTGTCTCTCCGTGCACCTGGACAGCAAAGCCAGGATCCCACGGGGGCCAGGCCCAGCTCACTCCATGGTGCAAAGCTTTGAAATGGGGCAGGGCACTTTCTGGGGAACTCTCTATGGACAAACAAGTCCAGGATCCACAGAAGTTAAGGGAATGTGGCTCCCCTCTCCCCTTTCCAGAGGTTTCTGCTCTGTGCAGCTCTTGGGGTTGGACAGACTCACCCTGCTGTGTCCAGCTCTGCAGAGCTGATTTGCTGAACTTCTAATACGTTCATAACTTCCCGCCCTGCTGTAAATCTTCTAACAAATATTTTTTTAATTTTTATAAAAGAAAAAACTGTTGGCATTGTCCACTTTGGAAATGCTGGCCCATTAAGTCTAAACAGGGAAGTTAGGGAACGTTAAATATCAATTGATTATAAAACCCATATTAATTGACATTCAGCAGCCCCACTAATGGAGAGGAGCTCATTACATAGCAGTTAACCCTCAACGCATATATATTAAATAATCAATTAGTATTTATTTAACATACAATAACCTCCCTATTAGTGCTAAATTAAAAGCCTCTTTGCAGGGGCCTCGCAGAAAGCCCTGCACTGTGCTAACCTAGAGCCAGGAATCTGCATTAAGAGCTTCAATCTTTGTTACCCCTGGATGATTTTAAGTGAAAGAGTAAAGGGGCTGTGTTGGTGACAGTCCCTTGGCCCTGCTCAGCGCCAAAAAGTTGGCGAGTTGCTGCCCGTGTGGTCACAAGAAGATGCAGAGACCTGGCAGGGGATGGGTGAGAGGAGGAACTTCTACTCCAGTAAAAGACCTGCGAAGTAGAAGAAAAGTATTTTCAAACGGAAAAAGAAAGGAGAGTGAGCAGAGAGACAGGCAAACAGCAAGACAAGATAAAAGCAAGGAGGTGGCGTGGTTCAGTAATAGAAACAGGGCAAACTGGGGAAAATGAAAAGGAAGAGTTGAACTAAATTGCCCAAAATGGGTCTCTCCTGTGTCGTGTCCTGAGCTGCCGTTTATATCTGTGTGCTGTGTGGAATATTAGCAGGTGGATTCACTCCCATCTCTGTCTGGCCTGAGGTGTGACGAGGAGGGGGACAGAAGGGAGCTCTGCTGTTTTCCTCGGAGCCTGGGTGAGTTTTATATTGGGGTCTAATAGGCCCAGACCCTATCTGGAGCTGAATTGCATCACATGCCTATGCGATAATCTCTTTTCTGGTGAGGGGAAGCTGGGAAATCAAGCAGCTTCTCCAAAAGTCAATTCTGGTACTCAAAATGGAGCCAGCTCAAGAAATTGTCATTGATCCACTTCTGAACTTGGAGCAAATTTCCATAAAAATAATCAGATCCTCTCAGCTGCAGAAGTTTTAATGCCGTGTGTTTCACTGGGTGGGATGGGCAGGCTGGGGGGACAGGAGCTGAGCAGTGATTTGGGTTCATTTTCCTCCTCTTCCCTGTACCAGATCTGGACAGGGAGTTTCAGGGCGAGGCGGATGGGAGATGATGCCTTGGCTGCTCCCTTTGCAACTTCTTGGCAAAAGGGAGTAAGAGACAGCAAATTGTTTGCTCTGATCCTTAGTGGATGAAAACTGGAGCAGCCCTTAGCAGGGCTTAAAAAAAAGCTCGATTAATTTAGGCTCCTGGGGATGTGGCTTGGCTGAAAACCCCTTGGGAGCTCGGGGGAGCTCTGAGAGTGGGGCAGCCGGGTCCAGGCTGGAGCAGGTAATGACAGCTCCATCTCCGAGGTGTGAAGAAGAGCAGGGACCCCGGTGAGCAGCCCTGATGGCACGGGGGGTTTCAGACGTGTGTGAAAGGGGGCGGCTGCCCCCCTCCCGAGGGACGGGGGGAATCCTGTGGCAAAGGGAGACCAGGAGATCTGGGGCTGGCAGGGATGGGGCAGGAGCAGGTAAATAAGCACGGATTTGAAACATCGGCAGGCAGGGTTTAACGAAGGGATAAGCAAAATAAAACCGGAGGTGAGTGCCAATCCCGCCTGAAGGGTAATAACGAAGCTGATGGAAAAATTGCATTAGCCATTTTGGATCTCGGGGAAGACCCAAATGTAATTTCACTGAGAAAATGTAATCATATTTCAGGCTTTTCAGCCCTGCCAAGGAGCGTAAGGCACGCACACACCAGCGCCTGCTCTCCCTGAAACTCGGGAGGACTTTGCTGTTGGCTGCTCAGGATGGTGAAGAGAGAGACCTTGGGGGTCTTTTCCCTCCAAGGACTTGTTCGAGCGAGTGATGGTCACCTGTATTCACAGGTAGATGATGTATCTGTAGCACTCGCAATAAATTACTTCTTTTTCTCCTTACAGCTCCTGGAAACATTCCCGGTGGCTGGCCTATTCATCAGGGCTGATACATTTCTGCTGCTGCAAAGAGGGGGAAGTACCTTTTTCTCCTCTTTATTAGCATGTGCCACGGCGTGAGGCGCTGCTGCCGGGGAGGGAACCCCGCCGTGAGCGGCACTGGGTAAACACAGCCCGGGGTGACAGTGGCAGTCCTCATCACAGAGTGTTAGCAATTCAAACAGCCACGTCAGTCAAGGAATCTGAGAGAAGGGGAAGCCAAAGGGACAATGTCACAGTTTGCAAACACTCCTCTGCCGTGATTTTGTCGTGGGTGCGTTCATCCTGGAAGCGTCTCGGAGGAAATGCAAACGGATTTTGTGCTGGGCAGGTCTGTGTGCAAGTCAGGGCTGCTGGAGCTTTGTTGGGTGTGTAGAGATTTCTTCCCCTTGTAGATTGAGATAATCAAAGGGCTTTTGGAAAATTTCGGGAAATTATCCCAGGCCAGGTTTTGCCTACAGGGCAGGGAAGTCTTTACTAATCTATTAAAGATAAGCAGAAGAAAGTAGTAAAACAGGAGCAGTGGAGCAAAAAGAGACCCCAAAACTCCACCAAGCAAAACCCGATTTTTTCCACAGTAAAAATTTGGGGTGTTTGAAATGTATTGGCATTTCCCCAAATCACCAATTTAATCCCTCCACACCGCAGTGGAAATATCAAGCCTCAGAAATTTAGGAAATTAGGCTGAAGGTTTTCTATTACCCTGAAATTCTGCCTAAGAGAAATGATAACACAGATGGAATTTCCTTGGGACAGAACTGAGTAAAGAATGCTGAGGAATTATTTTAGTTAAACTGACTGCAATGCTAAAAATGAATCCTGGAGCGGGGCAGCGAAGAAATTCATACTGGAATATTAATTCTGCTTCCAATCATCCAAGGAGCTGAGTAGCTGAAGTCAGGAGTGAATTCAGCCTGTCTGGTTTCCAGAGGCTTTAGGGAGGCCTTGCCAATGCTATTCTTTCCTGCTGGATTTGCCTGCAACTCTTCAAAGTTATTAGTGGAAATAATTTCCTCTCTGCCGAAGCAGCCGCCTGTGTCCTGCTGGTGTGTCCGGCTGTCTGCTCCCTCACACATCGCATCTCCCCCAGTCCTGGCGGGCAGCGCTGCCTGCGGGGTGTTGTTCAGCCCTTTCCCCACTTGCCCAGGCACAGAACACCCATGCCAAGCTAAGCAGCAAGGACAATCTGCTCTGGGTGAAAACGCTCTCCGAGGACCCACCTCTGCCGCCGTGCCTTCAGGGAATGTGGTTTCATTCCTAATTATAGGGGATGAGTGTTTGCATGATATCCACGATGCTGAGAGCAGAAAGGGAGAGCCCAGGGCGGAGAGCCCAGGTCTCCCAGGGCTTTGCTGCGCTCCATCCGTGTGGGACTCTCCTCTTCGAAAATCCCAGTCTAAACATGAGTGCGCAGAACTTTATCGGGTGTAAGAACAAGTAATTTCTGTCTGTAAGGAACAATTCCTGTCTGTCAGCAGTAGGTAATTCCTCTCTGTACCCCATTACAAATCCCCAGCCTGCGGGCACCTGGGCAGGGTGAAATGGTGATTTTGGCTGTATCACCGCTGTGGGGTTTTTTTTTGTCCTCCATCTCGGCGGGAGGGGTGGCTGGCAGTGCTCAGCTCTGCTGATTGCAGCTCTGCAGAAGTTCCAGAGCTGCCTCACAGCACCTGCCCATGAACTGTGCAGCCCGAGGAAGACGTCGCCTGTTTTCTGAAGGACAGGCCGCAATCACCCCACATATGTCCTCTATCTATGGCCTCTCTGGGCAGGGAAAGCAGAAATGCCTTTCCCACCCTTTTATTTATCGGCTTTCCTCTGTTTCCTGGGAAAATCCCTTTTTTTTTTTTNTTGCAGAGGTGCATCCAGATTTTCCGCGCTTGGTGATCAAAGGGGATCAGCCTTTCTCATGTTTCCCCTCCACATTCACCTCTTGGATGTGTGTCTGTGCCAGCATCCGCTGGGAATTGGCAGCAAGGCTTCCCTTTGGGCACCTGCAGAAAGTATTCCTGGGAGTGCACTGTGCTGCAAGAAAAGGGAAGTGTTGCCCCCTTTGATCAATGGAATTATTAGTAGGACAAGGACCTGTTGTATGGCTAAGAAAATTCATGTGTGAGAATTTATCACAAGGAAAAAAAAAAATGCGTTCAACCCCCCACTTAAAACAATAAAATATATCTTGGAGGGAAAGTTTCAGACTTTCCTGTATAAAGGAATAATGGTTTCTATAATTTAATAGGTGGTAAATTTGGTGAGGAGTGCCAGCAAATCCATTTCACATAATGATATTTTATCTCCCTGCGTATGGTCATTTTCATGAATGTCTTTTTATTGGTTCCCTTGTCCCGCGAAGTGTCCAAGGTGGTGCTGCTCATCCTCAAATGCCGAGCACACACAGAGGCAGGGATGGCTGGAGAAAACTATTAATAATGGTGGCACAAAAAATGGGCAGGAACTGTGTGACAGTTAAATGTGCTCCCTATAAATAAAGAACATTTCTATTTGACCCTCAGGGCTGTGGCTTTTCAGCACTTACTTTTGGTAGGAGTTAAGGTGGTCACAGCTATTAAAAACTAGAGATAAGCTGCAAAGAAATTCAGGTGAGGATAACAGAGGGAAAAAAAAAAAGAAGNTTTTGTGCGTGCGTGTGAGCCTGTGTGGGGCGGGCGCGCGCGTGTGCGTTTAGGAGGTTAAAAAAAATTTCTTGCTGTCAGCAAGTGATGTTACAAACCTGCTCTGACAAGGCTGGTTGTATATTTACAGTTGGTGAGAGCGAAGGCTTCATCAATCTTCACGCTTTGAAGGGGACAGGCCCGCTCCCATGAGCACCTGCTCGGGGAGAACAGCTGAACTGTGACTTTCCAGGGAGCTGGCTGTAAATTTTAGCCATTCCCCCCGCAGCCCACGCATGCTTGAGCTCTTTAACCTTCCCAGGCTGGCAGGAGTCCCAGCAATCAGTTTAGTGCAAAGACCGGGGTTCTTTTTAATTAACCTTTTNCCCACTTAAAACAATAAAATATATCTTGGAGGGAAAGTTTCAGACTTTCCTGTATAAAGGAATAATGGTTTCTATAATTTAATAGGTGGTAAATTTGGTGAGGAGTGCCAGCAAATCCATTTCACATAATGATATTTTATCTCCCTGCGTATGGTCATTTTCATGAATGTCTTTTTATTGGTTCCCTTGTCCCGCGAAGTGTCCAAGGTGGTGCTGCTCATCCTCAAATGCCGAGCACACACAGAGGCAGGGATGGCTGGAGAAAACTATTAATAATGGTGGCACAAAAAATGGGCAGGAACTGTGTGACAGTTAAATGTGCTCCCTATAAATAAAGAACATTTCTATTTGACCCTCAGGGCTGTGGCTTTTCAGCACTTACTTTTGGTAGGAGTTAAGGTGGTCACAGCTATTAAAAACTAGAGATAAGCTGCAAAGAAATTCAGGTGAGGATAACAGAGGGAAAAAAAAAAAGAAGAGGGTTTCCAAAGAAGATTTCACTGAAAGTTGCAGCTAGAAAAAAAAATCTGAAATAGTCCTTGGTGAGGGATTTCGTTTACATAGACCAGAGCAATTTGCTTCTTGGAAAAAGAAGTGATTTATTCTCTTGGTATCTAATTGCAAATTCACAGAGGCAAACCTTTTCCTCACGTAGCTTTGCTGAGATGGACGGGAGCATTAGCCACAAAGGTTCACAGATTTTTTTAGAACCCTCGCAGCGCACATCAAATATAAACTAAAACTCACACTTATGGTTTCATTCTGGCTGGTACTTTATGCTGACAAGAGGTAGCAACCACAATCTGTGACTGCTATCACACAGAGTAAACTGAGTTTCAGGAAAGGGAACTGAGAAAATTTTCTAGAGGGGAAAAAGAAGCAGCAAGTTGGAAGAAAGTCAGAATGAAATGGAAGGGAAGGAAAAATATACAAGAATAGGTTTCCAAGAGGCAATATGTGGTATTATATATGTGATACATGCACTTGGTATAAAGAGAAGCTGTGGCTGTGCCTGGATCCCTGGAAGTGCCCAAGGCCAGGTTGGACGGGGCTTGGAGCCACCTGGGACAGTGGAAGGTCCTGGCAGGGGGTGGGAGGAGATGGGCTTTAGGATCCCTTCCAACCCGAACCTTTCTGTGATTCTGTGTTCCACAGTCAGCACAAGGTCTTTGCTGCCTTCCCTCTCACGTGCCGTACTCGTGTGGAATCCAGACTGTCTGAATTCTGCATTCCCCCACCTTGCCTGCCCGGGAGATCTGCAGGCCTGCCTGCCGGGAGGAACAAGGGTGTGCCAACATGTGCTGCTGGAACTTCCAATTCAGGACGGAGCAAGGAGCAAAAGGAGTGACAAGACGAGCCGTCGTGGGAAATGAGGGGAAAACTGTGAAAATGGTGATAATAAATAATAAGAGATGTAGCATGGGCCAAAGGAATAATAGATCAGCAGTGGGAAGACTCTAAATGCTGCTGAGAGTTATTGATAGACATTGTGTAAGGAAAAGAACATAAAAAAAGGAAACCCCTGACAGTTTTGCCTTCATGCTCACAAAGGCGGGTGGCAGGGCAGATGCCAAAGCGAAAGATAAATATCCCTTTGCATAAAGAAGAAATATTGAAGGAAACTGGGCAGAGGTGACAGAGAAATTAAGAGTGTTAAAAGATCCTGAAAGCATGTGGTCCATGTCAAAGCCCCTCCAGGATTTTGAGCCAAGTCAGCAAAACGTATGAAAAATCTGTTGAGGGAAATGAGAACCTCTTTGAAGACCAGTAATGGAGAAATCCTACAGGTGTCAAGTCCTTCTGGAAATGAAGCATTCCAGAAAGAAAAGGTGACGGTTCAGAAGGAGGTACCTTGTGTGGCCAGGAGGCCAAAGTGTATTTTAATCTAGGGTTGCACTGGAGAAATAGTTAAGAGAAGTTATGAGTTTAATTAAGGAAAACCATCAAGGATTTTAAAAAATTGGGAGCCGTGCCAATAAAGGGAGAACAAAACTGACAGCAGCTTTCTGAGGAATTAATGCAAATCACAGGCCAGGGAAAAGCCAAAAGATATAACTTCTGCTGTGGCAGGAAAGGTTGGCTATAACGCAGTGGGGAAGTGTAATCTGGAGTAAAAGTGATGAGTGAGGGACATGGAAGTGGCTGATGGGCTCTCACCACCGAGTTACTGGTGAGGATGCACTGGCTTGTGCTTGGAGAAAGTGTGATACAGAGAACTTCAGGAGAAAGAGATTATTGAGGTGAATTTAACTGAGGGGAGCGCAGGGACAAGAGGAAGGGAACAAACCCAACCAGGGTTTGAGGGCGCCTGGCTTGGGTGGGGAGTTGAGTTCCCGTGTTTCTGCAACAAGTTTCCAGGAGAGATTTCTGACACACGCACACCCTTAACGAAATAAAACTCCAAGCACTGTCAGAGTAGGTAAGTGCACCTTGAAGAGCCACCGCCAGGTGTGGCGCGTTGGATTTTGCAGTGCGGGGAGGAGGGCGGGAAGGTGGCGGGAAAGGGGAGAGTCTGCGGGGAAGGTAGGATGGTGATGAGTTCGTGGGGAAGGGGGAAAAGTGGCTGTGGTGAGGGTGGGAAGATGATGGGTCTGTGGAGAAGGTGGGAAAACGGGGAAGGCGGGAAGGGGACAGGTCTGTGGGAAAGGGAAGCGTCTCTGGGGAAGGAGGAAGGATGTCGGGCCTCCAGGAAAAGCAGGAACGTGGAGAAGGAGGGAAAGAACATGGAGAAGGAGGGAAAGTGGAGAGTCTGTGGGAAAGGTGAGAAGGG
>WBMY01008022.1:49685-75599 GCA_013397315.1 Donacobius atricapilla
GGTGATGGGTCTGTGGGGATGGAGGTGGGTCTGTGGGGATGAAGATGGGTCTGTGAGGAAGACGATGGGTCTGTGGGGATGGCAGGAAGGTGATGGGTCTGTGAGGAAGGTGATGGGTCAATGAGGATGGAGGTGGGTCCGTGAGGAAGGCGATGGGTCTGTGGGCATGGCAGGGAGCAGGGAGAGCGGCGGCTCTGTGGGAAGGAGGGAAGGGCCCGGCTCCCCGAGCTCCCCCCCCATCGCAGCGCCCCCCGAGCCCGGCTGAGCCTCAGTGGCCGCCGCCCGCCGCTAGAGGCTGCTCCACACCTCATTAAATAAACACCGACCGCAATTAACGCCGCCGAGCCCGGACGGGAAGGCTCTGGCCCCCCGCTTCCCGCAGGAGAGGAGGATGAGGGACACCCCCAGGCGCGATCCCCGCGATGAGTTTGTGATGTACAGCGGGGCCTCTGCTCAGCAATCCCCGCAGGCTTTGCCGGGCAGGCTCCTGCAGAAAACGCATCTCTGCAGGTGCCCCTGGCGCGCTCCCGGGGAGCTTTGCAGAGCTTTTGTTTGTGAAGTGGGTTCCTTTGTCTGGCAGGCCGGGCAGCACCCCAGAAATTCATTTCCTTTTGGAGAAAACCCGGGGAACACCCCAGGGGTGAGGCGCTCCGGTGGCAGCAGCGCCGGGGCTGCGCTCGCCGTGCCAGGCTCGACGCCAGCAGTGCTGGATGTTCCTGTGATTTGCACCAAAAATGCAGTGGTTGTTATTAATCTTGGTGCTGCTGCTCTCACAAAACAAAGCACAACTTCATCCAAGCCTGCTGCTGTCGTTGTCTGCCTGGCACCTCGGGCTGCTGCCAGGCCCTGCATCTGCACTCAATAAATATCAGCGTATTCGCCGGCCACCTTCCTCCTCTCCCCAAAGCTCGGGGTCTATTTCCGTTTCCCCCACTGCTTTCTTTCACCACCAACTTCATCTTATTAGTTTGCAAAATTATAGCCTTGCTGTAAGCCCGGAATTCTGAACCGGGGAGAGCCCCTGGCAGCAACACTTGTATTTTCATTTTGTATTTTTCACCAGTGATGTTGGTCCAGGGTTGGTTTTATTATTACTACTGGTTTTTTTAAAAAAACACTGCTCTGGAAGGATAAAGCTGGGGAGCCCTATCTATTTCCTGGAAAAGCCAGTCTCTGTCTGTCAGTATCTGTCATGCTGTGTACACCATGATTTAAAAACAGCTACAGCAATGCACAGACCAGGCTGGAGAAGGGATTTCTCTCACTCCAATTCCCACATTCAGCGGCCCACTGTATTTCTTGTTTAGTCCCTGTGCATGGGAAGGCTAAACAAGAAATAAGCATCAAAGAAGTGGTGGTATCCTCTTTTGGCAGCTTGGGGTTTTTATTGGAGTGGTCCTCAGCAGGGCCAGGAGTTGGACTTGGTGATGCTTGTGGGTCCCTTCCAAGTCAGAATATTGTGGAATATTCGCCTTGTCTTCCTTTTCTCTTGTCTGGAAAACCCTCCTGCAGCATTTACTGGTTTTATAGCTTTTTATGGGGCATGCAACTCTGGCATTTCATTGCTGCTCCATAATCAATGTTAATTCTCCTTTTATGATTTTAAAAATCTACACGCTCTACTCTTCCAAACTCTGTAAAATGCCATTAGTGTGTCTTGGGATGATCCTGCTTTGTTTACAGATCCCTTGCTATTGTAAGTCTCTGTGTTTTGATGGTACAGTTACCAGAAAATGGATTAAAAATAAAACGTAAATGTATTTCTTTGTTTATTTGTTTTTAATGAAAGCTGTTTTGAAATTAGCGCTTTATTTGATCAAAGATTACCTCTGAGTTAATTGTACGGTTTTGCCCAGTCTGTGATTCTTTCTCTGAGATAACTGGGTCAAGTTTTGTTTGTGTTGTGACCCACATAAACTTCACGTTAAACCACACTTGATTCTCTTCCCTAGGACCGGAGCAGCACATGGAGATGTGCCTGTAAATTAAATTAAAAGCACAACTGGTATGTAGAGTTGTTTGATGTCAGCACGTCTCACTTTTTCAAGAGAATTTTCTTCCCTGCTCTGGCTGCCGTTCCTCTTTGGGTGATGTGCTGGATGACCACTGCAGGCTTTGGTGGAGGCAAGATGCTGCCCACAAATTGTGTGAGGTGCTCGTTGCCGTCCCTAACGATGTGTGTGTGCCGCAGAATCTCTGCTTTGGGCTCTCTCAGTTTGGAAACCCTTACAGCCGTTTTTCAGACGCTGTTCCACCTTGTTTAGCAGTGCTGTGCCAGGCTTCAGACAGCTCCTCTTCCAGCCGTCTCCATCTTCATTTCCATCGTGGGCTCCTTCCTCCCCGCGCAGCTTTGAGCAGGAGAGAACAACCCCTGAGGCGTGGCTGATCCCGGCTTTGCCCCAAACACTCAGCACTACCAGAGGTCATCACGAGCCCGGCAATTGATGTCCTGGTGTGGCCACGGTTACCAGGGCCACTGTCCAGTGCTGTCCTAGGGACCATCATTTAGAATCAGCCTTTCCCAGCAGCTCTGGAGATAGGAGTCACAGCCCGGCGAGCTCTGCCAGGAGAGCTCGGCTCTCTGTTGGGGTGGACAGAGCCACAGACAAATGGGTGCCGAGGTTTGAAGGGCTGTGCCAGGCAGAGATGAACGTTACGGCAGGACACGAAATAGATTGACTCCATAGAGCTGTCAGGAGGGAAAGAAGCTTTATTTACAATCCCAGCAGTTTCTTTTAGAACACGCTGTGTAAAAAGGTCTGTTATTGCTCCATGGCACTGACACTGCTCTCCATTGGGTCAGGAATAGGAAACAACCCCTGGGACAGTTGTTCTGGCAAAGGGAACACTGTTTACTGAACCTGTGCTGAGAAATGGAGAGAGATGTTTTGAACAGAGAAACTGTGACAGCTTTCCCTTGGGAAAGGAGCCAGCAATGGTCAACAAGCTGAAATTCTCAGGCTGAGAAATATCGAGCCCACAGATGAATCTGGCCCTCTGGGATGTTCCTTCAGCAGTTCCCAGCAGGGTTTGCCCCCAGTCCTTGGTGCAGCGGCGACGCAGCCAGGGCGTTTTGCAGAGACGATGTCTGGCTCTGCATCCCTGCCCCGTAGGAGACAGCCCCTCGGATGCCTCCCTGGCCCCTGTTCCGTATTGTCCCGTGTGAATTGCAGGACGTGCTGGTGGAACTCTGCTGCCTGGGGTCCGACAGGAGTTGTTTGCCTGCTCGGGAAGCCTCACGCTCGCCTTCCCCTTTGCACACACATCGCCGTGCGCGCGCTCCCGCGGACAAATTGCTTATACACATGTAAGCAAATATCTTCTCAAATCATCTCTTATCGCCAAGTGGGGTGTGGTGCTCGTTGTTCAAGGGGTTGAGGTTGCCTTTCAATCTGCCAGGGCCAGCCTGACACCAAAAATAAACAGCATAAGCCTGGAACGGTTGTCACAAGGGGCAGAGAGAACTTGTCAGGCAGGAGTGTGTGAGCCGGCAAGATGATAATGTGGCATGACACTTCTGAAATGAGACACCGGTTGCCATGGTGAGGAGTCAGGAGGGACTATCTCTCCAGAGGCTGAAATAAAACATGCTTTAAATGATGTTTGATTAGAATTTAGATCATGTAACTGAGTGGCTGGACCCTTTTTTTTTTTTTTTCCCCTCTTTCCTTTTTTTTTTTTTCCCCCCTCCCTTTACTTGTTGTCGTCGTCTGCGGCTGCTGGCAGAGTTCACTTTGGGAAGAAAGGGCTGGGGGTCCGGAGCAGCCGCAGCTGTAACCCCCCTCACTCCACCACTTCCAGCATGCTGAGAGGTTACTTAGTTCCATGCCCAGTCAATTATGCTCCTTGCTAACTCTGCTTGCATTTTCCACTTGAGTCCATCATAGTTTAAACCAGTTAAAAATGATTCCCTCTGTTCTGAAAAACAGTTAATCAATAACACCCTGAGAATATTTCTTGCCTTCTTTTTCTTTCCCTGACCAGTCTACTCAGGGTACCCGTCACCTTGTTAATATATATTAAAAATGCAGCCCGTGAAGGATTATACACAATATCT
Organism: Donacobius atricapilla; assembly: GCA_013397315.1. NCBI lineage: Eukaryota > Metazoa > Chordata > Aves > Passeriformes > Mimidae > Donacobius > Donacobius atricapilla. Next base: position 53,743 of record WBMY01008022.1, read on the forward strand.
TTCTTGGACTTTCTGTATTAAAGGTGGATGTGAATGTGTGCATGTGTGACAGTCTGAGTGGTAAAAGGAACCTGAAGCACAAGGGACTGAGGGAATAATGCAAAACAACTGTCCTTGTGGTCTTGTAAATGGAATAGGATGTTTAAAAGTAATTTTGGCTTGCTTTGCAGTTTGAATGCAGCACAAAGCCAAGTTTTTCATGCCTCTCCCAGCAGAAATGGACAATGAAAGAGCCGGTTCTGGGGCACAGAGTTTTCTTTCTCTGTGGTGCCTTTTGCTTTATCACAATCTTGAAGCGGGTATCCAATGTCAGGATAAATCCTCTGGAAAGCAATAGACAGCCAATTCCAGGGCCTGGATGAGGACAAAAACACCCACCAGAGAAGGACAAATGCACCGAGTTCTGCTGATTCCGGGATCACCTGAAGGCAAGTTTAGCTCGTGCTGATGCACACACACCACCAGGGCTCTGCCAGGTGTGGTCTGCCATCGGTGTGAGCAGAAGGTGTTAAAATTCAAGGGATATTTTTTTGTGTGGGTGCAGGAGCGAGCTGACTTCGATGAGTCACTGCTGAGCGCACGCTGGAGGAGCCAATGCAGAGCAGGTGTTATTGGCAGTTTTTGACTGAAGGGCAGCAAGTCAGTGGTGGAGACTCCACTGCGGCCCATGCGGCATGGAGACGCTTCGTACCGCGGTGAAATTGCGAATGCCAGCGAGGACGCTGGTACACACACACGTTCCAAATGAGCCTCCCCTTTACCAGCACGCCTCAACTGTGCCCATCAGCTTTGGTACTGAAACAGTTACAGCAGGCCACTGATCGTGATTACGTTTTTCTCGCCTATTAAAATCCCTATACGAGCCCACGCTGATTAGAGATCCTATTGTGTGTATTTAGGGGGGGAAAAAAGGCTCTGTAGTGGCTGTGCATGAGACAGAGCGTGTTCTAGGAGCCAGAGGATGCCCTGTAATTTATGAGAGACAAAGAGGTACATTAGATATTGTTAGAATACATAATAATCCCCTGGCAATAATTTATTTTGGCTTGCAAGGTTAGGATCTCCATAATTCTTGGTTGCACTCTAATGAAGACTGCTGATGCTGATTATATATTTTTGTGTACATTAGAGGTACCTGTGAATATATGGATACTGTTCTTGCCTCCTGCTACCTCACTACTCACAGAGCTGCCAGTGGGACTTTATCGTGTGGTCCATTTGTCTAAATAGTCCAGGCAAGTGCATCAGCTGTATTGGCTTCCTGTCAGTGGCTCTCTGTAACTTTGGGACATAAAATGATCCCCTGCAGATTTCCCCTGCTTTTCTCCCTCTGGTAGGTCACCCCCGGCTCCAGGGTGACGCAAGCATCGTCAGGGAGTCAGGGGTTTCAACAGGACATGCTGTCCCTCTGCAAGTACAGACAAACCAGGCTGATGTTCCCCCGGAAATTTTAAACTGGGAGCTCAGACCTGATTAATTTGTTGATGGGGTGGAGCGGGCTGCTCTTCACTGAGAGAAAAGAGTGGAAGAAATGGAAAATCCGAAACTTTCCTTCCCACCAGAACTCAGTGGTTGTTCATAAGAATTTTGCTCTGAAATCAGTTTATGATTCCACCTGTAGGGTCATTTCCCAGTGATTTATTACCATCTGACAGTCCACTCCGGGATTTTTGGTGACACTACACGGGTCTTTTGAGCTTTATGTTCAAATTTAATGGTGGTCACTGCAGCCAGATGGATGAAAAATACCCATTTCTTCACCACCATTTCTTGTACTGGCCTCAGGGATTAGAAAAGTAGGTCTTTTATTTAGTTACACTGTCAGCAGCAATTTGTATGTGAGTTCAATTGCTTGGTTTGGAGTTCAAATATTCCAGTCTGAATGCGGCTGTGTGGGCTCATAAAGAACCCTGAAATCCTCTTTGCCCCTGCCCCTCGTCTGCACAGGGAGTTGTGGTGGTCACTGCTGGGTGTAAACACGGAGGATGAGATGGAAGGAAAGCCAGGGAAGAAAAGAAATCCATTTTGATGGAGCAGCAGGGAGAACTGGGAATGCATGGGCGAGAACCTTGCTGAGGGCAGCACAGACCTTCCCTGGCTGGGCGTGTTCTGCTCCCGTCCTCCTCAAGAATCGTGGTAAGGAAGGGGTTAAAAACTGTTTAACTATAGGGCTTTTTTGGGCATCTTAATTAGGCATTGCTCTATTTTATCACTGTAGTGCACTTTGTACAGCAGCTTTCAAAACGCTCTGAGTAACGTTTGCTATGCTCCCTGCAACCTAATCTGCCAAATTATTTAGGTTATCCATGCCATGGAATTGACTTAACACTGGCACAGAAATCAGCCCTGAAGTGCTGGAAGATCCCAGAGCTGCTGATTAGGGGTGTCTGATAAGAGCCCAGGCCTGCAATGATTTTATATCAAGGTTTTCGTGTAATGGTTCTTCTGGTTTTGACGGCAGTCAGCATTTTGATCACGGAGATGCGCGTTTGATCCTCAGCGCCAGAAAAGAGCCGCTGGGAAAGCCACTCCGGGCAGGCTGAGCTTTGCAAGGCCCCAGGATTAAACAGCAGAGCCTTGGAGCAGAGCTGGGCTGTGGCCTGGAGTCAGGCAAGGTCACTCCCCATGGCAGTGGCAGGAAAAGACCTAGAAGTTGTTTTTTACCCCTCCCTGGCTCCCCAGGTGGTGCGAGGCACTGCGGCTCCTCTGCAGCCGGGTGAGGTTTGTCTCTTCAAACCACCCCTAGGTCTCCACCTCCTGTTTCAGGGCAATATTCCATTCCATTAATTCCAGCTTTCTTTCTCTAGTGAATCCGCAGCAAACGCTGGTAGTGCATCTCTTTGAGAGTGCCTGATTTTTGCATGTGCCTGGCTGGAATCTACCCTTCCTGCTGAAGCTCAAGGCAGCCAGTCAGCTTCTGTGGTGCTGGGTTCCACAGGATAATTAGGAATGAGCAGGGAAGAAGTGATCTGGAAAATATTATACCCCTTCTAAAAGGACTTTCTATGGAAGAAGGGGTTGGTTTTGTTTTTTTTTTCCTTGAGCAGAACATTAAAACCTATGAGATCCTTCCACAGGGAATTTTCCAATTTTTATTTTTCCACACTCTCGTCTTTCTTTCCTTTGGCCAAAGCACATACCACAACATTTGCGTGTGCTGTTGCAGCACACAGCTCTTCTGATCCCACATCAGGTGTCAAATCTTTAATATGATTTCCTACATGTTTGACTAATCAATGCAGAACATCATCATGAAAGATAATTTTACCCTCTAGCACTTCAGGGACAGGATAATGAGGCCTGGTGTTTTCCATTTTTTATTCTTCCACAAGAATCTACATTTTTGAGTCCCAGCTAATTGATTTAAGTTCATGGAGGAAGGTTTTTTTTCCCCTTTTCCTTCCAGTACCTCGGATATTAATGGATTCTAGTGAGCTAGCAGAGCTGTGTGATCAGTGTGTTTAGAGATTCAATACACTGCCATTCTGACCTTTCAGAAGCCAAGGGAAAAACATCAGGCCCAGCATGCTGATCCCACATGAACACTGAAATCTCAGGCAGCTTGAGCTGCCTGGAGAGAGGGAGGTTTGCTCTCGAGTCGTTCGCCAAACCGGAGGGAAGTTTCTCTCACAATGCAGCGAGAAGTGGGGGATTGAGGCAGAGCTGGGAGGCAGAGGGGTGGCAGCAGAGACTTCCAGGAGGGCTGGGGCAGCTGGGCATCGCTCTGGGAGCCGGGGCAGGGAGCACGGCGTGGCAGGGCCAGGGATAACCGCGGAGCTTCTGCTCCCCTGGCTCCAGCAGGGAGTCATCATCCCCTCCTTTCAGCAGGCCGGGAAGTCCTCGTGACAAAAAGCTGGTCAGGGTCCACGCTGGTCCTCTGTGCAGCTGAAGGCATGGGACAAAGCCCTCTCCAGCAGGAGCTGGAGTCCCTTCATCTCAGCAAAAAAATATTTCTTTGTCTAAATATCCTTGCCAGAGACAATGGGAGCTGTTTTGCTTGCTGATATGACTGATCAAGCATTTCTCAGCCGCTGATATAGTCTCTGCTGGCCATGGATCCACTAAATCCACTGGAAGAGACCCAAAAAGGAGTGTATGTCTGCTGCACCGTGTACCTGAGGCTCTAAAAAGTGTGAGCTGGACGTGTTTTCATGAATAATCCGTGTGTTTCTTCAGTATTTTACTACCATTAACTAGAGTTATTCTTGTATTATTATTTTTTTTTTTTAGGGATGGCAGCAGCTTATGACAGATTTGTTTAGGGTTAGCCCGATACATAAATTAAGTGGCAGATAAAATTTAATTTTTCTTATTAAAAAAAAGCCTATAGCTCCTCAAATTGCTCATTTAACATCACTGAAAAGTAATACTCCACTTTAGAATGGACATCGTATTAACTTTAAAAGGCCTATTTAAAGTGACGGTTGTCAGTGAGTGAAAGCCAGATATGGTAATTTGGAGTTACAAATCAGAGTGAGGAAACTGGAGAATGGACAACCTTGTTAACACAAGCGCGACGGAGGAAGCACCGGGGTCAGAGTGCCAGCGCGGAGAGGAATAAAGACACAGCACCAAAAATATGTCCTATAATTAGGGCAGCTGTAAGAGTCAAGGTTGAAGATTCTTCACCGTGACATGTCTGATATAGAAAAAGTGATAGCCAAGAGTAATCACTTACAGGCACTGAGCCTTAAAGGAGCAGCGCTGAGCTCTCCTGGCCGGGGCAGGCCAGCTCGGAAGACAAAGAACGGGGGGCACCGGGTGACTCTGAGCGGTGGGAGTGGGGAAGAGCTGGAAATTTCAGGGGTCAGCACTCAAAGGAACCAAAAATAGCAAAAAAACCTTGCTCGCTGGGCGGAGAGGTTTCTGATCGTGGCGTGGAACGGCGGTGACTCGGAGAGGGGGGGGTTATGTGGTGTTGGGGAGGGGGTTCTGCGTTCAGATCCGAGTGCGTGGGCACGAAATTGCCTCTGGGGGAGGAAGGGGACAGCAGGAGCCTGGAACAGTGCGTTTGTAACCGGAGGGACTCCGGGGCGCTGGGAGAGCAGAGCTGGGGAAGGGAGGGTTTGGGGGGCACAGAGGCACCGTCAGGGGCACGGGAAGGAGCCGGACTCGGAGCAGGCAGGGACACACAGCCCCTGGATGGGCAGCAGAACGTGGGGCGCAGGTGTAGCCCTGATTCCTCAGCCTGAGGTGTTCTGATTTCTAAAACTCTGTTCTTACGGAGTTTTCTGTAAACAAAAGATGTTTTTGCTAACTCTATCTTGTTTTCATTCCTTTTTAGAGGTAAAGACAATTTGATGTCTCTCTGTGTTGGCCAATGTGATTGAATGGGTGTTACTTCTAACACCAATCAGTTGAACAATCTAGTATGTAAAGGGGTCAGACTCTGAATAAATATCTATTTAGCCTTCTGACAAATTCTGGAGTTGTAGCCTGATTTCGTGTCCTACAGCGACAGCGCAGGGATGCTTCCTCCACCTCGGCCTTCCCCAGGGCTGGGTCCTGATGGAGAGGAGGGCCACAGAACGTGGGGATCTGTGAGCTGCAGGTGAGCCTGCAGAGATCTGCCCCTTCCTTTGGGAAGGCAGCAGAACAGGAGCTGGAGGCAGCGCTGGGCGCATCCCATGCTTCCTGTGGGAATCTCCGTGGGCACGGGGTGCGGGCACGGGAAAGGAGCAGGGAGCTTCCTCAGCATCCTGGCTGGGGGAAGCTGCTGTGACCTGACCTGTGCGGGTCTGGGGATTGCGCTCCTGTCCTGCCTGCAATACTCAGAGGTGTCGCCCTGATTTTTTCAGCCTTCTCTTCTGTTCCACGGTTTCGTGGTTTGGGTTTTTCCTCAGGCTTCGGGTGATGTAAACAAAGTCAATGTTTTTGTAGTTTCAAGGAAAGTTTTCATTCCTGTTCTTAGAGATACGGACAGCTGAAGGACAGTTGTCTTGACCAACGGGATGGGGAGAGGTGTCAACCTTCTCCCCTAATCCCTGGCCTTTGTAGAAATACTATAAAATGGAGTCAGATCTTTTTAAATAAATCAGTTCAAGCCTTCTGATCAAAGTGTGAGTGTGTGTCTGTGTGTGTGTGATGAACAGCGTCACAGAGGAGCATCCCTGGCAGCCGGGTCAGAGCGGAGCAGGGGACGAGGAGACTTCCATTAGTGAAGAGTATCTCCACATTCCAGTTTTCAGGGGATCCCTTGGGATCCGTGGAAACCTTTCAGGCTTTCTGCCTCGTCCATGACCCCCTTTGGCAATGGTTGTGCTAAAAGCCCCGGGAGGCTGTCACAGGAGAAGCCTTCTCCTCTGCTGCTGCCGTATTTCCTCGGGGAAAGATCCAGCCCAGGCAGTTCATGTGGAGTGACATGGGCACATGCTTTTCCTCCTCAGCCCCCACCTCCTCCATGGGATCCACGGGAAAGGATGAAGGAGATTCTGGCCGAACTCAGCCCCTCATCCCCGAATTCTGCCTGCACACCAGAGGGTGTTCCAGGAGAACGGCCGTGGTGAAACGTGACCCCCTCCAGCTGAGCTGCCCGTCCTTCATCGGGGGGCTGGAGCAGACACCGGGGGTCTCTGCCAGCCGGGCAGGCCTCACTCCCCAGCCCCACATTCCTGAATATCCCCCACCACCCCCCGGACGAGCCCCTTCCTCACCTAGCCCAGACCCTTCCTGGCAGTATTATTTAAAGGCTGGTAAGTAACAACCACGAGCCCTTAAGAGAAGGACTCTTCGACCTTGCTTTAGGGCTCCTGCCTCCCTCTGCTCTCCCAGCTCTGCTTACCTGATATCCCGCTTTTCCCTGCCAGCTCCTAGAGCCAACCCTCTCTTCAAGGGCAGGAGGAGCAGCCCCTGTGGACGTCTCCAGCATCCATCCTTTGATTTGCAGCGTGCTCACCACGGGGTTCGGAGGCTGAAGGGAGGAGAAGCATTTCCTGCACACAAAAAATCCTGGCGACAGAGTCGCCGTGGCATCGGGCACAGTTTCCTGGCGGATCAGAGGCCAGGAGTCCTTCGGCCCCTTTGTCAGCCAGTTTATTTTGCCTTTGTCTTTGTCAACCTGTACTTGGGGATGCTAATTCGATTTTCCATTGAGAGGTGCGGATATCTATATTATTTTCCTAAAACTCCAGAGAATATTATAAATTTCTTTTTATTGCTTCCAGCCATGTTATTTAAAGTAATTAACCTTAATTTATAAATTTTTATATCAAACTGCCTTTTAACTTTTAGAACTGGCAGGAGAAGTCCATTTCCCAGGGCTCCTAATAGTTCTCCATTTAATCAAAATTCATCCATCAGATTCCAGTGTTAAATCATCTTTTAATTGGGAGTTACATTCTGGTTAATAGTTTTATAATTCGCCGCCTCTAATAGTTTTTACCACAGGGATCTACTCCATTTTTTCTCACTCTATTATTCCTGGTGTTCAGCAGGGACATTTTAAAAATGTTCACTTCCCCTGCCTGTTCTTTGTGATCTCATTAATTCTTGATAGCAAGTTCCCTTTCTCCTCATTACTGGAGCATAACTACCTTTATCACTAGGTGCAACCTTACTCATTTCTACAAGTGCTCTCCAGTTTTAGGTTTTTTCTCCCCTTAAATAAAATAACAATCTGCAATTTATTTCAGAAAATAATCATCTGTGTACTGCCTGTGGTCATGGTGCTTGACACTGCAGAGATTTCAGAGTGGAGATTTTTGGGGCAAGAACTTGCTCTAACTTGGTGTTCGCAGAGTTTCTCCCAGCAGGGCCCTGACAGCAGCAGGGTTTTCTAGGAGATAATTCCAATTAAAAATATAAACTACTGATGGTAACGGCACGAGAAAACCAAGGAAGGGATGGACAGGAACGGCAGATCTTTTTGGAGGGGGTCATTCCACGTGACCCACACGCCTTTTGCCTGCCCTCGTGTTCTCCTGCAAGCGAGGAGCAGGATTGGGCCCCGGCACCTCCACACCAGGTGCTGGTTTTGCTCCAGGTGAGGAACTGTCAGCCAGGCCCTGGCTGCTGCAGCTCTGAGCACTCAGGGCAGTGTTGCATGAGCTCAGGATCCTCCCCAAACCATGAAAACGGCCCGAGGAGGAGTAAATAACCTTGTATACGAGGCAGTAAAGCCAAGCTTGTTGTTTTTTAAAAAAAACACCCAGAATTAGCGTAAAATTAAATTTGAAACCTTAATCCTCCAAGGGCTGATTCTCAATTTGCAGATCCACAAAACCTCTGCAAATTACCCCACCAATCCTACTGACAGCCTTATAGGAATATGTTATATTGACTACCCAAAGTCAGGCTCCGCAAAGGAGAGAACGCTGTAAAGTGCCACTGGAGAGAGTGAGGAAAAACAATCTCCAAAGGTTTATATCTTAGTCCCTTGAACAGTCCCATAGAATCGTTTCATATATAACTTTCTACAAGAAAAATAGGATGGACAAGTGTAAACAGAATTATTATACAATTACAGTGGTCCTTGCAATAACTATAACACTGTCCACTGTAATTTTTATGTCTCCATAAACTACCAGCACTGCAGGATTCCTTTAGCCCTTCTCTCACCCCACGTGGCAATGTAATAACTTTTCCTAGTTAACGTACGCATCAGTGCAGTAATTTGATATGACAATGATTACAAAATACTCCAGCAGTTTTAATTGACTAGTGTTGAGATCATATCACCAGCAACAGACAAGATCTTATCTCGTGTATGACTTCCATCCCGCCTGACTGGGACAATATTTATGTTAATAAGGATCGCAGGCATTAGCCAAGTATTAAGTCCTCAGCTGCGCTAACTACATTTGGATGCAAACAATAATTTCACAGACTGCTGGCCACCCTTTCCTATGTGTGCGGCGGTCGTAAATAAATAAATATCTGGGGGGGGCTGCACTGTACAGAATCTATCAAAGGAGTTTTTCTGCCCGGAACCCGGGTTTCAGGATTCCTGCGGAGAAATAGGACCGTAATTCAGCAGTTAAAAAGTCGCCAAGGCTTGATAGTGTATCTGAAGAAATTACCATAAAAATCCGAGGCAGTATTGTGCCTCCTGTATGCAGAGCAGGCAGACTATTACCTCCTCCTTTGTTGCTGCTGCAAACATTTACTTGCAGAGACCTTATTGTCAATGAGTTTTTGACAGAGGTCAAAGTATTTCTGAGTGGAACTGAAAGAGGTCTGGGACTTATATCAGGCAGCTGACAGCATCAACAATAGTGTGTTTACTCATCCTGCATGGTGGAAAAATTAATTAAAAGTGTTTGTGAGATGCTCTGAGCCGGCAGAAGCCTCGTATGCTTTTGGTAATGAGGATGCTGCTCTTGTCTGTGGGTGGAGGAAGCCTTGTGGAGGGGCTGGAGCACAGGCAGGAGGGCTGAAGGAGCTGGGGCTGGTCAGCCTGGAGAAAAAGGAGGGTTTAGGAGCTCCTTATAGCTCTTTGCAGCTTCCTGAAAGGAGGCTGTGGTGTGGGGGCTCGGTCTCTCCTCCCAGAGAGGAGACAGGAGGACAGAAAACGGCCTGAACTTGCACCGGAGAGGCTTGGATTGGATATCAGAAGGATTTCCACGGAAAGGATTTGGAGCAGAGTGCCCAGGGAGGTGTTCAAAAAACGTGTGGATGTGGCTGGGTTTTTCTGTCAGTCAGTGCCAGCTGACTGAAGCACCTCACAGACTCACCCCCTCACGCAGATAAATTCAGATAAATCCCAGCAGTGATGCAAATTACAGATTGGCTGGACATTAAAACCAGCGCCTTTGGTTTTGTGAATATATATACACACGCTTCTACTATTTGGCCACTTAAAATATTCATTAAGTATTTTCATTCTGTTGCTCTTCACCAATACATTTTTAAATGCATTTCTCTTGAACCAGCCCAGTCTCCTCTTTCATGAATCCTTATCTCTGTCCTCTGGGCATCTGTATCCCTGCCCTAATGTTCCACTGTACACGAACCGGGCTGCTCATAACCCTAATCATACAAAAACAGATGATTCATTACTGAAGTGGATGAAAGAAGGCATTAAATATTGGCATAAAGGAGGAAAGATAAACTGGTACCAGAAGGTTCTTCTCTACTAGCTGAAGTGTTTGGGGACACCACAGAAATAAAGCCGGGGTTATAAACATTGCCCTGGATTAGGAACCTGGAAGGGAAGCCAGGGGAATGAACTTCTGTGCCCTGTTTTGGACCCCACGGAGGGGTCAGGGCTGATCACTGCTGGAACATCCTGGGTGCAGCTGTGAGGGACCTGGGCTCTGTTACACTGGTGGGCATCGACAGCCATGGAATAACTCAGGAATTGCTGAAAGCTAAGAAACCCCAACGTGGGGGCTCTTTTGGACTGCGGTGTGGGCATCAGGGATCTTTATCTCTCGGCATTTCCTATCAGGTAGGAACAGCAAGGACCTATTGTTGTTTTTTGAGGCAAAAGGCAGCTGAATTCAGTGGGCTTCGGGAGCCTGGGCTTGAGGAGAGGATCAGGTTGTACAGCTCCTGACTAAACAAGAAGGAAGCAGCCCTACAGAGAAGAGCTGCACCGCTGTGGGAGCACATCAGTGATTCGGAAGGTGATAAATAAATCCAGCCCTGTTCGCCACACCGGCCTCAGGTGTGAGCCAGGACCCACCACCAGGCCACTCCAACTTGTTCTTTGACGCAGCAGCGCAAACGCTGGGGATGCGCCTTGGAGGAGAGGCCCGGGGTGGGGNGGCTGGGTTTTTCTGTCAGTCAGTGCCAGCTGACTGAAGCACCTCACAGACTCACCCCCTCACGCAGATAAATTCAGATAAATCCCAGCAGTGATGCAAATTACAGATTGGCTGGACATTAAAACCAGCGCCTTTGGTTTTGTGAATATATATACACACGCTTCTACTATTTGGCCACTTAAAATATTCATTAAGTATTTTCATTCTGTTGCTCTTCACCAATACATTTTTAAATGCATTTCTCTTGAACCAGCCCAGTCTCCTCTTTCATGAATCCTTATCTCTGTCCTCTGGGCATCTGTATCCCTGCCCTAATGTTCCACTGTACACGAACCGGGCTGCTCATAACCCTAATCATACAAAAACAGATGATTCATTACTGAAGTGGATGAAAGAAGGCATTAAATATTGGCATAAAGGAGGAAAGATAAACTGGTACCAGAAGGTTCTTCTCTACTAGCTGAAGTGTTTGGGGACACCACAGAAATAAAGCCGGGGTTATAAACATTGCCCTGGATTAGGAACCTGGAAGGGAAGCCAGGGGAATGAACTTCTGTGCCCTGTTTTGGACCCCACGGAGGGGTCAGGGCTGATCACTGCTGGAACATCCTGGGTGCAGCTGTGAGGGACCTGGGCTCTGTTACACTGGTGGGCATCGACAGCCATGGAATAACTCAGGAATTGCTGAAAGCTAAGAAACCCCAACGTGGGGGCTCTTTTGGACTGCGGTGTGGGCATCAGGGATCTTTATCTCTCGGCATTTCCTATCAGGTAGGAACAGCAAGGACCTATTGTTGTTTTTTGAGGCAAAAGGCAGCTGAATTCAGTGGGCTTCGGGAGCCTGGGCTTGAGGAGAGGATCAGGTTGTACAGCTCCTGACTAAACAAGAAGGAAGCAGCCCTACAGAGAAGAGCTGCACCGCTGTGGGAGCACATCAGTGATTCGGAAGGTGATAAATAAATCCAGCCCTGTTCGCCACACCGGCCTCAGGTGTGAGCCAGGACCCACCACCAGGCCACTCCAACTTGTTCTTTGACGCAGCAGCGCAAACGCTGGGGATGCGCCTTGGAGGAGAGGCCCGGGGTGGGGGGGCAGCAGGGAGGGGCCCGGCAAACCTGTTCACACTCACCGCCGAGGGGGCCCCGCTTGTGGGTGATTACCCAGGAAATAAAAGAGGAGCTGGGGCGGCCCAGCAGGGCTTGTGCCAGGCTGCTGCAGCATGGCCGGCTTGGTGTGCGCTTTGGAAAGCGGCTGCCTTGGCTGCCGGGCTCGGATGCGAGGCTCCCACGTGCGGGTCACCTCCCAGCACAGGTAGGGCACCCCTGTTTGCTTTCTTCTCTGGGGCGGGGAGCTGGGCGAGGATGTGGGTGCAGCAGCGTGGCCATCCTGCGTTCGGAGCAGGCTGTGGTGTTGGTCTCTCGTGTTTCTGCCCGGTAAAATGGAACGGGTTTTTACGGCTGTGATGGTTTGTTCCTCCTTCTCTGGCCTCCGGGAACGTGCCGGGATGTCTGCGCCAGCTCCAGGGTGGGGGCCAGAGTCTCCTCTGGAGAAGAGGAGCAAGGCGGAGTTCCCACGTGGAAAGCCTCCGAGTTCAAAAACGAACCCGTGGCGCGAGGTTTTATCCCCTTTTTCTCCCTGGGGTGGTTTGTGAGCAGCGCTCCCCCGGAGCCCGTGAAATGACCGAGCTGTGCCTGCAGGGCCGGGGAACCACCCGGGCGCTCGGGGGGGCAGCGCGGAGCATCCCTCCCCTCTCGGCGTGCGCAGCTACGCGCTGCGAGGTCCGGCGGCCCGAAAGGACGAGCAAACACACACAACCGCCTGTCGCTGCTCGTGTCTCTGCTGCGTGGGCAGGAGCTCGTGTGGCAGCCCGGAACAAAGTGCCCGGGTGGGTGGGGGGCGGCTCGAAGCGCTCCTCCCGCCGCGATTTAGCGCGTCATTAAGGAATAATGCGGGGCGTGCCGCGCTCTCTTGTTCTCCCCGCACACGGTCAGACGGAAAATACGCGGCGTAATTTGGGGTGAGGGATGATGGCCCTCAGAATTAAACGCCAGCTGTCTTTAAAGGAGGCAAAACGCCCTCTGGCCCCCGGCTGAGCGCTGTACTTTATTCCAGGGAGCGGCGGTGAAGGGGGGAACCCGTACAGAACTAATTTAGTTAAAATTTACACTCCCTGATTTTGTGCCTCTTCTTTTTCTCCCCTCTTCTGGTTTTGTAGCTATGATGCAGTATTGATCCAAAGATCTATAGGATCATACCATGGCTCCAGGTGGGTGGCAGAATTGAGGCTAGGCTTCATTTCCATCTGAATGGTGCAGAAAATAATTCCACTTTCCAGCTTTTATTGCTCAGAACATTGCATTTCTCTCGTTGCAGTGTATGGGAATTAGCTCTGGAGGAAAGAAATGGTTTTTTTTTTCTTTTCCCTCCCCCCTTGATGCAGAGCGGAGCAGAAGGATTCAGGAAGGAGTAATGGAAGAAAGCAGACAGCAAGCTCGTTGCTGTTTGAGTTAGGTGCGGCTGGGTTGCTCTGACGGAATGGGGCTGCTCATCCGGGGTGCCAGCGGTGTCCTGTGCAGGGATGGACTCCAGCCTGCAGGGCCCTGGTGTGGCTGGGACAGCCCTGCAGCCGCCAGAAATGCAGGAATGGCAGAGCAGGCAGCAGCTCAGCTTCGCTCCAGGCCTTGCTGCGAGGGCATGCCCAGAGGAAATCTGGTTCTTTTCTGTCCCGCACCGATGCGAAGGCTGAGGAGAGCCGCTGAAATGGTGACCCAGGCCGGGCTGCTTCAGCGCTGCCATAATTCATTGGGTTTGCTGGGTGAATTCGGTAAATCGGGAGGCGTTTCCCTGCCAGAGAAGCAGGCTGGCAGCCGTTCATCAATGTGGCCTCCTTAAACTCCTGCCTCTGGTACTGCATCCTGCTAGGAGAGCTTCCCTCAGTTATTTCCTGCTGGAGGGGCAGGAAGGAGAGGTTCAGTATGGTGCCAAGGAAATGCCGCTGCAGGTGCGCCCAGGAAGGGAAAGGCTGGCGAGAGACACTCAGAATCCAGTGGCACACTGGATAAACACAGCTCAGCACAGGTTACGGCTGCTGGCAGAAGCACAGGCCTTGGGAACTCCTCGCCAGTGCCGGTGTCTCAGGCACGAGTCACGGGGAAGAAAAAAATAATCTGCAAGGGTTTAGGATCATTTATGGAGGTTCCTGTGACGCTGTAACCGGCAGGATGCTGAATGTTCCTGACAGCAGAGAGGTGCTCCCAGGAGAGCAGCCGTCCTCACGAAGCGTTTGCTTCCAACACGGAATAGATGCCACTGCCCGGTGTCGCCTCAGCGGTGACATTTCCCGTGGCAGCGGTGACATTTCCCGTGGCAGCGGCGGGATTTTGCTGCCCTGGGCCCACGCGTGGGGCAGGTCTCGGAGGGTGCTGCTCTCACCAGCAGCCAGAGCAGCGCCTGCTCGGCTGGCAGAGCCTTTGCGATGTGCTCGGCCTCGCGCCGCAGGATTTGTGCTTCCTGTCAATGGCAAGCGGAGCAAATATTGACAGTGCTCTCAGAGACTCCAGTTACTATTGCTCTTGTTAATTCAGGGCAAAATTTATCCTCGTGCCACAGGCCTGTGTTAGGCCGTGCTGTTGAAACAGCTGGGCTGCCTGCTCCTGGTTTTTTTGCTGGGTGGATAATTTGGGGGAATAAGGGAAAGAAAACTAAGGGTGTGCTTGGTCATCTGTGGAGCTTTTTAAACTTTTTTTTTTTTTAACCCGTGTTTTCCTTTCTTATTCCTAACCTCGTGTTGGACCACTCGTGTGCAAGCATAGAGAATGTTCTGTTAATGCTCAAGTTGGGAGAGGGGGGAGATGGAAATACAGCGAGCAAAACAGTAATTTTCCTCCCGAAGATGGTGAACTTCTGGGTAATGCCCTGAACATCTATCCCTTTTAAAGGCTCCTGGATTTAAAGAAGGGAAAAAAACCTGTAAAAAACAGACGTGGAAAAAAAACCCGGATTAAACTGTCACTCATTCACAATCTATCCAGGAAACTCATCCATGCCCCTACAGGTAGCTAGTTATCCCATCAGGAATTTCATATTCTTGTCTGAATCCTGGAACACAAATTGCTCCAGCGCTATGGGTCTGCCTTGATTAGGGTCTGCTGACACAGATGTCCCCAGCATGTGTTCCTAAAAAGCCTGCTCAAATAACTGCTTCTTTCCCCAAAGGGATCAAAGGTTGAGATGGTCTTCCCAGAGCTTTAGCCAGGCTGTGCAAAGCATCTGCAAAGTTTAATCCCTTAACCTTTCCTTCCCTCCCTCCCTTGTCTATTTTATTTTTAAGGATGGTATAAATGGAGTTTAAGGGTTTATATTTTTTTTTTCTGTATAAAAGCAGCTATTACTTGTGAAGAACCCCTGGAAAAGGAAGTGTAGCCTTGCTTTTTAGCCAAGAGACAGTTAGGTTTTGGCTCTTCTGTCAAGGATAAAGCCCAGAATGCCTCTGTGCACTTGTGCAAATATCTGATGTTGACATCTTTTGCCAGCTGCTGTTGTGGCTTCTTTTTCCTTGATGGACCAAATCCTCTCGTGATGTGGCCTCTGAGCGCCATTATAATTAAAAGAATTAAAATTCGATTTGAGCCATTGTCGTTACACAATGCAAAGTTCAACACCACTGAAGGTTGATTTTATTGATTCCGTATTGGGCACTCCATGGAAATCAGTTACCTTGACACGAGCGTGGTATTGGCCATAGAAGGCACAAATGGTCCAGCCCCTGCCCTTTTCACTCTAATTTTACTGTTAGCAGCACCTTTCACAGTTGAGGCAGCATTTCTACCTTAAAACGTGTTATTTCAAGATCACTTTGGTCCTGAAATTATCTCCAGCATAAATAGCAATGTGAGATTTGCAGCCTTGGCCGAAAAAATATGTGCATGAGAGTTAAATGCTACAGAGCCTGTTAAAATTGCAGCTGTCAGTGGCAGCAAGGAACCCTGTTCTTCCTGAAGAGCTCACATGGTTGCCTTTTTCCCCCTCCCCTTGCACTCCTACTGTTCTGGCCTGCATCTATTTCCTTTCTTTATTTTAAACCCCGGACGCGAAGTTTGCCTGAATTTTCCCAAATCTGTTTCATTAGGAAACAACCAACCGTCACCATCAGCTGAATTTTCCCCAATCTGTTTCATTAGGAAAGTTTGCCTGAATTTTCCCCAATCTGTTTCATTAGGAAACAACCAACCGTCAGCATCAGCTGCCTCTCTATTCCACACAATTACTTCCAAGAGACCGGATATTGACTGGAAATCAGTTCCTGCGAGTGTGAGATGCTTCGAAGCCCTGATGAGAGTCCTTCCTGCCCTCTGAAACGGCTCCTCTAAGCGGAGCAGCTGCGGCTCCTGCCCGGTGCAGCCAGGGTTCCCTCCAGGGGCTGGGCGCTGGCGAGGTGGAAGCTGTTGTGGTTGGGGTGTGAAGGAGCCTTGCTGGAGAGTGTGAGGCGCTTGGACAACGAGACCGTGGAAAAGCTCCGTTTTTGGAGCCGTCTCTTCCCCGTCTTTATTTCGGCGTGTCCGGTTTGGATCAGAGGCGCGGACGTTGCTTTTCCCTGGGGCGCCTCTTTGCCCCAGAGCAGTAAAATGATAGAAATGATTCAATGGAGGTGGGAGAGGATTCCTGGGCAGTGCCCCCCTGTCCGCGAACTGGAGCAGGAATCAAGGAGCAGCTTGTAAGGCTGAACCGCAGCATGAGAGAGACCAGAAGCTGCGCTCTGTGCCCGCCGGAGCTTGCCCTTGCCGTGCGGCCCCTGCCCTGCTCCCCTGGCCCCCAGCCCGGGGGCTCCTGCGCTGTCCCGTGTGTGAGGACAGCGCGCCCAGGGCTTGTCCTGCCTCTGGGAGAGGATCTGGCTGAGGGCTGCCCCTGTGGAAGAGCCGAGGGCCGGATGGCAGAGGCGTGTGAATGCAGGGAGCCTGGCGGTGGGCTCTGCGGGCACACCTGGGGATGCAGGTGAGATCTCCAAGGACCCAAACAAGGAATGCTGTGAATCAGGTTCCAGGCTCTGCGGGCACACCTGGGGATGCAGGTGAGGTCTCCAAGGACCCCCACAAGGAATGCAGTGAATCAGGTTCCAGGCTCTGCGGGCACCCCATGCTGTGAATCTGGGTCCAAGCTGTGTGGGCACACCTGGGGATGCAGGTGAGGTCTCCAAGGACCCCCACATGGAATGCAGTGAATCAGGTTCCAGGTTTTGAGGGCGCACCTGGGGATGCAGGTGAGGTCCCCAGGGATGCCCACATGGAATGCTGTGAATCTGGGTCCAAGCTGTGTGGGCACACCTGGGGATGCAGGTGAGGTCCCCAGACCTGCACAAGGAATGTTGTAAATCAGGTTCCGGGCTCTGCGGGCACACCTGGGGATGCAGGTGAGGTCCCCAGGGACCCCCACAGCCTCCCCGGAGCCCCCCGGGGCTGTTAACGCCGCGCTCAGCGCACCCCGAGCTGCGGCTGCTCTGGGGGGAGGAAAAAGCCGCTCGGGAAGGAAAAGTGCGGCTGGTTGTTTTGACAGAAGTCGCAAACTGCCTGGGAAGACCTTGTCTGCACATTCTGTGGCTGCTGCTCAGCTGATTGCTACCTCATTAGCAAGGAGTCACCTAATTAGCGAGGCGAGCTGTTAATTATGTGTGTACTGCGTCAGCTTTAAAAATGCTTTTAGATGTTAAATATTTTAGTGATAAAGAGTTGCCGGTAAATTATTTTTTTTTTCTGTATGGATTTCTGTCCTCTGTCAGAAGGGAACAAATCGTGCACTGCTGTAGCCACCACAGACTGGGGAAAACCAAATGGATTTCTTCTGGTGGAGTTGGCACTAATGAACAGAAATAATTTTTTTAAAAAGAGATAAAACGGCAAAGGCTTGGTAAGGTTAATAAGATAGTGGAACCCCCGTGTGTCCAATCAGTCTTGATAAGAGAACAAAAGCTACATGTTTGCTAAAATAACTTTAAAAACAAATAACATTGACTTTCCACACCTAGTGGAGACCAAATTTTCACTTGCCTGCATGCCTGCTCTCCCGGCATGCTCGGACCTGTCACCGTTCCGGCTCTCCCCAGGACAGTGTGACTTTGATTTTTGACTGCTGGGCAATCTTTTTCATCAGATGGAGCCGGATTGCAAGGTGGAAATTAGGTGTCCCTGCATCTTCCCGCTCCTCCGGCTCACATGAAAATTTTGTGTCGAGGACATGGATCCACTTCCTACCAGCCCCGCCGCGTGAGGCTTTGATTAGCAATTATGTCTGAGATATTAAAAAAACCACAATAGATGTTGCAGGGCTCTGGATTTTCAATTAGGATTAAGGGAAACGAAGGGCTGTGGCCACAACTCGATGGCTGTTTGTCCATGTCAGAATGTGAATTATTGGCTCTGCCTTATGATCGTGTGTGCCCATGTTCCAACACCTTTTTGTGTTAACTGCGTCTCTTTGCGCTGACCGGCTGAATTCTGACTTTTCCTCTTTTTTTTTTTTTTGGAGGGGATGGAATAATCGGAGGCAGGCAGCACAGAGTGCTTTGTTCCCGATCCCTCAGCACCGTGTCTTTACTCTTGCCGTGCTCCTCCTCTCTGTGTGAACTGGGATAGCAAAACTTTGGATTCAGCTTCAGAGGAGAATGAAACCAGCTCAGCCCTTATTGAGCAAACTCAGATGGCGCCTCTGACCTGCAGGGCTGTTACATCTTTTGGCTGATGCCTTGCAGGTGCATTGCGAACGTGCCGCAATGGCAGCGTTTCCCAAAAGCTGCTGGAATTGGCTTCCTGACAAACTTCTTAGGAGCACATCCCGGCGGTGAGCGAATCCAGAGCGCTGGAACAGCGCAGCTGAAGAGGGGCCTTGCCTTGAGGTGGCAAATGGCTGAGAATTAGAACTAGAAAGCAACACCTGGAGGTACAGCAGTCAGGAATGAGGCAGGAGGGCAGAGGAACCTCAGACGAGGCGAGGAGCTTCGGGGGGACAGGGCAGGAAACCCACCTGGAGCAGCGCCTGGCTCCCAGAGCTCTCCTGAGACAGGTGAGACCCGTTCTTCAGGCCCAGACAAAGCACAGCGGGGTGAGATCCTTAAAGCAAGTGTCCACTCTAATCTTTCAAAAGGGCTTTTGGGTAAGGAAAAATAAACCTCGCTGCGCAGTTTGTCTTCAGGGTGAAGCTGGAGGCAAAGAAGAAATATTTGGGGCTCCTACCACTGATTGCACTGTGGGTTTAAATTCTTATTTGATAGTCGATAAAGACAAATTGCGCTCAAAAATAGGCTCTGTGGAGGAGCGAGCCGGCAGTTTGCAGAAGGGGGTGCGCGGGATCTCAATGCGCAGTAAAGGCTGGGGGGAAAAAAAAAAAAATCCCTCTGCTGCACATTACCCGAGTGAGCTTCCATATTTTACCGTGACACCGACTCCGAGACTCATTTCCCTGGGTTAAGTAGTGTGGGGTGAAGTATCTGCCTCTGTGCCTCTCCCGATCCATCTGCTGCAGGATCCTGGGCGTTTAACCTGGAGCGCCTGCTGATGTATGACCGAATCGGAGAAAAGAGGCCGCGCTGTTTAACCCTCTCCCTTTGTAGCTGCACTTAATGAATGTCACACAGGCCCACTATAGAAATGATGGAACATCCATTCTGGCAGCAGGAACAGAGCCCACCGTGCAATGATGTGGTGAAATATGCTGGAAATGTTCGCAGGAGCCCGGGAACATAAACCCATGATTATTTTTTTCCCTTAAATCTCAATATTTTAGCCGGTTTCTCCCCACCACGTAGTGAAAGTGCAGTTCTAAACAACATCTACTTTTTTTTTTTTTTTGAGGGGAAGAGAACTCTTTTCTTTTTAATGTGGCTGTACCAAAATTGCTAACTTATGCTAACCAAAATGTAATTATGTTGTCCGTGCAGGCCTTTTTGTCTTTCTGAAAAATGTCTTATTTATAAGATTGCAGGTCTTAATGACCACATCCAGTAATTCCTGGGTTAAATTCAAAGGTGATAAAAGTAGGGCCATGCCTTTTCTAGCAGAATTCTTCATGTGCAGGAGTGCTATCTGCTGGCCCAGTTATTGTCCCCTCGCTCATGGGGAATCTCAGGTGGATTTTAGGAAAATTCACTCCACGCTGAGAAGTTTTTGCTCGACATCTTGGAGGCAGCACAAGTGAGTGAGCTGAGAGTGAACAGGAGGAGTTTGTAGCTGCAAAGCTCCTCTTGCCATGAACTGGGAGAGTTTCATCCTCATCCTTTGCGTGCTTCTTTCCCCCCTGAACTCTTTTTCACCTTTCCTCAAGACCATCGACGTTTTTCTGCTTCTCACCTCCAAACCTCGCACCAGATCTCTTCCTTTTGTGCTTCATTCAGAGAAAGAAGAGAGAGTGAAACTTGCCCATTGTGTGACTTGTACAAAGCCTCCTTCAGTGGCTTCAGTTTCCCTAGATCACCGGCCCAATTTCAAAATTAATAAATCGTTTTTGTGGTTCCAGAAAGAGAATATAAATTTGAAAAGCCGGTGGCTAATTACTCCTGTTAGACTCAGCTTCACGCTGGCAGCAAACGGCTGTCAACTCTCGTGCCACGTTCCTGTTAGAGGATGCTGTGTTCCGGGGAGGCTTTTCCGTGGAATTGCTCCCCAAATAAGACCCCCAGCACCCTCGGGTGCCTCGGAGTGCTTTGCTGGTTGATGTGCTCTCAATTTACAAAGCCTGTGCTCACGCTGGAGCAGGAGGAGCTTGGCTCTCAACCTTTGCTTTCCTGAGATAATCAGCAAACAGTGCGTGTGTGTGTGTGAACACGGGGTATGTAAATAAATGGAGGCAATTCTGTCTCTGGGACCTTCATTTCACCCAAGCTAT
Organism: Donacobius atricapilla; assembly: GCA_013397315.1. Taxonomy (NCBI): domain Eukaryota; kingdom Metazoa; phylum Chordata; class Aves; order Passeriformes; family Mimidae; genus Donacobius; species Donacobius atricapilla. The sequence continues at coordinate 74,319 of WBMY01008022.1, forward strand.
TGAATCATCTCATCATAACTGCTTGTTATTAACCAAGTGGCATAATTCCAACTTAAACTTCCCCTTTGTTTACTAGAGACTTGCCGAGGAGCTTGTGCTGAATACTTATTTTTCAACCTTCTAACTGCCTGCATTCATAGAAGGACCAAGCAGGGCTGAACTCCAAGATCTAGAGCTGGGTGTGAACCTCAGCTTTATTCTCACAAGAAAGTTTCAGGTCTGTGTTTTAACAGGGAGAAAACCTTGTGAACACGATTGTCAGGGGGAAGGGGGGCGATGTTTTGCGTGAACTGCCCTCGTAGAAGGTTGTGTGCACTCCCTCCTCCAGCCAGCCCCAAAACTGGGCACTTCTTATGTGATGACCAGGGCTAAAAGTGTCAGTGAGGGCACCGCCTGCTCAGGGCAGCCGTGTGCTGGCCATGAGCCTGATTTCTGGTCAGCAGCTCACCTGAGAGGGGGATTATTCGCTGAATATTTCTCCCCCTTTGCTCCCCTCTCTTGCCTAGTGTACACAATAAAGCAGGGTGATTCTGCTGCAGGAAAAAACCCCAATAATTTACTTTATTGAGCAGCACAGTGGAAGGGGCTGTGCTGGAGCTCGTGGTGACTCCAAACGCATCCCCTTCCTTGCAGCTTCTGCTGGTGCTCAGAAGATGTGAGAGCAAGCTGTTAATCATACACGCTGCTGCACATCTTAATATTTAAAATTAGGATGGAATGGTGGCCTGTGCCTTGGAGACCGAAGGACTGTGCTTGGAAAAGCATCAACGGCTTCGCGAAGCAGAGTGAGGGCAGGGAAGCTCCTCATGGAGCAGGGCTGTTGGAAATTCTTTTCGGAGATGAGAAAAGGGTAATAAAGGCACCTTAATAAATTAATTTAGGTGTTTAAGCGACGCTGTTTAATCCTGTCTGTAAACAGGACTCTAACAACAAGCCCTACCTGCGCTTTCTGCTTTCAAATGCTCCTCCCTGGTGGAGAAGCACCGGCCTGATTAACACACGAGACGAAGCAGAGCCCGCTGCTGTCCCTGTGCATTGCTGCTTCCTCTTGGGGCAGGAGCATCCCCAATATCCCCGGCACGGCCATCCCTAACCCCGGCCATCCCCAGCACGGCCATCCCTTATCCCCTGACCCTGAGCATCCCCAATATCCCCAGCACGGCCATCCCTTATCCCCTAACCCTGAGCATCCCCAATATCCCTGGCACGGCCATCCCTTATCCCCGAACCCTGAGCATCCCCCGCATCCCCGGCACGGCCATCCCTTATCCCCTGAGCATC
>WBMY01008022.1:85247-117853 GCA_013397315.1 Donacobius atricapilla
CAGGGGCTGGGTTGGCACCCCCGGCGGGCAGGGGCTGGGTTGGCACCCCCGGCGGGCACCGGCGGGGCTCAGTACCTGCTCTCCGCCTGGCACGGGGGGAGCCCCGAGGGCAGGCGCGATGCGCTCGGGGGTGCCGGGGGAGCAAAGCCCGGCGGGTGCAGGTCAGGCTGAGGCCGCGCTCACAGCCCTCGCTGTTCCTGCTGTTCCTGCTGTTCCTGCTGTTCCTGCTGCTCCTGCTGGTCCTGCTGTTCCTGCGTTTCCTGCTGTTNAACAAACAAACAAACAAACAAAAAGACTTTAAATATGTGTCAGCAGGCAAAGAGCATAGAGAAGGCTTTACTGTCTGATTCTTACTGCCTGTTATGGGGTGTTCTGATATGGACTTAACATGACTGGTGAATAGGAACGGCACCTCTCCAATCCCTTTAGTTAAACGAAAGAAACAAAAGTAGAAAAACAAAACACCTGCAAAAAGATTGGTTTGAGAAAATCACCCTGGCACCGGCGGGGCAGCGGCTGGATTGGCACCCCCGGCGGGCAGGGGCTGGATTGGAACCCCCGGCGGGGCAGGGGCTGGATCAGCACCCCCGGCAGGGCAGGGGCTGGGTTGGCACCCCCGGCTCTCACCGGCGGGGCAGGGGCTGGGTTGGCACCCCGGCTGGCACCGGCGGGGCAGGGGCTGGGTTGGCACCCCCGGCGGACACCGGCAGGGCTGNTGCTGTTCCTGCTTTTCCTGCTGTTCCTGCTGTCCCTGCTGCTCCTGCTGGCCGGGGCAGCCCCCGGCTGAGCCCTCCATCCTCCCCGGGCCTGGCAGTGCCTTGGGCGCCCCGACTCTCGCTGTAGTTCGGTTTGGGAGCTCCTCGGGGCAGGGGCTCTGCCTCTGCCGCTGTGTCCCGGCGGGCCCTGAGTGGGGCTGGATGCTGAGCCGGTGACTCCTCCAAGCATCCCGCGCCGTTCAGTGCTCCCGCCAGCTCTGTCACATTCTACATCCCAACCCGTCTATTATCTGCGCAAACACTCAGATCATAACCTGTTGAAAAATCTGTTTATTAAAGAGGGTAACGAAGCCTCAAAACAAACGCCTGCGTGCCTCCTCTCCTCCCTTTCTCCCCGCTCGGCCCGTGATTGCGTTTTTCTTTTCTACATCCCAGCGTGAAGCGGTAACACATTACAGCACAAAGCAAAACAGCACTTATCTAATCTGGGCTATCATGTGGGCCAGGCCCCGAGCAGGATGCAGCCGGGGCCGGGAGCCTGGCAGAGGACAATGGATCGCCGCAGATGCGGATTGAGTGAGACAATTGAACCAATTATACCATTCCGGGCACTTCAGTGAGATCGCAGAGCATTTCCCGAGCTTTGGTAGAAGTAATCAGCGTTCCTATTCATCTCTGCCCCGTCCTGCCTGCCTCGCTCTGTGCAGAATGCAGCTCCTGCACTTGTGGCCCTCGGGCAATTCCCCCTTTGCTCCCCGATCTCACTCTCTGTCCTGGTCAGAATTCAAAATCTCTAATTACTTTCCCCCTCTATCTAAGCTCCTGTAACCATTTTATGTGAATAAGTAATAACTTTGAGTTTCCTTTTGAAATGTTTGGCGCTGTCTGGACGCAGCTGCTTTTTCACCTCTGAAATGGCTGCATTTTGGCGGCTGCTGGGGGGGAGCTGCAAGCCAAACCCGGGGCTGCTGAGCGCATTACAAAGTGCCGTGTAACACTTTGGGTGCGAGGAAGCAGCATGACCTGCGCTGTTTCTTTTTAGCACCGTTTAGGCTGTAAAACCAGCCGACCAACTCTCTTCCAAACGTTGGCTGCTGAGATTGACTGCACTCATGAAGATAACGGGGGAAGTATTTTTCTCTGAAGTCCACAGCTGTCCTAAATCAGCCCGGGCTCCTGGAGGGCCGGGAATGCTCAGCATCCCAGCCAGGGACATAAAGACACCAGGCAAAATGTCACTTGAAGTGTTGCCTCTTCTTCAGCAGTAACTCTGCTCCATAAACGCAATTGATCTCCTGAGAGAGGAGGGATTTCTTCAGCGAGTGCAAGCTTTGTGAGGAAAAATACGGGAGCTGCTGGGCTTGCGTCCCTTCTGCGTGTGCTGCAGATCCAAGGCCTCGGTGCGCCGGCAGCCAGGGGATCTGCGGATGGCTCTGTGTGGGTTACACGCTCCACACGCCGCTGCAGGGCTGGATTAAAGTTGTGTCCAGATTTAAAATCACTTCAAGCGGCTATTGCAATGTAAACTGAGCAGCCAGGGTTTATTTTTTATTTCGTTCAGGTGGTTTTTTTTTTTAGTACAGTATTGTTGCTGCTGTCAGATCTGGGCTGGATCACAGCTTTAAACCAACACGGATGGGAAATTTTGGCTCAGGGAGGTTTCAGTCTTGCCCTGCCTGGGCTGAGAGGCAGCTGAAGAATGCTCAGCTCCAAGGACTATTTTCAGGATGGGCTGGGGGACGAGCATGTAATGGCAGGAGTTTTACAAGTGTCTAAAAACAGAAGCTTATAATGAAAGTGCTTCCTCAGCCATAACTACAGCGCGCTGGCATAATTGGAATGCTGAGTGGTGTGCTGGGTTTAGGAAGGTAATAAGAACTGCAATCAGTATTAAATAAAATGTATCTTCCTTTAGGGGAAATAAATGTATATTAAATCAAATATTCATGAATCCAAGTTAGTCTTCATACATTACACAAACAGTTTTTCAAAAATGCAGCTATCCTGAAGGCCGGGTGTGATGTGTGTGAAGAAGAGGGATTTATCTCGGGGCTGGGGAGAGGGAAAGGGCCTGGCCTGTCACCGCCTGAAGGAACAAAGCCCCCTGGGCTCCAGTGAGGTCTTGCCTGAGCAGCGCATCTGAGAAAGTGGTTTAAATTGTGCAGAAGTGTTAAAAGAAGCAAAACCCGCCTCTTTACAATATTTATCGCCTCCAGCAAAACCTGGACATCCACACGAGCCTTTCCAGAATGGAAACCTAAAAGGGGAGTGGGTTTCAGTCCACAGACATTTCAGGAAATTCCGATTCCCTGCCAAGGGCGGGACCGAGAGGATTCACTTTGCCTGTCCCCGGGGCGGCTTTTTTTGCTCCTGTGAACTTGTGTTTTCCTGCCTGCCCCAACCCAGGCCAGAGGGGAGGAGAACACCCTGCAGGAGAGGCACAGCAGAGCCCTCCCTCTGCAGCCCGGCTCGGCCCTGCTGCCAGCGCCCCGGGATGAGGGAAAACCGCGCAAAGCTGCAGCTTGGCACCAGCACCGCGTGTGGATAGCACAGATGTGCGAGCTCAGGCTGCAGGGACAGCTCCCTGCTTCTCCCCTGCAGGAATCCCCGGGGCCAGCCGGGGCTGGTGTCCTGCCCCGCTCCCAGAAAGGCGTTTCTGGTTTGTCACAAGGGGGCTCAAAGCTTCACAGCCCCCTTGTGACCCCCCGGTCCTGCCTTCAGCACAGGCTGCTGCCAATTTGGCTGGAAGTTTGGGGCTTAAGGGGGTTGCATTTCGTGGCTCTCAAGCCAGGCTGTGCTGTAGGCTCACACCTCTGCGTTTAGGAGCCAAGGCAGTAAAAGCTCTGGCTGGTAAAAGCAGGGACAAACCTGCAGGTGTTTCCAGGAGAGAGTTTGTTAGTTTAATCAAATTGGGCTCGTCTGGAGTTGTGTCAGCAGAATTCTTCCGTGCAGTTTATGAAATGTCAGTGCTTTTATCCAACAGCTACAATCAATTTGCTGTTTGATAAAACAAGCAAACACCTCCAGGCTGCGTCCTTATCCCTGCCTGTATAAACAGAGGGGCAGGGAGACACAGGCTTGGATGCCGTTACCTTCCTGGGGCGAGGAGCGCTTCGTTCCTGGAGCCTTCCAAAAGAGCCACACGCAGCTTTGGGAGAGGGCGAATTTGTGTCATGTGCTGAAACCACTGGGCTCTTCTTCCCTGCTCGGGGAATTATTGATTTTATCACTCTCCCACCTTACACGTGTCACTGTCTTGTGCATGCCGGCCTGTAGGAAGTGCTGTCTACTGTTTCACAGCCGAGGAATAATTCCGTTTTATTTGTGATGACTCTCTTATTTTTGGCTCATCAGCCGTGCCCACTTGTTCTTTCTGCCGGGGTTAAATCCTCAGGAAAAATGCACCCAGTAATACAAAATACCCGAACAAAGCCTCCCCGTTTCCCTCACCCTGCCTCTGTGCTGCCACAACCCAGACACTTTTATTCATCTGCGCACGTGTTACTCTGTAAAGACTCCTCACTGTCCCATTGATTTCATTGTCTGGGTGTCCTCAGCATTTTCTGGGATCCCTGAAAGTCGGGGAGAGCGGAATATGATTGCAGATACCAATAGATGAGTGTGTAACCCTGTTGAAGTGCTGTCAGGCTGGCTGAAGTGCAGGGGGGGGGTTTGCTGCGTTATTGTGCTGCTTCCCTGCCAAAAAACCCTCAATCCCTGCTTGCAGAAGTGGAAGGGGGGAGCAGAGATGCAGTTAGGGAGGAGGGTTGGTCGTAGGGAGGAAATATATGGAGCATCTACTAGAGCTTGCATGGTACATTAATTGTCTGTAGCTTTTCCCTTTCCTTCTCAAAGCAAAATTAATTACGGGGAGGTGATGTTCCTTTAATGAACATCATTTAATTTAAGAAACGGACAAGTATACTATCATTAGGCCTCTTACTTAATGCGGTGTGTTTTCCCGAGCTCAGTCTGGCTGCTGCGGCGCGGCGGAGGTGAGGAGAGTCCCTCGGCTGCGGAGCGCCGCGCCAACACCGACTCCGATCGCTGCTTGCCTGTGGGGGACACTGCTTGACCGCTTATTGCATATTTGATCAGTTTATTTCTGCAGCCCAGAGCCTCCCCGGGGCGGCAGGGCCGGGAAGGGAGGGCGCGGATGTTCTGTGCCCCCAGTCCGGGATGATTCCCTCCTTCAAGTGCACAAAGGTGCAATTATGGGAGAGGCTGACCAGAGCTCAGTAACTCACCCAGAGCGGGCTGCGGTTGTTCCACATTGCTGAAAATCAGCTTGTCTACACCACCTTTACTCCTCTTCCACTGCCAGCCCTTCACCAGCCGAGCAACACCGACACGGACCAGGCAGCGCAGGCTGGAGAGGCACCCTGTGCCACCCTGTGCCATCCTGTGCCACCCTGTGCCACCCTGTGCCACCCCGCAGCTCCCCCTTCAGCAAAGGGCACAGGAGTGAAGGGCTTCCAAAATAAACCGTCCGAGAAGTGCAGGTTTTAATTAAAACCGCAAGTGGTGCGTTGGTAAATTGAGGGGAGCGGCTGCTGCTCTGGTTTCAGGCGTTCTGTCGCGCCACGTCGAATCGTGGCTCTAAGGGGTTAAACTCCAAATTAAATTGGTGGTACCTCTTAAGGGCTGGGCTCTTGTAAACCCAAACTGTCTGCTAAAGACAGCTGACTTCGAACATGCTTCTAAATAAAATGGTCGAAATTAGGGATATTTTTCCCTATAAGGAGAGTGGCAAGTGGGAAAAATAACTTGAGGTTTCTTCTAATTGCTCCCACTTGTAAAGATTGAATGTGGTGTTTCTGGTCTGGTTTGTGGCTATCGGTACTTTATATGAAGTATCATCCTTGATACGTGTGTTATCTCCATTTCAAAACTCAGGCTTTTTAATGAAAAACTTGAACTTACATTGCTGTGGATGAAATAGGAGCTGTTCCACATAAGCTTTTAGAAAAGAAAAACCAAAATACCCCTGTACGGAGTCACTGCTGGAGGTTTTTGGCAATACTTGAAGGCCAAGGAGAAGGATCTCAAACCCATTTTTAGTGTTCCTCTCGGGGCTCCCAAGCCTTTGCAAACCCCTTCTCCCTTGCTGTGGTGGAGTTTGGATCAGGCAGTTGCTGCTGTGCTGCCAAGCCAAGCATCCCGAATTTCAGCTTTTTGTCTTCCTTTGCCCTCAAGTGGCTGTTCACAAATGAGCTGTTGGCGTCACCTGAGTGACTGATTTAATTTTTTTTTTTTTTTTTTTTTTTTTTTTTTCCTTGAAGAATTTTTTTTTGCCAGGTTAGCCTACATCTGCGGGTCCAGAAACACCCGCTCCTTCTACTTTTATTTTCCACAATACCCACTCGCCGAGTGTTATTTGCTCCCGCCGTTGAGGGGTTATTGCATTTGTCATCTCCTTTGCCATGCGGGGCGAGAGGCAGCGTTTGTTAATATACAGCAGAGCTGGCACTTGCACGTCTGCGAAATGATGTACTTTGGGAAGTCACCTGAGGTGAAAAGTGCCGCGGGAGGGTAAAATGTTATGTGCCTGAAACAATGGCCCTGAGCAGTGATCATCTGCGGCGCTCACCTCCGCGGGGCCGGGGTTCTGCCACCCAATCTCCCGCGCTCAGATTAACTCGGGAGCTTTAAACACACGCCCCGCGCCGGCTGCTTGCCCGTTATCTGCTCCCTGTGCTCAGAGCGCAGAAATGCTCGCTTCTCTATACTAAAATGGGATTTTTTTTCTTTTTCTTTTTTTTTTTTTTAACCCAGAGAAAAGCGTATTCCATTGTTATTACCTTCATTCCCAAGCTGTGTTTATACTCTGATAACTGCCAGCCTAGTTTCCAGCAATAGCTGCCGATAGAAAAGATTACCTCTATATTTTGAGCATTTTATTGACTTGTTCAATAGCACTTTTCTGTCATTTGCCATGGCTGGAGGGGCCGGCCGTGGGGCACAAGAGGTGCCTTTTGCTGTCCCCAGGGCAGCATTGCTGCCTGGTTGTGGAACAGCTCCTGGCTGTTCCAAATTTGGGTTACTGGCGGACAACTCGTGCAAGCTGGAGCTCTAGATCCATCTCTTGGTGGAGCTTGAACCTGCCACATCATTCCTGTGACGGGGGGAGTTCGGGTTTAGGCACAGTTGGGCTTCATGCCCGGCGAGCTCTGAGCGATGCTGAGCATCCCCGGCCCCCCCCTCCAGGATTTATTTTCGTTCCTCACGCCGCCCGCGGGTCAGTTTGAGCTCTGGCTGGGGGAGCGCTTTGCTGAGCAGGCTGCAGGAGGCTCTGCCCTGCTCTTGGCGGGGCGCAGACAGAGAAATCCCCCTCGGAGGGGCGCAGAGAGAGCAATCCCCCCTGGAGGGGCGCAGACAGAGAAATCCCCCCCGGCGGGGCGGGCAGCAAACGCTGCAGCTCGGCCGGGCCGGGCAGGGGCGCTGGGCAGGAGGATCGGGGCTGGCGGGGCCATCCCGCGGAGGGAGAGGGCTGCTGGCAGGGCCATCCCCCGGAGGGAGAGGGTTCCTGGCAGGGCCATCCCCCCGAGGGACAGGGCTGCTGGCAGGGCCATCCCCCGGAGGGAGAGGGAGGCTGGCAGGGCCATCCCGCGGAGGGAGAGGGAGGCTGGCAGGGCCATCCCCCGGAGGGAGAGGGTTCCTGGCAGGGTCATCCGCGGAGGGAGAGGGAGGCTGGCAGGGCCATCCCCGGAGGGACAGGGCTGCGGGCAGGGCCATCCCCGGAGGGACAGGGCTGCTGGCAGGGCCATCCCCCGGAGGGAGAGGGTTCCTGGCAGGGCCATCCCCGGAGGGAGAGGGGCTGGCAGGGCCATCCCCGGAGGGAGAGGGTTCCTGGCAGGGCCATCCCCCCGAGGGACAGGGCTGCTGGCAGGGCCATCCCCCGGAGGGAGAGGGAGGCTGGCAGGGCCATCCCGCGGAGGGAGAGGGAGGCTGGCAGGGCCATCCCCCGGAGGGAGAGGGTTCCTGGCAGGGTCATCCGCGGAGGGAGAGGGAGGCTGGCAGGGCCATCCCCGGAGGGACAGGGCTGCGGGCAGGGCCATCCCCGGAGGGACAGGGCTGCTGGCAGGGCCATCCCCCGGAGGGAGAGGGTTCCTGGCAGGGCCATCCCCGGAGGGAGAGGGGCTGGCAGGGCCATCCCCGGAGGGAGAGGGTTCCTGGCAGGGCCATCCCCGGAGGGAGAGGGAGGCTGGCAGGGCCATCCCCGGAGGGACAGGGCTGCTGGCAGCCGGGGCCGGGCCCTGCGGTCACCCAGAGCCCCCGAGCCCGGGCTGGCAGCATCAGGGGGCGCTCCGCCATCCCCGCCGGCTCCCACCGCCCGCGGCTGGAGCGATGTGCCGCCGCACGCCGCAGCTTCCCCGCGGGCAGCCCGGCTCTGCCGGCCTCCCCCAGCACCTCCAACATCCCCTGTGTCCCGGCCACGGCTCTTTGTCTGGGCTTTGGGGACGGTGAATGTGCGGCCGGGCTCCGGGCCGGGCTTTTCCCGGCGCTTTTGGGGTGGAAATCCCTCCGCAGCCCCGGGCGGGCGGGGAGAGGAGCCGCGGGTGGGGCTCGCACATCCCGCTGTGTCCCCGCACACCCAGAAAGGAGCACTCACCTTGTCCGAGGTGCGGGACGAGCTCGGTGCCACCTCCCGGATCTCGGTCCTGAGGGGCAGGGGCAGCGCAGCGCCCTCGGAATTCACCCCCAGCGCTCCCCCCGGGGGTGCAGCCGCCTCTTCTTCTTACTTTTAGTTACTGGAGGAGGTTAAGTAACTCTGCTGATCCATCCTGTTGTTAAGTGAAGGTAGCAGGGTGCCAACAATTAAAGAAGTAATTGTTCAATTGGTTCTGCAATAATACTCATTGATTCTTTGTTTGAAGTGATTCGCTTTTCAATCCTCCTGCATTTAGAGATCTTGTTTCACCTATGTCAAGGCGAGTTCGGGAAACCTAATTAACTGGGTTTTGTTTTTTATAATTAGGTCCCTAAAATAATTCATAGGTGGTGTTAATAACCCCATTTAAAAATCTATTAAGCTTTTGGAAAAGTTGGACAGTTGCTGGTTTTTTTGGGTTTTTTTTTTTTTTCTTTCCCTCCTCTCTTCCCTCCTCCTTTTCCCCTTGGAGATGTGGTGCTTCTTCCTTTTACAGCGCGCTAATTAAAAACAGTAGGATTATGGTGGGAAATAATACGCATGTGAGGTTATCATCCACAGGGCAAGAGGAGGCTGCTGCCCCCCTTCCCCTGCCGCGCTCCAAGGCACGCTCTCCATCCTTCCTGGGAGCTGGCAGGGTTCACTAAAGGACAGATTGCCCTCGCACACCGCCAGGACCCCTCGGCATTTGCGAGCCGGGCCCAGAAGGGAAAGGGCAGGGAGGGAAAACGTGCGGGAAACGCCGGGCTCGCATCGCCCCCCGCCGCCCCTGGAAGGCGGCTCTGCTTCGGGGGGAGAAATCTGCGTCTGCAGGGAGGGCTTTGGGGGCCCTGCAGGGTTTGTCCCCTTGTCCCCTTGTCCCCCTTGTCCCCCTTGTCCCCTGGCACTGCGGCCGTGCCCTGTCTGCAGAGGGGGCTTTGGGAGCCCTGCGGGGTTTGTCCCCTTGTCCCCTTTGTCCCCCTTGTCCCCCCGCTGGCCCCTGGCACTGCGGCCGTGCCCTGTCTGCAGAGGGAGCTTTGGGGGCCCTGCAGGGCTTGTCCCTTTGTCCCCTCGCTGGCCCCTGGCACTGCGGCCGTGCCCTGTCTGCAGAGGGGGCTCTGGAGACCCTGCAGGGTTTGTCCCCTCGTTCCCCGCTGGCCCCTGGCACTGTGGCCGTGCCCTGTCTGCAGAGGGGGCTCTGGAGACCCTGCAGGGTTTGTCCCCTTGTCCCTTTGTCCCCTCGCTGGCCCCTGGCACTGCGGCCGTGCCCCCTCGGTGGCCGCCAGCCCCGGCCGCGGGCAGCGCTGGCACCGCCGCCCCCGAGGGCACTTTGAGAGTCCCTTGAGCGGCAGCACGGAAGCGGCTGCCCCGTTTTGCAGCGGCTGCGGGCTGAGGAGGGGGTTCTGCGGGGCGGTTCTGTGCCCTGGGCCAGAGCAGGGCCGGGGGCTGCTGCCCCTCGGGGCCGCCGGAGCGTTCCGAGGCTCCGCTGCCATCTGCGAGCTCCCTCGGGCTGCCCGGCAGGGGAATCCTGTGCCCTTCGGGATGCCAGCGCTGCCGGACACGGATCCTGGGAGGAATTTCAAGGAAGTGCAGCCTTGCGGCTGAGGCACGGACATGTGCCAGCTCTGGGCCTCAGCGCTGCCGGAGCTGCCAATGCTTTGTTCTGCTCCCGCCTGGGGAGGGATCAATTTTGGCTTCTTTTGCTGGTGTAAATAAATACTTACCTCAGTAAGGTTATGGAGCTGCACGGAGTGGCTCACCTGCAGGATAGCTCAGGAGGGCTGTGCCTGCTGTTCCCCCTGTGCAGGGGGGTATAAATTCCGAAAGGAGACACGGCAGGAAGGTCTGGTTAAACCCGGCCTCACCTGCAAGGGCTGCTCTCGGCATCCTCAGGGAAGGATTCTTTGCCTGGCAGAGCCGAGGTGCTGGCTGGGAAGTGCAGTGTGACCTGCGCAGGCCCTGAGGTATGGCGAGCGTCCTGAGCGGCATTTTTCCCCCTCCCCGTTCTCCTCCTGAAAGTCAAAATGTAAATTTTTTTATTACCCCTCCTGAATGTGACCAAGTCCTACTTAAAAATGTAAAGATTCCCATCCTCACGTGCACCATAAAGGCCTTTGCATCTCACGTGAAGCCTCCAGGCTGCTGATTTATTATCGAGCCACAATGGCTGGAGCAGAAGAGCAGAGCGAAATCTGCCCAAAGTGGCTGATGTGACAAAATTAACAGTTGTCAGCAGAGGAGAGGGGAAGGCAAATGTTGATGCTCAGCAAACTGGGGGCCGGGGAAGCAAAGTTGCCTTCACGTTCCAGAGGCAAAAATCTTCCTGCGACGCCAGGAAAGGGGGCAGGGGTTGGTGCTGAGGGACAGGGACAGGGCAGGGGGTGCTGAGGGACAGGGCAGGGGGATGCTCAGGGACAGGGACAGGGCAGGGGGATGCTGAGGGATGGGCAGGGGGATGCTGAGGGGCAGGAGGGATGCTCAGGGACAGGGCAGAGTGGTGCTGAGGGATGGGGCAGGGGGATGCTGAGGGGCAGGGCAGAGTGGTGCTGAGGGGCAGGGACAGGGCAGGGGGATGCGGAGGGTCTGAAGCTGTTGGCAGCAGCGCTGGGGACAGGCTGCAAGGCCAGCACAGCTTTCCTGGGGGAAGAGACTGCAAAGGAAGGGGACAAACCCCGTGGTGCTTTGTCCTCTCTCGCTCCCGCGGCGTGGGGTGATGTTTTAGTGAGGCGTGGTTGCTCTACAGGGGGGCTTGGGCAGTTCCCACTGGAGTCCGTGGTAGCTTGGCTGTGGACATGGNAGTGGTGCTGAGGGCCAGGGACAGGGCAGGGAGATGCGGAGGGTCTGAAGCTGTTGGCAGCAGCGCTGGGGACAGGCTGCAAGGCCAGCACAGCTTTCCTGGGGGAAGAGACTGCAAAGGAAGGGGACAAACCCCGTGGTGCTTTGTCCTCTCTCGCTCCCGCGGCGTGGGGTGATGTTTTAGGGAGCCGTGGTTGCTCTACAGGGGGGCTTGGGCAGTTCCCACTGGAGTCCGTGGTAGCTTGGCTGTGGACATGGAGGATTTTAGGCTCGGACAAGGAGACAGCTCAGGAAGGAGATAAAAAAACCTCCTAATTCTTGGTTATTTTTTCAGTTTGAGCCCAGCTCTGGCTCTTGATGTTCTATTTGGAGCTGTTGATGGTGTTTTTCTGAACTAACAGGAGGGGCAGATGTCATATCTTGCAAGTGGAGCAGAGATTTTGGGGGATGAGGTTAATGATGGGGTTATTTGTTACGAACCTCTGGATTGAGATGTTTTGCTGAGTGGGCTGAGTGTGTGATGTGCAGCAGGGAGAAGTGGAGCCCTTGTCTAACAAAAGGGTGAATGGCGTGTTTGGTGGGATTGTTTATGGCAGCCCGGGGTTAAAGCGGTTTGAGATGTTTGCTGTCATGTTTCCAGGCTTCTTTTCTCCTCCACTTGCAATTTTTGGGGCATTTCTTATATACAAATAGCTGTGCCAGGCCAGCAAGGCCCCTCTTGGGTTATTTGTGGTGGTGCTGGCAGGACTTGACCCTTCTGGTACCTAGGAATTCTTCGTGTGTTTTACTTGGACAGCTCTGATAAAACAAATTACTTCCTAGATGGATATTTTAGAAAAAAAAAACCCCACACCTTTATTCCCCAAACATCGTGAGTTTATGAAACAAAATGTGCGAGAACTTGGCTGACCAACCTTTTATTGGGAGGTGTGGGTCATGGTTTGGATGAAAGACTCCCTGTAAGACTCCAAAGCAAGAAAGTTCCCTGCTAAACCTGTCTGGAAAAAGGTTAACACGAGATGAATTGAATTATATTAGTGAAAATTGCATCATTAGGAGAAGCCTCTTCCTGCAAAATGCACAAATATAGCTGAATTCACAGATGTATTTTGGTCTTCTGCACCAGGAATATTTGTCATCCCAGAAAAAAAGTGGAAGAGGCTTGTTCTCCAATGCCTGGCATGTCACTGCATGCTGTGAAGTGCAAATAGAGGAAGAAAAATTAACACATAAAAGAAATGTACTGTTTCTGCAGGAAAATTAGCTAGTTAAAGCTGAGGGACGTAGCTTTTAAATAAAATAAAATAGAAAAAAAAAAAAAGAAACAAAACCACAGCAGAAAACAGCAGCGTTTTCTTTTTGCTTGTCTCGGGAAAAAAAAAGCCTATTTTATATTGCAACTCGGAGTGCTTCGAGCTGGAGGAGATAAGTCTTTGCAGGGGAGGGAAAAACACTTCCTAGAAACACATGAAGCTGGAACAATCCTGGAAGCCCTTTCGTGTACCCAGAGCTGCAGTTGCCCACCAAGCACCAACTGCAAGCGGCCGGCAGGGAGGGAGGAGGAGCCGAGCGCTGTTGCATTGCATGCACGCCTTGCTCCCTGCGAAAGCACCCCTGCAGCCTGCACTGCCCGCTGCCCTCCCCTGCCCACGCCACAGACCAAAGGAGGGTCTCAGACTGTTGCTGAGTTGCGCAAACGTACTGAGTGTAAAAGAAAATAATCTAGTTATTCTGTGGTGAGGCTCTAGCAAGTGCTTTGGATCCAGTGTGCGGCTATTTCGCGCCTTTGTTTTGTTTTTGGAAAGCGTTTTGGAGGCTAATTGACTTTTTGACTCATCTCTTGATGCTGTCAGCCCTTCTGGGTTTAGCTGACTTCAGGGTGAGTTGGTGATGCTGAGCAGGATTGGACTCCGAAGAGGAGAAGCTTGGCAGCGCCCTGCGTTCCTAAAAATCTGTGAGGGAGAGGGTCAGGGCTGTCTTTGTGTTTGGCCAGCCAGGCTGGAGTATTGACCTTGGAAAGGCAGTGTTGAAGGCACTAAAAAAAAAAAATAAATCCACTCCCTTTCTCCTTCTTACCATGAAAAATGGCTCAGCGTCCTCTGATCTCATCGAGGGCTTTGGGCTGGGTTTGTGTCCTCACTGGGCCCCTGGGGAAAGCTGCAAGGGGCTCAGAACTCTCCCCGTTGTCCCTCCTGGTGCTGGCAAAGGAGATGAGCAGAGCCTGGTGCTCACCTTGCTCCCCTGCCCCTGGGAATGTGCTCAGGGGGCGCTGGATGGGCGCAGCCCCGGTGGCTGAGCTCCGTGTTCACCAGAAAGTGCCTCTGTCCTTGTTCAACACACAGACACACACACACACTGGTGAGAAGGCAGGAACTGGTTATTTAAAAGATCTGACTCCATTTTATGGTATTTCTACAAAGGCCAGGGATTGGGGGAGAAGGTTGACACCTCTCCCCATCCCGTTGGTCAGGACAACTGTCCATCAGCTGTCCGTATCTCTAAAACAAAGAATGTAAACTACCTTGAATTAAGGAAAACGTTGCTTCTATTTATAACACCCGTGCGTGAGAAACAATCTAAGAACTGTGAAACTGTGAGACACTGACACAGTACGTCACACACACACACACGCTCACACTTTGATTAGATGGCATGAACTAAAAACTCTGCTTTATTTGAAAGTCTGACTCTAATATATAGTATTCCTACAAAGGGCGGGGATTGGGGGAGAAGGTTGACACCTCTCCCCATCCCGTTGGTCAGGACAACTGTCCATCAGCTGTCCGTATCTCTAAAACAAAGAATGTAAACTATTTTGAAACTACAGTAACATTAGCTAGTGTTTACAGACTAAAGTGTGAGAAAGAACCCAAAACATGAAACTGTGAAACAAAAAAAAAAAAAAGCTGAAAAAATCAGGGCGACAAGACACACGAAGGCTGAAAAATCAGGGCGACGGTGCCTCGAGCAGCACACATCTGAGGGGAGCACCCAGCCTGGTTCTTCAGCTTTCTACAGGCATTACTGGGAGCAGGGAAGGCCTGGAACAGCCTCACTCCTGGACACTAGTGTGTTGCTTCCCAGGAGCCGTTTGAAGTCCCGATAAAGGCGTCTCGGAGCAAGGAATGCTCCCGTCTTTATTTTCAGGATTACGATGTATATTACATCTCCTACATCAGGGAGATTTTTCCGAGTGAAGGAGGAGAGGATGTGGAATGAACAAAACACTCAGATTTGGGCTGAGAAAACAAAGCCAGGCTCTCCTGAGTGAAAAACCCATCGGGTGTAACCCCAGCAGCTCCTGGTTGCGTGTGTGTGCTCTCACAGGAGACAGGCTTGGGGTCCGGCCAGCACCTTGCCCTGCAGACCTTTTCTCTGGTGAAGGGTGGACTCTAAGCTGCTGATTTTTCCAGCCTTCTCTTCTGTTTCGCTGTTTCATGTTTTGGGTTCTTTCTCACACTCTGGTCTGTAAACACAGCCAATGTTGTTGTAGTTTCAAGGAAAGTTTTCATTCTTGTTCTTAGAGATATGGACAGCTGAGGGACAGTTCTCTTGACCAAGGGGATGGGGAGAGGTGTCAGCCTTCTCCCCCAATCCCTTGCCTTTGTAAAAATACTATACAATAAAGTCAGATTCTTTTAAATAACCTTAGTTTTTTAGTTCATGCCTTCTGATCCAAGTGTGAGTGTGTGTTTGTGTGTGTGTGACGACCTGCGCCCGCAGTCCAGCAAGGTGTCTCCATTTCCCCGCTCCCCACATCCTGACACAACAGAAGCACCAGCTCGGCCCGGCCCTGGCGCGATATCGTGCCTGAAGTCGGGCCTTTGCGAGGCAGAGGGCACAAAGGGGCGAGGGGAGCCTTGCTCAGGCCGCCTCCAGGCAGCCGCTTTTAATTGCAAATGGTGTGATTTTGAAAGTGGGGGGGCAGGGAGAGCCCTTGCTCCAGGCTAGAGAGCAAGAGATTGAAAGCCTGCAGCGGTGGTCATCGGAGGTGAAGAATAAGTCATAAATGATCCAAGGGCAAAGGCCAAATATAGACTGATGGCTGCTTTGTTCCTGCAGCCTTGGGAAGGACCTTGGGGCTGCACTGTGCTGGAGGTGCCCTGGGCTTAACCCTTCCCTGCTCAGCCACACACAGAGGATTCAAGCCGTGGATGCTCTGTGCTGGTGCCTGGCTGCTGGTCCTGAATCTCCAGCTGAAAACCAAACCCTGCTGAGAATTTCTAGGGGTGGGGACAAGGAAAATGGGAAGCTCTGTCTTCTACTGCTTCAGCAAGCGTGTGTGGTTCTGGAAATCCTGGGAATGTATGCTTCAAAATATCCTGTGGGAAATAACTTTGTCCTTTTCCCAGGCAAGTTCATGTCTTTGCCTTGGTTTATCCACTTAAAATGAGCACCATGAAGTTAGGAGCAAACCTCACGGTAAATTCCTCGGAAGCTCCAGTTGCTGCCCTACGGGCTTTGCTGTGGTTTCAGTGTTGGGTGGTCAGCAGTCCTCAGGGTGACCTTGTCTTGCCAGGATTTCCTTGTCACCTGGTGGGTCGCATTCATTCCTTATTTAACTTCTCCTCTTCCCTCCGCCTTTTGTCACGCCAGCGCAGATATTCCCAAAAATCTGGCACAAAACCTGTAAATCCACAAGCCGTTGAGCTGCGTGAAGAGACGCCTGCTGAGGTGGGAAAGGTGGACAGGGCAGGTCACCTCCTGCCAGAGGCTGAAACCCTGCCCTGCACCCAGCACTCTGCTCCCCATCCCCGCGGGACGGGCACCCCGCCAGGGCCGGGCACGCTGGCGTGGAGAGATCTGTCCCAGAGCGGAGCTGGCCTGACTGCCCCCCAAATCCTGCCCCTTCCTCCGAGCGCAGCCTCTGGCTGGCTCCGCACAGCTGCCACAGCTGTGTCCGTCTGTCCGGCCGTCTGTCCGCCCGTCCCTGCCCACGCCCCGCGAGCCAGGACCTCCTGAGGAGCACCTTGGTGGCTTCGGCAGCTCCCCGTGCCACGCGAAGCGGCCTTTGTCTTTCGAAGGAATAGGAGAGAAAGCGATTCCCTTCAAATATCGGCTCTGCAGGCTGGCTGCGGGATTTGGCTCACCCTAGAAGCGCAGGTTCTCGCTCTGGAAGGCTCCTCTGGAATGGTCCTCTGACACTTTCCTGCTCCTTTCTCCCGGGACACGGCACCGTCCAGCGCCACCCGGGCTGGGACACGGCTGTGACGCTGGCTGCCACCTGAGCCGTGCGTGTCACATCCCTCAGGGCCTCAGGTTATCCTTCTCCCGCTTTTTAAGGCTGGTAAAAGTTCCTCAGCACCTGGATTTGTGCGTTCCTGCCGTGGGGACGTGTAGCGCTGAAAAGGAGCAGATTTTACAGCCAGAGAGAGAAAGGATCCTATTCCTTGCAGGTGCTAAAATTCATTTTACTGCACGTACGAGTGAGGCTCCTCTCTGCTGGGAATTAAGTTAATTCTTATCTGCGTGGGTGTTTTTGCCGTGGCAATTCCATTGTGGGTTATTTCGTACAAATTTCAACCCATTGATTTTTTTTTTTTTTTTCTTTTTCCTGGACCAAAATTACCTCGGCATCAGCTTCACCCAAGTTTAATGGAGATACACCAGGGAACGGGAATGGGTGCCTCTCCTCTGCCCTGCGCCTGACCTTAGCGTTTATTTTGATCTCTTTTCCCCCTGCTTTGAAAGGCGTTTCCTAATTTTCTTTTCTGGGGTTGCTGCCGTGTCCATCTCAGAAACCTTTTTCCTAGGGGCTGCTTTAGCCGGCAGGGGCAGGGGCTGGATTTTCCCGGTTCCAGACAAGGGGCTGGCTTCTCGCACGTTGAAAATAACACGAATAAACCAAGCCCTTCCCGCCGGGGGTCAGCAAGGCGGGCAGCAGTGTGAGCGCACATCTCTTTCCCTGCCGCGCCGGGTGCTGCCGGGATTCTGGCGGAGCAGCAGAGCTCTGCGGGGAAAAACAAACGGCGCAGCTGAGGCTGCTGGCAGCCCCGCGGCCGGCATGCATTCCTGCCGAAATCAAAGCGGGCTGGGCGGCAGGAATGCTCAAGCGCGGGCTGGCATCCTCAGGTGTGCCGCCGGCCCCGCCGCAATGAGATGCGCAGTCATGCTCCCTCCCAGACGCGGGGTTAAAGATTTGCTTGGGGCCAGTCAATAGCACGCACTGAGTATCTTCCTCGAGAATGTGTCTGCTCTTTTCCTGCCTCCAAGTAGCAGCACTTGAGTCTCAGTCCCCTACTTGAATCACTGCACTATCTCCACTTCATCAGAAACCAGAGTCGAGTCTTTGATGATTGTTGTGACTCACGGTGTCACAGAACTACTTACCCTGTGATTTCAACTTTAATCACTGATCCACTATCTACAGAGCTGCCTGTGGAACAGTTCAAATTGTAATTATAGGAAGCTCATCTGCTGCAAGCCACAAAGCAGGCTTTACCATATGCCTTTAGAGGTGAACTGATGTCATGATGAAATAACTGTGTTTTGCCGCAGATTGATACCGCTGCCTGGGAAGTTAACATACAGCATGAAAGCCGTGACATTTTGCCAGCCCCGCTATCGCTCCCGAAGTCATGTTAACCTAACATTCCCTGTTGTTTTACAAGGGAGCTGCGGGTAACTGGGAAGTGTCCTCGGCTGCCTAGGGGTGGGGAGGGGATGCGGCGCTGGGGGAAGGAGCTGAGGTGGGCGATGGAGCTGTGCAGCGCTCCCTGTGCAACACCGACAGAAGGATATGGAGGGGTGCCTCTCCTCTGCCCCTCGCCTGACCTGAGCGTTTATTTTGATCTCTTTTTCCCCTGCTTTGAAAGGCGTTTCCTAATTTTCTTTTCTGGGGTTGCTGCCGTGTCCATCTCAGAAACCTTTTTCCTAGGGGCTGTTTGCTGTGCCCCCTCGCCCGAGTGCTCAAAGGCCTGGCAAAGCTCTGCCCTGTGCTCATGGTTTCCCAGTTTGGTCATGAGGATATCCACGGTCTGTAAAGCTCAGTCATTGCACTGGGAGGGTGTACAGGGCAGGACACCGGTGCAGGGAAGTGACTCGCCCGAAATCTGAATCAAACTCCACGGAAAGGTTTCTGCAGTGCCTTAATCCCCAGAAACCTAGGAGAGAATTCCAGAATTCCTGAGCAAAATCACCTGGCTCTGAAGACATTATTTTTTTTTCTCAGCAGCGAGGTGGGAGCTGCAAGGCAGAAGGCAGCAGAGCCCTCTTTTGCAAGGCCCTGTGAGGGAGCTGGGAATGGTCTCCCAGGCGTTTTCCAGCCCAGGGTTCAGGCTGAGTCCTCTCCTTGTTCCTTGTACCTGCAGCCCCCGGCGTGAAGAGGAGCAAAGCGGAGATGGCAAAGTTTGCTGTGGAAGGTCTTTCCAAACCCTTCAAGAGCCGTGAGCACACTGAGCTGTCAGGGATGTGGTGGAGGTGGCTGCACCCTCAGACTTTGTTCACCTCCTCCTCCTTCCCGGATGTGGCTGCATTTCAGCAGTGGCACGTCTAAAGAGATGTTTGGGAGCTGAAAGAATCTCTGTAAGCCCAGCCCAACCACCTCTCAGTAGATTCTCTGTCTGCTCTCTAATAAAACTTGCGCCACGAAGTGGGGAAATGGGATCTGCAAGTCCAAAGTTGGCAACTCCTCCAACTCTCTGCCTGTGCCACTCTGCTGCTCTTTTCTCCTGCAGCTGGCCACATAAAGATAAGTAAGGGAGATGGTTTTATTGCAAGCAGCTGGGGAAAATCACGTTGCTTCAGTTTCCATAAAATAGCCGAGCCTCAGCTTTTTTATCCTGCCCATTCGCACATCCACTATAAAAGGGACATCAGTTATAAACATTTCCTGTTTGTGCATACACTCTTCCAGTGCTTATGATGTATAGACTGACAAAAGGCTTAATGCTTTGAATATATAAAACACAAGGCCTGTGCAATGGAGGGTGACAGTTGCCCTTTAATGTTCTGCTTTTTAAAGATCAGGGTAGAGTTCAGAAAGCATAGTCATGAGGTTTAATGATTTAATGGGGACGACTGGGGAGCAAAAATAGTTACTACACCCTGGGGAAAAGTGGTTCCTCATACATATTACTTTAGCCTAATGGCCTATGAATGCTTCCTCTGTGGCATAGGAGGGTGTCACGGTACATAGACTCTATAATACTGAATGGGTTGATTAAATGCATATTAAACAATACTAAATTGGAAAAAAAAAAAAAAAAAGGCGCCACCAACTGTATTTATTCTGTTCTTAGAAAATGTTGTTACTCATTCAATTTCATTTGTGATATTATTATAATTTTCCCCCCATTTCCTGCTCGTGGCAGAGCGAGGGAGCCAAGTGTAAACACCGCTGATGGATCGGCGGTGGCCGAGCTCTCGCCTGGCGCTGGGTGGGGATGGCGAGAGGGGCTGGGCAGCCCCCGGTGTGCTGGTGGTGGCTGCAGGTGGCACCTCCTCGAAGTGCCAGACAAAGCATTCCCCTGGAAAATGGCTTTTTTTCCCTTTCCTTTCCTCCACACCAGGGCAGCTCCCTGCCCCGCGCTTCGTGCGCCGCGCTCGCCGTCCGCCCCTGGGCTGGGAGCTTTGCGTGTGCCCCGTGTGGCTCAGCGTCGCCTCCCTGGCACCCCAAAAACGCCGGTTTGGTCACCAAACCCGGGTCACAGCCGGCTGGAGGGCTGGAACTGCCCATTCTCGTGGCACAGATGGGCCGAGGGCAGCCCTGGCTCCGCGGCGCTCCCAGGATTTGTTGGCGCTGCCCACGCTGCGCTCGGCCCTGGGGTCCCTGGTAGTGACAGCGCATGCCCCGCTCCACGGGAGCTGCCCGGCACGGGGGCAGCGAGGGCAGAAAAGTCCTTCACAGGCAGTTTTTGAGCAAAAGTGAGCACTCCCTGCGCCAGCACTTCCCACTGCGTTTTTAGGACAAAAAGAGGAAAAAAGGACGTGAGCGTTTGCTGTTGTTCATGCCTCCCTGCTCTGGGAACTGGTGCAAATTCACCATTTCTGGACAGAGTGGTTTTATTTTTTCTTTTGTCACAACCTGTTAATATTCTGCGAACTGCGAGAGATTATAGCAAATCTTATTTATTCTGATATTTTTGGAAGTCACCGGACAGTTCTGCCCAGGTATTTCTATACCCCAGCACTGTCTTGTGTAGGATATGTGTTAATTACCACCCCTATTTCATCTCTGACATGTATATTCCCTCCCAAATCTTGTTACCTCCATGAATGAAGAATCTTCTTTTCTACAGCCCTTCCACCTATGCGCACTCGCTCTTTTCTTTTTCCTTTTTTACTGCTTCAATCAGTTGCTTTATTCTGCACTTTGTAGTTTCAAACACAATTTACAGTTCGCCACACCGCCGAGGTAGCTGGAGCACTGAGCAACCCCAAATTAAAGGGAGAGGAAAAATTGCCTTTGTAATAAGAGCGGCAGTAGGGTTGCAACTGGCAGAAATAATAAATTGTCTGGAGGAAAAGCAGCAGTGGGGAGGTGTGAGTGGAGGCTGTGTGCGTCACTGGGCCTGTGGGGTTTGTGGGGCTCTTAGAGGAACCTCTTCCTCCTCTGTCGTTGAAGCCCTGCTGGTTTGACGAGAGCTGCGTTCAAATATTCGCTGACGTCCCCTCTGTGAAGTGCCCAACGTGTTCGGGGAGCACGTGAATTTGAGAGCAGGGGTATTTGAGGGAATTGAATGGGTTTGAAATGACAGTGTCATAGGTGACGGCTCTCAGGTGCCCAAACCTCTTCCAGGCCTGGTCCTAGAAACTTGCATTTTATCTCCTGATTCTGAGGTGGTTTTCAGCACAGAGTCCCAGACTGGTTTGGGTTTGGAAGGGAGCAAAGATTATCAACTCCCAAACCCTGCCATGGCCAGGGGCACCTCCTGTGTGTCCTTTAATTTAAAAAAAATTAAAAAGCATTTTCCTTTCTGTGGCTGGAAGCTTCTGTTCTCCAGGCTCTTGAACTCTCTCTCTGGTGGTTCTCCTGTGTCTTGGGCACCTGGTGATGTCGAGGGAGGATCCTGAGCTGCAGGAAGAGCCTCCTTTACTGCCCATGAAATTCCCTCCGGCATAAACACTGATCCCGCAGCCAAGGAAAGGACCTTCTCTCCCCCTCCCAACAACTTACTATTGATGGAAACATTTTATAAATAAACATCTCTAGGTAACATATTCCATAAAATATCTAATTATAGATTATTGGATTGAACATTTCTTGCTTCAATTAAGTGATAGTTTTTTCCCCTCAGGAAGCCAGCTCAATGCTCTTTCTGGGGAAATTATGTGTATTTATTCTATGTTCTATAGGCAGTGTCTTTTTATGTTGTTAATAAATAAACTACAGTGCAGGGCTTTACCCTAAGTAAAACTAATGGAGGTCAGGCTTTGGTTTTTTTCTTTTTTATTTTCCTGATCAGATCTCTCCTGTCCGGTGGTCTGCAGTCTTGGTACAGTGAACTTTGTAAGGAAGGAAATGAAGGGAAAAGGGAATGAAGAAAAATGCAAAATGGCTTGGAGAGCCACATTCTTGTACCTCCCCCAGAGCAGATGCCTTTAGATATTAAAAAATTTTTGAGGAAAAAAAGCTGAACGCCCAGGATTCAGCACTGGTGTTGAATTTCAGCCCCATTCATCCTCTGGGCAGCTGTCGGGGGCTGTAGATCTGAGAGTTTGATTTGCACCACTGCCAAGTTGGCAACATTTTCCCAAAAATTTGCCTTTATCTCTGGGTCCGAGCCCCTGCCCTGAAGTGTCTGGGCCTGGCTGGGTTTGGATCCAGGGCTCGGGCTTTGGCCCATCTCTCCCAGCTCCAGAGAAGCCCAGAGGAGCTGGATGTGGGGCTTTGGTGTTTCCTGAAGGAGCTGCTGTAGATCAGATATTCACCACCCCAGGGGCTGTCCGGAGCTGGGAGGGTCCCACGAGGATCATCCATGTCCAAATCCTGAATTTCAGAGCAGGTCTCTGGCAGAGCCTGGAAAACCAGGGACGTCCTTGAGCACACGGTACCTACGAGCCACTCTCTCTGTCCTGGAACAGTTTTGGTTGGAAAAGATCTTCAATATCGAATTCAGCCGCTAACCCAGCACCGCCAAGGCCACCACTGAACCGCGCCCCTGGGCGCCAGATCTTTTTAAACCTTTCCAGGGATGGGGACCCCAGCAGCCCGAGGGCAGCCTGGGCCGGTGCTTGATAACCCTTCCAGCAGAGATGATTTTCCATCCTTTCCCTGGGGAAGCTGCAGCTCAAGCTGAGCTGTGTGCGGGGACCTGGGACGCAGCCTGCCGGCTCCTCCTGGGTTCTCATGGAGCCCTTGCGATGGGCCAGCCTGGGATTTACCCCCTGGCCGCCTGCAGAGCAGAGCGGTGGAGGTGGCAGGAAGGCCTGAGAATGGCTCTGAGCTCTTCCGCACCCTCACGCCGAGCAGAAGGGGGGAAAACCCCAACCAGGGGGCCGCTCCCTCCTCCTGCTCCCTTACCTGCCATTTTAAACAAATGCAAATTAAAACCCTCCATCGGGTTGGTTCATTCCCTTCCTTCGTGTAACTGATGTTATTGGATTTTTATGCAGCACATTACACCCTGAGCCATGTCTTCTACTATTTTGCTTTCAAATTGTATCTCCTGCCATTTGTGTCACATTTAAAATGCTAACAGTATAGAATGTCATTTACAGAATCGGGGCGTTTGCTGCGGAAAATTAATTTGACTTATTCCTTCTGCCTGTTCCTATCTCCAGGCCAATATTATGCTACTCATTCTACAAGAGTAATACTTAATGAATAGGACTATTAATAATGTCAAGGTCCATGGGGGTCTTATGGGTAACGGATAGGCGTAGACTGTAAGGGGGCAGTCACCTGACTTCGGTTAATGTTCCATGAAAATATCAGGCAGTGCAATGTAATTATGGAGCAGAGGATAGTAAAAAAAGGCAGGGAACTTGGAGTTTCTTAAATATTTTTCCAAATTAGTCAGTGCTTTTTTCGGTGTTTTACCTGGGACCTTCGTCAGGCCAGGTGTGAAAGCTGTTTAAAATTCCAAAGGGTGGAAAAGAACAACAGCTGGGTACCTAATTCACAAAGAGGGAATAATGGAGAGGAGTTTGCAGTGCTAGGCAGGAATTGTGGGTGTTTGCTGGGATGTGTCTGTGTGTGTGATTCCTATTTGCAGAAACAGGAATGAGAGGAAAGGGGCTTTGCCTGCAGTTTGAGTTTGGTTTTTTTCACTGTGTCTGGCATTTAAAAATAATTCAAAACTGTTGGAGAAAACACAAAATTACCATTTATAATGGAAAAGAATTATGAGCAGAAGGAACAAAGCTCCTCTTCTTGCTATTTGTAGAGTTGCTAGGTGAGAAAAGCCCAGGCAGGATGGGGTGACACAAATGGGCAAGGGCAGTGCTCGTTCTCCTTCCCCTCTGTAAAATTCAACCCTGATTTCCACAGAGCAAGTGGAAGGCTGTGAAAAGGGTTGGAGTTGTGCAGCAAAATCACCTCGAGTCCACTGCCATCCTTTCCCAAGGAGTTTAATGTTTCCAGAGGCCGCCTGGGGGCTGGAATGGTATTGCCAAAGCAGAGGTGGGGAGCACGCACCGGGAGATGAGACTGGACGAGATTTGGGGTTCTGTTTCCCACCCCTGGTGTCCCAGGAGCCGCTGGTGCCTCGCACACGGCCCAGGAAACCTCTCCCACCTCTGTCCAGAAGTCACCCTGAGGAGATGCTGTGCCTGGCTGCGACACCACGGGACAGAGAGGTCACCTTGGGGTTTTTGACCCCAGCACTGTAGCCCTGATTTTTCAGCCCGAGATGTTTTAATTTCTAAAACTCCGTTCTCATGGAATTTTCTGCAAAGAAAAGAAGATGTTTTTGCTAACTTTATCTTCTTTTCATTTTTCTTTGGAGGTGGAGACCATTTGCTGTCTCTCTGTTCTGGCCAGTGTGATTGAATGGGTGTTTAGCTCTAGCGACCTGGTATATAAAGGGGTCAGATTTTGAATAAATGTTCTTTAGCCTTCTGACAAATTCTGGGGTCGTGCGCTCTGATTTGGTGTCCTGCAGCGGCACCAAGACCTTTCTGTCTCCCCATCACCGAGCCTTGGCCAAGCTGAGCGTAGCACGTTGGGCCCCCCCTCGGTTCCTCCTACTCCTCTTCATCCCCTCGCTGTTATTTTTTCCCCTCGAAGAAGCTTTATTCATTTCTGAGCGTGCCTTAATCCCGGCCGCATTAGGCAGCCCCGGTGTGGCTCTGTGCCTCACTAATTCCCACCATTAGGCCGCCTGCTGGCACCTCCGGAACGGAGCCGGATCCTGTCATGAATAAACATGGGAGAGACAAATCCATGTTTAGAGAGGCAGGGCCGTGGCAGCCCCGATGCGGGCTCGACATTTCTGAGCCTGAATTTCAGCTCGCTGACCATTGCCGGCTCCTTTCCCAAGGGAAAGCTGCCAACAGTTTCTCTGTTCAAAACATCTCTCTCCGTTTCTCAGCACAGGCTCAGCAAACAGTGTTCCCTTTGCCAGAACAACTGTCCCAGGGGTTGTTTCCTATTCCTGAACCAATGGAGAGCAGTGTCAGTGCCATGGAGCAAGAACAGACCTTTTTACACAGCCTGTTCTAAAAGAAACTGCTGGGATTGTAAATAAAGCTTCTTTCTCTGCTGACAGCTCCGTGGGGTCAATCCATTCTTGTGACAGCCCCACAGGCAGAATTCCGGGGCAGGGCTCCCCAGGGCAGCGCTCCACAGCCCGGCCGTGCTCCGGGGGCGCTGGCAGCTCCTGGGGGCTGCTCTGGGGCCAGAGCCGGGGCTCCCCTTGCCAGCACCCAGAGCCCCGGGCTGCAGGCCGAGATTGGCACACCAGACGTGTTGTCCCGGAGCTTTTGGGAGGTCCTGCCAGGCAAAAGAAGCTCAGCGCTTCCCAGGACCTGCCAGCTCCACATCCAAAGGGTCTCCTCTCATCCACTCTGGTCAATATTTAGGGCATGAGGGGCCAGCTCAGCTGAAGGAAGGACCTGGCGAGGGATGGGGCAAAAGAATTGTGACTGCTTCTTCCTTCCTTTTCCTTTCTGTTAAACTTCCTTCAGTCAGAAAATTTAATGTGGGACCAAATATTGAAGCCTCATGATGGTTCTTTGCAGGACATTGGTGGTTTCGATGATGATTTATTAAAAAAACAGACAAACAAACAAAAAAAACCCGTGGGAAAAAACCTAACCTAGAAAACAAACAAATGAAGCCCAAACGAAACTCGCCAAATATTGACTGAAAATTGAAATTAAGTTTACTTTGAAACTTTCCTGCGGCCGAAAAGCCTCCTTTTTGTGATACGGCTCTGGGAGGAAGGAGACAGGGTGAAGAACTGGGTATCTCTTAAACCTGCTCTGCTTTATTAGACAAACCAGCAGATTCCTCTAAGCTTTCCCCTCGGCTCTGGATGACTGATGAGCATAACAAACCCCGTGGGCGCATTTTTAAGGGGCATTCCTGCTATTTTACCTATTCCACGTCAAAATGAGCGCCCGGGTGTGGAACAAAGGCCGGTGTGAGCTGCTGGAAGTGTTGGGAGCAGCAGCGTGGCACGAGCAGCCAGCCAGGGGTGTGTAGGTGAATGCTCTAAATCCCTGGATCACAGCAGCTCAGGGGCCATATCCACAAAGCAACACAGCTCCTTTCCCTTCGACCCCCATCTTCTCCTGCCACCCTTTGATTTCTCCTCTTGCCTCAGATTTACAGCTACCTTGTCCAAATATATTACAGGAAATAAAGGATAAAATGCTTTAAAATCCTACCTTCCCAAGCCAGAGAACGGGCCTGGGTGAAAATAAACGAGCTGGTTTGTTATATTGCTCAGCCTCTGTCACGTGAAGGTGAGGCCTCCTTTTTTATTATTATTATTTTTTATTGCCATCCATTTGCCTTCATTATAATTTATTTGTTAATCCATGCTCCAGCTCATGAATTTTGCATTTGGGGAGGTGGAGGGAAAGGGGAGGGGGATTCAAAGCACCAAAAAAGATGCTGGCCCACTTAAAGTTGAAGGACACAGTTGGAGGGCAGGGCTGCCTCCCTGGCCTTCCATCATCCTTTTAAAAAGGCAAATATGCAGTCAGCAAAAAGAGGAAAAGAGGGGGGGATAAAAAGCCTAAAGACTTCCCAATTAATAATTACTCTGATGGCCTCAGTGGGATTCAGAACCTCACAGGTCAGAGAGGACAAATTCCAACCCCCTTTTCCTGCGCTCTTCTCCTCAGGTGAGCTGATGGCCTCGCTGCTGTGCTTCCATGTCCCCCATGCCAAGTTTCCTTCCTTCCTTTCCATTTTTTTTTTTTTTTTTTTTTTATGAGGCATCCTGAGTGTAAAAAATATGGCCTGCCTTTATGGTGCTCCAGCACGAATGAAGCTATAAAATTATGAACAGTTTTTATGATGGCTATTCAGGGGATGCTTTTATATTGATGGTGCACATGCTGTATCTATCTTTTTTTTTCCCCCCTTTCTTTTTTTCGCGTCCCTCCTTTTCCCTGGAAAAGATGGCAGGATACGTGTGGAGGGGGGAAAGCTCAGGTTGGGGGACCCTGTGTAACTATTTTTCATGCATTTAATATATTAATTATCCAGTAAATGCTCCCTGGGCTGTGCTTGGGATGCCGAGGGATGACAGCTTTCCAGCGAAGCTCCAAAGGCAGCCCATCAGCCCTCAGTGTATTATGTCGGAGAGGTCAGGGTGGGGTTAATGTAACTTTTTATTTGCTGATTTTTCATAGATGGGAGCAAAGCTGGTAAGGGGAAAAAGAGAGAGAGAGAGGCTGCGAAGAAGGTGCAAAAAAGAGCAGAGATGATGGCAAGCCTGTGAGGGCTCCCTCCTGCCTCCCAGCCCGCTCCAGAGTGTGCCAAGCAGGGAGATGCTCACAGCCTTCCTGGGATGCTCCTGTCTCCGGGACAGGCAAGGGGACAAAATCCTGCCAGGGTGTAGTGGGTTCGCGCTCACCGGTTTCCATTCCCTAAAATCAGCGTAGTGCAGTGAGAAAGTCTGTCCAAGAGACGACAACAGCGAGAAATCCCACGTGCAGTAACTAAACTCAAAATAGATCACCTGTCCTCGCTGAAAAGGCAAAAATAACGAACGAGGAGGAGATTTTGGCTGCTCGGCGGCTCTCAAAGCCAAAGGTGAATCTGGAGTGGCTCTCAGGGGATCCTGCTCCACTGGATTTTTGCCTCAGAGAGGGTGATGGCTCCAGCGGTACCTGCGGGGACCTGGAGCCCTCTGAGGACAATATTCCTCGTGCCCTTCCCTCCCCTCCTGCCCTGAGGTCTGGGGCAGCCCTGCTCTAACGGCTGCCTGGATCCAGTATTGATCTCGGAGGTAATAGGGGTTTAATTCTCATTTAAGAGGCCTGTAAATGATCTCTGGAAAGACACTTAAAAAAAAAAATAATAATCCTATCTCAAGCAAGGTGCACAAGCTAAAGAAATTCGAAAACCACTTAAATCTTTTAGGAATTCTCCAGCAAAGTCTGCTGTGGCTGAGCAGGAGGGTCTGCGTAGCTTTAGCATCTGCCCTGTCAGGCCGAGGTAGCTGCACACGTAGCGTGGTGTTGCTTTATTTCAGCTAATAAAAATAACCCTAGTGTTGCATATATTTGGGTTAAAAGTGTATTTTGTGCCTGCAGTATCCATTTGAATGGGGGCCGCGTGGAGGAAGGGAGTGTTCTTGTGTGCGCATTTACCCAGCGCTGCTCCCATTACCTTTGAATTGCGTGCAGTACATCCCACTGAGTGTAATTACCACCGCTTTGTTCTTCTGGGTTTTCCATATTTTAACGCTCCAAACAACCCTAAATAAGCAGGATTGGGTCGTGTGGTGCTCTTTGGGAAGCTGAGCTGGTCTTGTTCGCCCTCCTCTCCTCGTAGCCCTGGGCTAAGAGGGGATGGTTGCCGGTCAGATCCGCTGCAGCAACTTTTGTCTGTGTCACCAAGGCGGGGATTTATTTGTCACACACGGCTTGAACTGGGAGCCTCTCCTGGTGGCCTGCAGCCTCCCAGACGAGGTTGTACGCTTCAGGAGTGGATTATTGTAACCCTTCTCCAGTGAGCTGCTGATGCAAAATGGGCCTGAGCCAAAAGCTTTTTATGGAAGGGTCGGAATTCTAAGGCGAAAGGTCTCATGAATGGGTTTTGCTGTGCAGCTTCAGCCGTGGGTGTTGGAGGATGGAGAGCAGAAATGATGTGGAATAGAGGGAATGGAAGGTCAGTGGCTGGAGCCCGTGACCCGAAGTGCTCCGCGCCTGCGGGAAATTCCCTCTTGGGCCGGACACCAGTGTCCGTACCTTGCAGAGGGCCACAGGGAGCTGTCAGCCTTTCTGCTGTGAGATCTCTGCACAGAGAGCTTGGGCACAGTGCTCAGCTTCCTTGGGTCTCCCGGCTCCATCCCAGGGCCCTTCTCGCCTGGAATTTGGCTGGATCCCCTCCCCTGGCAGGGACAGCCCAGGGAGAGGCGCTGCTCTAATAACCACGGCTCAGGACGCTCCCAGCTCGCTTCCTCCCACATCCTGCAGGAGCAATTACATTCTGGATTGCATTTTCTCATGTTAATATTTCACATTTCAGAAATGTAAAATAAATAGAGCAGCAGTTGGCAGGTAATACAGGGCACGCACAGAAACTTCAATAGGAGCCTACAAAAAATTACAGTAACAGTGTGAACTTCTCTTGCCTGGCAGAAATTGTTTCTGTCAATATTTTTAATTTCAGCTCCTGGAAGTGCAGCCTGACTGGGATGGAGAGCTGATGGTTATTAGCAAACTGATAAGCTGACTGTAGCCAGATAGCCAAGCACAGAAAGCCTGGTGGAGCTTTCTGCACGTTTTTCGGGGAAAACTTTTGCACATTTAAGAGTCACCTGGCTGACCAATTTATTTACCAGCTAAGAAACGTGCTTAGATAATTGTGCTTTATTGCAAAGTAATGGTATCTAGAAAATGAAGCAAAAGATGAAAAGCTGGATCTTCAAACTGCCAGAGGTCTCTCCCTCTATTTTCTTGCGGCGTCTGTCCCTTCTGAGCCCTCCAAAAGCTTGCTGTGGGAAGCCCTTACATGTTTTACTGAGCCGAGTGTAAACAGAACAGTTTAAAAATCTATTTCACAAAATGATGCCTTTACTATTTATGGGCTGATGTCAGTGCTAAAACCCTGAAATGGACTGGAACCATAACTGATGCTGAGTGACCTTTCCCCGTTCTGCTTCAGTAACTGCATCCACAGGGCAGAGCAGCTGAGACATCAGAGCTCAGCTTTGTTCCTCAAAGCTTTGGGCATTTCGTGCAGGTACAGAAATGGGAAGTGGCAGGATATGCCCCTGATTTTGGTTATTTTCTTTGCCTCCGGCTATTGTTTCCTTCCAGCAATCCCATGTGGCAGGAAATCTGTCTGTTCTCTGTCCATCCGTGCCAAAACCATCCTGAGCTGGGATCCAAATCCTCCTTGGTTCTCCAGACAAAGATCTACGCCACTGCCAAGCCTGAGCAAGGTCGGCAGTGCAGCGGCACCAGGAGCTGAGCAAGGATTTATGTTCCCAGCAGAGAAAAAGGAGAATCAGGGCAGGCTGAGAGCAGCTTCCCCCACGGCCTGCGCAGCAGCTCCGCAGGAGGCTCCAGGTGTGGCGGTACCTGCTCCTGTTGCTGTGATGAGAGGGCTGAGTTAACCAGCTTTGCCTCCAGCTTCAGGTGCTGTGCAGGTGTCAGTGAAACTCCTGGTAACCCTGGAGGTCTGGAGAGGTCTGGGTGTAAAATGCTCTTCCGTGGAGCAGCGAGGGCGAGGGGCTGCCTGCTGTGTCACCCGTGGGCTCTGGAGATGGCCCCGCGGCTGTCTCAGGTGTCTGTGCCGCCTTTCCGCACCTCCACCAGGCATTAAACCGGGGATGGGGCGCACTGAGAGCTTCGAATTTAATCGGGCGCTTCGGCTGAGATCAGAGCGGGGTCACCGCGGCAGCTGCCAAAACAGCAGGGAGACACAGAGCAGGTCCCCTCTGCTTCCTCCCGGCGTTGTGACACTGTAGGATGGGTCTGGGGGGGACCTGAGAGCCCCATGCAGAGGGGAACCCTCCGGGGGCAGCCCAGGAGGAGCTGGTTCCCTGCTGGGGGTGGAGGGGGCAGCTCTGGGGCATCCCAGCCCGGCTGCCCTGGAGCAGCTGACAGCCACCACCAGCTCAGCCACGGGAGGAGTGCTGGACCGAGAGCTCTGACCTCATAAAACTGGATTGGAAAGGCAGGCATGATTAACTTGCCACAGATTTATGTGGAATTAGTATGTGTTTCAACACCGGGGTTATAAATACAGGTTGCCCTCATCTAACCAGCCGGGCTTTACATAATTTCAGAAGAGTCCTCACACTGGCAGCTTTAAAATGACAAAGGAGGGAAGGAAGAGCCGAACGTGGCAGGTGCTGTATTAACTGCACCCCAGATCCTTCAGGGAGACTGAGGGGAGGGTGAGAGGATGCCTGCATCCTGTTCCGCACGGTGCAGCTCAACTGCAGGGGCTGAAACCAGGCTGGGCACCACCGGAGAAGCCGCGGCTTCACACCTGGAAGGGCCCAAGGCCAGGTTGGATGGGGCTTGGAGCAGCCTGGGGTAGTGGAAGGCTGGAAGGGGCTGGAATCAGGGGCCTGTGCAGGTCCCTTCCAACCCAAAGCACCCCGTGACTGCAAATCGCTGCTGAGGGCTGTGAGCTGCAGAGGAAGCTGCTTCAGAGGGGAGGCTCGGGTCCCTTCGCAGGCTGGCTCAAACGCCAGCACCGCTCTCCTTTTCCAAATAATCTTCGGCCTTAGAAGAATCATCCTTGGCACCCCCACACGACAGGTTGCCTCTCCGCAGAGGCTTTGTCTTGTGGTATGTTCAGGGGATGGTCCAAAAGCTGCCTTAGCCCTGCCCTGTGCTGCTACTGCCAGGAGAGCCCCGCTCAGAGCGGGGCAGAGGGTCAGGCCGGAGGGGGAACGGTGCTGCTGGTCACAGGAACGGTCACGGGGGTATGGGGACCCAGGAGGTTTGCTCTGCTTTCCTCTGGTTTCCTCTCTTCCTTAAAATCCAGCGATTTTTAGGGCTTCTGAATCTCCCAGTAGCTCATGTTTTAGGGCGAGTGCCAACCATCCAGACGAGCTGCGGATGAAGGATCTATTTTTGCTTTAGCATATTTTTAACCTCTTCTCTTTGCCGGTCCAAATGTATCCACGCCAGACTTAAAAACAGACCAACCCCACCAGCAGCCCGGTGAGACTTTTCCATTTGTTCACACCCGAAGGAAGCCTGCTGTGCCACGGGGACCCTCTGGTTCTCCCGGGATAAGTTACCTGGGGAGCCGGGCAGGGACAGGGCTGTCACCTGCCCCCACATGTGCTGCCCTCCCCGGAGGGACCCTCAATCCCCCCGGCCAGGCTGCTCTCTGCCCCTCCCGGGGACGGAGGCCACCTGCATCCCCCCGGCTAAAGGACCTGCAAGAGCGTCATTTAAAATTCTGTTTGCTACAACAGAGAACTTTCTAACCTGTTCACAATTTGTGGCAGAGCAGATTTGGCCGCTGAGTGTTGGTTTTGTGCTTTCACACCAGCCTGAGCTGTAAGAAATTTGAACATCGGGCTGGGGATGTCTTTATAAACTGTTATATTTTCTTCAGCACTCAAAATATGTTTTTCTGGTATAATATCCACGTATCTATCATACAGTGCATGTAGAGCTTTCTTCAGTCTGTGTTGGTGTATGAACAGCTGTGTAGCTGTAAATATATAGAATATTCTAGGCCTTGGTTGTCTCCTATGTGTCACAGCACGAGCAGCGCATTTTGACTCTGCTAGGGTATCTGTTGGTAAAATTAACATTAGGGATGGAGTTTGGGTTTAATTTTTTTTTTTTTCCCATTATTTACCTTCCCCACACTGTGAGTCAGTTATGTAACCACAGATGTCACCGGGGTTTCTGTGCATTCCTTGTTTAAATCCCAGCAAACACCAGCATCGCCCCCACCGGTGCCCCGAGAGCAGGCAGGTGAGGGGAGGAGAGGAGTGGTCAGTAAAATCCCGACTATTACTGAAAATAATCAGGAGCGGCTGGCAACCCTGCTCCTGCATATTCGCCAGGCGCTCGGTGATTCAGCCCCTCTCCATTTTCAGGCCAGCGCGGCCGTCACTCTGAATTATTTTCAGTGAGCACTTCTATATCTCATGTCAGTTCCCAGTTCGAACCCATCACCGAGTGTCGAGGCTGCGACGTGCCGTCCATGCCGATGAGCAGCCCCCCTCCCCTGCTTTGCTATTAACCTTTCCTTTTACCAGAGTTACCCCTTTGTCCTGCTGCAGTTTGCAGCGCCTGATAGAAGCAGCTGCCTGTGGCCAAACGAACATCACATTTACATTTTCTTTCTTGAACCGAGGAGTGAGACGCGGAATTGCAGTAAATGATCTCCCCTTTTTCTCTTTTTTTTTTTTTTT
>WBMY01008022.1:129922-140257 GCA_013397315.1 Donacobius atricapilla
AAGGAAAAAAAACCCTAAAAAAAAAAAATCCTTACTGAAGCAGGCAAAATTACTGTTCTCTTCGCTTTACCTCTGATAACAATCTCTTGAATACTGATTACTTTTTTTTTTTCCCCCAACACAAAGCGACCAACACAAGTTGGTCTTTAACCCTTTATCTTTAGCAAGCAGAAAGACACGAGGAACATCTTACTCAGTTGGAAAAAAAAAAATAGCATACAGAAGAATTACTGTTATCTCCTAGCCAGAAGAGGAACAGCAGAGATAAGAAAAGCCTGAAGAATTAAAAGGAACGTTGCATTTGGGCTGTAAATTCGTGCTGAAGCTGGTTCTATTTGTCTGTCACTAGGGTTCATAATTTTTCGAGGTTGTTTTGATAGACTTATTGTGAAGACTGCATAGAAAACTCATCAGCATTTGTTGCCTCTGAGCATTATTGTCAGTGGTAACCGCATGGTTATAGACTGGAGGAAGATAATGGTTGAAGTATAAAGGAGATAAAGGCAAAACCTCTTCTCATTAAGGGCTATCTCCACCTCTGCAGACTCTACAGTATTGAGTGACTGGCGCTGGTGCATTGGGCATAAATTATAGCAAAAAAAAAAAACTAAAGGCAGCATCATTATTTTGAAAAAGTTATAATGACATGCCACGGGCTTAAGACCTATTTACACCAAAGAGGGACAATAAATACAGAGGGAGCTCAGTGTGGAGTGACCAGCACTGGCTCCCTATCGATTGTCCCCCTGCTCGGCTTCGGCAGGGGGGCTGCTCTCAGAGGGGCCACTTCCACCCTCCAGGGACCCCAAAGCACACTGGGGGAGCCAGGCAAGGGACCTCCGGGGGGAAAAAAATGTCATTTGGGGTTGTTCGGACTCCTAATTTGGAAAAACCCACCCTAGCCAGACCTTGCCCTGGAGGTCTGTGCAGCTGAAGTCGCCTAAAAGGTCCGTGGCACTCTCTCCATGCAGTGGTGGTGTCTTTGCTGGTGCCCTGCCCTTCCCATTTGCTTTTCCCAGCTTGCTGTTCTGCAAAGAGATAAAGCCTCCTTTCCGTTGCTCTTTCTGGGTGCTGCTCTTTTCCCTTTTCCAGCCTCTGCTGCCTGTGGTTTGATCTCTTCATCTTCAGCGTGGCGGGGGAAGAATTACGTTCAAATTCGAGCCAGGTCCGCAGCAGATAAAGCACACTCCTAAAGTTGTTTTTGTTGGGCAGGATTGTCAAGAACGTTGTGCACACCTGCAGCACTGGTTATCTGGAGCTTTCACAGGTACTTTCCAAACTGGAACGAGGTTCCAGTGCCCCTCTGAGGAGGAGGAACTTTTTGCACTCGGAGAAACTGAGGCCCAGAAGAGGCTGGGAAGGTTTGCTGGCAGCCTGGACCCAGAGCCCTGCTGTAATCACCCACCCAAGCGCCTTTCCAGTGACTGTGCTGGATTAGTGGCCCCAGAGGCTCCTAATCTGCTCTCCATATGGCACACGGAGGGTGAGGAGGCACCCGCTGCTCTCCTATTGTGTTTCAAGGCTGATTAGATGGGAAAGTCCCCCAGGATCCCACCCAGGCCGGTCTCCCCGGCCCCTTCAGCTCAGGTTTGCCACTGCAGGGCCCAAAGGATGCAGCTCCGCTTGCTGCTTCTCTCTGCCCCCGTGCCATGGACCGTGCAGGGCTGTCACCTGTGGGTCACTGCCCACTCAAGGCCCTGGTGACATTCAGACAAACCTCCCGTGGTCATGGAATCCCGGAATCCCGGAATGGTTTGGGTTGAAGAGGCCTTGAAGCTCCTCTTCCTTCATCCCCTGCCATGGGCAGGGACACCTCCCACTGTCCCAGGTGGCTCCAACCTGTTCTTGGGCACTTCCAGGGGTCCAGGGGCGGCCACAGCTGCTCTGGGCACCCCGTGCCAGGGCCTGCCCGCCCTCCCAGGGAGGAATTTTTCCCTGTTATCCATCTAAGCCTGCCCTCTGGCAGTGTGAAGCCATTCCCCCTCAGCCTGTCATCCATGCTCTTGTGCAAGGTCTCTCTCCATCATTCCCGTGGGCTCCCTCCGGTTGCACGAAGGCCACACCTGGGTCACCCAAAGCTTTTTCGCCTCCAGGCTGAGCATCCCCAGCTCTGCCAGCCTTTCCCCGTTGTGTGGGGGCACGGAGGCAGTCTGAACCACCCTGACAAAGCCTCTCACCCTGCAGGGAGGGAAGGGTGTCCCTGCCACCCCTCCCGCTGCGCCTGGAAGGAGAGGGACAGACACTCCTGCTATTTGTTGCTTAATCGGGCATGATCAGCAGATGCCTGGCAGAGTGTTGGCTCCATCCATAATTCTGGGAGAAGATTGTGAGGAAACGTGAATTCTGGTCTCATTTCTGCGGCTGCCTGTGACACAGTGCCCAGGCTGCAGGGAGATAAGGGCAGCAATAAGGCTGCTGCACTTGATTTGGAGGTTGTTCTGCTGTTGCCGCCAACTTATTGATAATTTCGAGCCTCACTACAAATCAAGGCCGGCCCAGGAGCTGGTTGTTGATATCCAGTGTGCGTTCCTGGCTTCAGCTTTGTCACTGGCACGGAAATGGGATCGTGGCTTTGGCCTCCAGCCCTGAAGCCAGGTTGGGTCAGCTCCTCCTGACACACCGGGGGTGAGGCAAGGGGGACGAGGAGGGTCTGGGGACAGTGACAGGGGGGCACTGCAGGTGCTGAGTGCAAAGCTCTCGGGGCCAGGGCCTTCAGGAGGCCACTGGGACACGTTCCCAGCCCCGGAGGGGGCAGATGTGCAATTCCATGGGGGTTCAGGCCTTTGGGTGGGTGCTCAGGGGAGGATTTCCTCGCAGAGCCCTTGCCAGGGTGGCTGGCAGCTGGCAGGGAGGAGGCAGCTCTGCAGATGCAGTGTTTGTGTCTCTGTCCTGAGTGGGTTTTCAGATGGGCGATAACCCCAGGGCTGGCTGAAGAAATGTCACTCCAAATACAGGTATCGACCTCAATAGAAATATTTTCATTTTACAGTGTGAAATGCCAGCAACGTTATCTACCTGATGGCTCACAGATTATAATGTCTGTTCCTTCCCAACACAGGTACAAGCCTTCCATTCAGGCTTACAATAAATACAGACATGGGTTGCAGTAATATTTCATTTTTTGATGGCATAGCTGTGGGTTTTGATTATATAAATCAGGCTTTAGAAAAGGGATACAGCTTTGTGACTGACTGAATAAATAAGTAAATGCAAATGTAAAAGTCCTTACAAATAATAATAATAATCATGATAATAAACCCCACAGCTTTCGAACGGACATTCAGGATCAACTAGAAAACATTGCACTCTTGGTGTGAATAGGAGAAATCAGTTGGGTGCAGCATGCAGGCGGGTTCCTGATAAACTAATGCTCCTTCACACAATTTACAATCCAACTGAATTCATTTGCATGACAAAATTGGCTCGGGTATTCATGTGTTGCAGCAAGACAAGTGTAACATTACAAAGAACAAGTAACCATGGGGAAGGTTAATGCAGACAATAAGGAAATACAATGACATGAATCGGGTTCTTCTTTTGCCAACCTTTTATCTGAAATAGAAAAATAACAAGCTCCCACCCCCCCATCCCTCCTTGGGAATAAAAGAGTTGTTTTGTGGCAATGGGGGGAGGGAGAAAATGTGCAAAGTTGGCAAATAAAGATCTGTAATTTCTCTTTTCCCACCTCACGGATTTGCAATGTGCGTGCAGGGAAGGTGGGAGAGAGGAGGGATGGGATATTGCTGGTTTGGAGGAGGTGATGTTCAGCCAGATGGAGTCGATCCATCAGTGAGGGACACGTGCCTGGGAGCTGTACTTAAACATCCCGGGAAGTTCACTGCCCTCGGGCTGGATCCCGTCCTCCTGCACAGAAAACTCGGGCCTGTCAGCTCTGTCTGTCAGCTCCGGCTGAGCTCTGCTCCCTTGTAAGGACGCTGATGGTGCTCAGCTCTCCTTGCAGTTATCTGCGTGCCTGCATGGGCGTGGGGATCTTCTGCAGATGAAATTCCCAGCTGGCCTCCCAAAACTCAAAAACCCAGATCACTGCACAGGTTTCTCTGAATGCAGAAGACTTTTTTTTTTTTTTTTTTTCATGGGCAAGGATGAGTCCACATGGGATGACTCCGCCATTAGACGCAGGATGCTGGGTGATAATCTAGTCAGGGTTCTGTTTGGAATGACGCGGGCAGAGCTCTTCATTGTGACCCGAAAAGCGCCTTACTGGTTGTTGAGTTACATTCATTTTTTTAAAAAATAAATCCAAAGGATGGGGAATGTGCTCATTATTCCGGAGTGGTGTCTGTGCGGTGAATCCCTGCCCTGGCAGGGTGTGGGTTGGCACACTCGGGAAGCTGCAGGGTTGTGCAGCTGCTCCAGTTGCGGCGGTTCGCAGCCCCGGGTCTGCGTCCCCCTGCCAGGTTTGGCGCACACCAGGATGGGTTTGATGGCTCCTGGCTGGAAGAGCTGCCTGGAGAGCTGGGCTGGGGCCCACCAAGGGTCAGCACAGGCTTCCCCTGTGCCCTGAGTGCTTTGGGCACTCTGCTCCTGCTGCCCTTCCCTCCCCACTTCACTCACGGCTGCAAGCGCTGGGCAAACCTCTTGCAGCAGGAGAGGCTCCGCTAAGTGCAAATTCTAATTATTCCAGCCCAGAATTGCTGGGAGAGGAGAGCTGCGCTGGCTAATTGGCTGAACGCTCGGAGCTGGCTGGGAACAAGGGGCAGCGCACTCTGCGAGCAGACGGCTCCTTCTCCTCCTTGTTCTGGCGCTGGAGTGCTGAGCTCCCTTTCCAGCCGGGATTGGGGCAGACCCGGCTCTCACCGAGCACCAGGGCCCCTCTTCACATCAGCTCTGCTCGGCTCCTCAGCAGGCTTGGCCCTCGGCTGCCTCCCGCAACAAATCTCTAACAAGTTGACAAACGACTAATTTTAATTTAATCTTTCCGTTTGCAACTTAATGATGGAAAGGAAAAAAAAAAATTGCAGGGGAAGGAAGTGCTCCCCCACATCTCCCCCTCACACCGTCGGTTTGATGGGGAGTTTCAGTGCTAAACTGGAGAGGAGAGCAATAAGAGCCTCAGGTTTTTGAATTAAATTTAACCCTGGGGTGCCACTGCTTCAGAGCCTTTGGAGGCAGAGTTGTAAATCATGGCAGCAGATTCTGCTTCTGATGAGCACTTCCCATCATGATGACATTTAAACTATTAATTAATTAGGAGAGAGCAAGATGAGAAGATTTGGAATTCTCCCCTTTGGATAATTACTGTCGAACACATTTGTTACTGTAATGAACGAACAGGATGTGACTTCAGCCCTGCATGTGGGTCTTCTCACGTTATTATTATTTTAGTCCGCCTTAAAAGGAGAAGGAGAGGCTTTTTTCCCTCGCAGCCCCAGGTAGAAGTAATCTGTGTTGTAGCATTCTAGCAGAGCTGGATTTGGGAAGGAGGAAATAGGCGATGGACTGAGCTGCGAGTGGCAGATATTCCGAGACCCGGAGTCTGCAGATGTGCTGGGTTCTCCCACAGCAAATCCAACCGGGCACTCCCAAATCCACTGGAGCTGAGGGCAGCTTCTTCCTGGAGAACTTCCTTTGGCCCCAGCCCCTGAGCCGGGCGTGCGCAGGGGGCTCCTCTGGCTCGAGCTGTGCTCTGGGGGTCCTGGAAGGGTGGAAATCCTTCCCAAAGCCTGGATGGAGCTCTGGACACTGGCTGGCTGAACCGTGACCGCAGCCCTGCCCTCCTTCCCAAGCCATCCTTCCCACCTTCCCTCCAGGGAGATTATCTGGAAGTTTTCCTGGTTTTCCCCGTTTCCCCACAGGATTTTTGTCCTCTCGCAGAGCAGTCCCCGCTCTCTCAGGCAGCTCTCCCTGCCAGCAGAGCTCCTTGTTTACCTCTGCAGTGTTAATATGCCCTTTGCAGATAATCAATCTTGCCTGGCAGGATCAATTAAAATGAAGTGGGGATGTTCCACGTCCCTTGGTCTGGAAATTTAACTCCAGTTGTACTCCCACCTGGAAAGCCACACTTTCAGAGCTGCTGGGCAGGGCGATCCCTGTGTCCAGTGACTCTTTAACCAAAGGGACGTGTCTGGACGGGCTCCTCGAGGGGAGTTACTAATTACAGTCATCAGCCATGCAAGCTTTGGGCAGAACCGCCTTGCTGAGGACACGGGGCTTTTGTGTCTCCTAAACCCCTGTCCTTTTAGGGGTTATCTGGGGGGTCCGAGCAGATAAATCAGCATCCTGCAGGCCTGGGGAAGCTGGGGCTGGGCTCTCCCTGCAGCCCCCGCTGATGCCCCGGCGTGGACAGATAGTGCTGGCGCCGTGTTTTGTCACCTGGAGCTGCCAGGCATTGCACGGGCCCGATTTTCCAGAGGAGAGAGCTCTCTCCCTGTTTTTTCAGCAGCTGGCCCTACAGAATTATCCTCAGCTGATCCAATGATTTTTTATTTTATTTTTTTTTTACACAGAAACATTCGCATTGGTTATTTTAAGCAGAACCGTCTCTGGGTACTCCTTTGTCATCTTACTCATTTTTAACTTTCCAAAGAGGTTTTTCCCTCCTGGATGTTTCCATGACCTATTGATATTTTTCTGTTTAAATGTCTCTGTTCGAAGCTGTGGTGGTTTTCTGGTGTCCTAAATGAAGTGAGTTTGGGCTCCCTCTCTGTTCCTGGTGTATAAAAATCCCCCTGGAAAGAGCCGCCGTGCTTTAACCTGGATTTTTTCCTCAGAACTTTTGCCACTTGGGACACTGATCTTTCCATAGACAAGCTGTAGACTTTGTACCGTTAAAAATAGAAATACTAATTCCTTTTGTGGAAGATCAGATAGTCTTCCCAGCGGGAAAAGAAGTATTTTTAATGTGCTCTTGCAGGAGAGCGACAGCAAAATTCGCTGGGCTTTAATCTTTGCTTCTTTTTGTCACCGCGATTCAGAGTGAAGGGCGCTGCCTTTGCTCTTATTTCTGGAAAACCCAAACAAAAACATTTCCAAGACCTTAAATGACATTGCTTTTTTTGCCCCTTCTCCCTCGGAGTAGAACTGATAAATTATTTTGCAGCTCTGAGCCCCTCCCTTGCTGTGTCCCTCCAGGCGGGTTTGGGCAGCAGGTCAGGGATGCCCTTGGTCACACCTGGAGCAGAAGCAGCTCTTTGCTCCCCAGTGCTGGGCTTTGGGGTCAGCAGGGCTTTGGGGGCTGAGGGTCCCAGCCCTGCTCCCCAAAGGGGTTTGGAATAAATGGGTTTAACTGCGGCTCTCTGCCTGTGCCCACGTGAGCCAGGAACCCAAAATGACCCAGGCACACACAGCACCCTCGAGAAAATCAGTGCCAGAGGAAAGGTCAGCACGAGGTGGGATTTATTTTGTGTCATGATCAGTGGGTTTTTATTTTTGATTTTAAATTCCTGTGATTTTTTAAAAATTTATAGTGAATTGGACCAGAAATACGTGTGTTTGTGGAAAGGGCAAAAAATTAAATCTGTCTCGAAGAATATTTGAGGGGGGTGATGGGATTAATTTGTTTGTGCCCTGGTATAAGCCAAGATGATGCCAAAACCCTTTGGAGACAGATAAATGCTTCATATGGGAGTCAGAAAACATACAATCAGTCAGCAACAATCATCTTTCTGGAGATTCCAGATAATCCGGGCTTCAAAGCAAAACCTGTGTTTTGGAATATTCATTCTCTGATATTCAAACATCCAACTTTGTTCTTCTAATTATTATTATTCTTTTGATGTTGTATCAGACAAGTGCTATAAGGGTCTTAAAAAGGGCAAAATAATTATTTCCTTTATATCTTAATACCCATGTGATGCAGAGGCTTTGGTGGAGAAAGGAATATTTTTTTTGACAAATCCAAAGGGGGAAGCTTGGCAACATGGTACAGTTGAGTGTAACCATAAATAAAACCCTG
This sequence comes from Donacobius atricapilla, assembly GCA_013397315.1. Taxonomy (NCBI): domain Eukaryota; kingdom Metazoa; phylum Chordata; class Aves; order Passeriformes; family Mimidae; genus Donacobius; species Donacobius atricapilla. Next base: position 137,838 of record WBMY01008022.1, read on the forward strand.
TGTGAATTCCCCCTTGGAGACACTACAGATCTATTGAACAGGGCACCCTCTCTATAAAAATTGTTCTTGAGAGGTAATAGCAAGCTATACATTATGAAAAAATATAGCAGAGGGATTTGCTGTACTTGGAGCAAAACTATGAGAAAAATGGTGGGAGGTAATAAGGGATTGTCGTTCCATCCCATTAGAAATGTGTTTTATTCCAGACACCCAGATTTTATCTTCCCCCTGCAACTGAATTAGAAATGAAACTGCCAACTTTCTAGGATGTGCAAGGATCCACACAGTAATGTGTTTGGGGTTTTATTCTTTTTTTTTTCCTTTTCTTTTTTTTTTTTTTTTCTCCTTCCCTTTTATTTTTGGGAAACTAATTAGGGCCAGCATAGATAAAGCACAGTGTGTGTTATGAGCCTGTAAATAACAGAAAAGGGTTTTCTTAGGAAATTAGCACTAGGACACACAGGAAGCTATGAAATCAAATGCCACAAATATATACTGTATTCTCTCCATAGATTAAAATAATAATAAAAAACCTCTAAACCCAGCCATATACGGGAGGGAATCCTCGAGGATTGGACTGGCACCATCGTGCAAAAGAAGAAGTTCAGTAAAAAAAAATCCACTCATTTCTAAAGAAATTTCCCAGATTAGATTTGTAAATCAAAAACCAATATATAACATGCAAGAATTGATCTGTTTTATATTCCTCAGTTACATTTTTGTGAAGCACATTTAGAAGATTTAGAACGTATTTGCGCCTGCTGGTTGAGCCATTATATGCTTGAGTTCATACATCTATTTGTGAGGCTATAAAACAGGCATCGACTACCCATGTAAATTGTGTTCTCCACAATAAATTATATGCATACTTGCAAAAATACATAACTGCTGTTGGTTGGCTTACGTAGGCTGAATACTAATGATGTTTAAAGTTGTATTGTCCCTCTTCTCGGGCCTAATTTAGCCTCTACATCAAAAATTATGTAGGAAAAAACACTTTATCCTCTCACTGAGAAATAAAATGGCACTTACGGGCATCCACATATCTTTCTTTTATGAAACACCACCATTTTCATACTAATTTTAGCTGCAGAGGGTTCATGGCAAAGTCTGTCTCGTGCAAACCTCCGAGGAGGCTCCAGTGCGCGCACACACGCGCGGCTCTGTCAAAATGTGATTTTGAGGGGGTTTGTAGAAACGGTTTGAGGGGGTTTGTAGAAACGGGCAAGGGCTTGTGCGCGTGAGCATCCTTGCTGGCAGGCAGGGCGTTTTTAACTCCTGAGGCTCAGGGGGTGTTTCGGCCACAGCGCAGGGCTGCGGGCAGAAGCCCTGGCACAGCCCGGCGCGCCGCGCCTGCCCGCTGCCCACCGCAGCAGCACGGCCTCCCTTAATGGGGTTTGCTCCTCTTTCAGTTGTCCCCAGAGCTGGGGAAGGGCCTGGTGGTGTCCCCAGCCTGCGACACTGGCTGTGGCTGGGGTGGCACGGCCCCTGCGCCCCGTGGGCGCTTGCCGTTGTCAGTGGCAGGGAGCAGGAGCGGCTGAGGGCGCTGGGGAACCTTCCCACATGTTCTCCTCCCACCTCAGCCCCGGCTCTGCCCTCCCCTCCTCGCTCTGCACTCGGCTGATAACATTTCCTACCTCTCCTCAGCCTCTTCCATTAACCTGCTTTATTTATTACTTTCACCGGTTATTCTTTCCTCGCCGTTTCCGCGCAGATCCCTTCCCTCTCCAGGTTTTGCCTCCCTCGGTGCGTTTTTCTCCTTTATTCCCGTCCCTCTCCATCCCCTTCCCGCTGCTCCTCCAGCAGAAATTCCACGTCTGGAGCTGCAGCCCCATCTCTGTGAGCGATGGGTCGCTGCCAGGCGCCCGGGCACGCCGAGTGGGAGAGGAGAACCTCCCCGTCCTCCTTCCCCGTCGGGGGAATATGGAAGCTGTCACACACTTCCTCTCCTGCCCAATGATGTGTAGGAGCACAATACATCCCCTTTGCTGCGCCCGCAGCCGGGCAGAGGAAGGAGAGGAGCAAAGCAACAGCCTCCTCCTTCCTCAGGCGGAACATCCAGAAATATTTCCTTCGGTCACCCCCATCCTGGCTGGGATTTCAAGGAGCTCTCTGGAAAAGCTGAGGCTGCGTCTCTGGGGGCAAAGGCCGTGCAGGCACAGGGACAGCATCTCCAGTGACACAGGGATGTGCAGGCATGGGGACAGCATCTCCAGTGACACAGGGATGTGCAGGCACAGGGACATCTCCAGTGACACAGGGATGTGCAGGCACAGCATCTCCAGTGACACAGGGATGTGCAGGCACGGGGAGAACATCTCCAGTGACACAGGGATGTGCAGAAACAGGCACAGCATCTCCAGTGACACAGGGATGTGCAGGCACAGGGAGAACATCTCCAGTGACACAGGGATGTGCAG
>WBMY01008022.1:140499-152994 GCA_013397315.1 Donacobius atricapilla
GTGCAGGCACAGGGACAGCATCTCCAGTGACACAGGGATGTGCAGGCATGGGGACAGCATCTCCAGTGACACAGGGATGTGCAGGCACAGGGACATCTCCAGTGACACAGGGATGTGCAGACATGGGGACAGCATCTCCAGTGACACAGGGATGTGCAGGCACAGGGAGAACATCTCCAGTGACACAGGGATGTGCAGAAACAGGGAGAACATCTCCAGTGACACAGGGATGTGCAGGCACAGGGACATCTCCAGTGACACAGGGATGTGCTGCGGGGCTGCAGGAGCTGCCTCCGGGCACGGGGACGGGCTGGAAATCTCCGCGCTGCTTTTCCAGCCCAGCCTGTGCCACTCTCGTGCTGAATTGGGGTTGTAATCCAGGACAAGCACAGTCAAACCCTCCAAAAAGCAGGTCACAGGGTTTGCTGTGCCAGGGCCCTGAGCTGGGAGGGGAGGAAGGGATGGGTGAAAACCCACTCAGAATGAGGGCCAGAAGGATCGTGAGGTGCACAAGGCTTTGTGCGTGGTTTATACACGTCCATATTGTTTTCTTTGTTGTTTCTCTCTTTGTGTGTGATTAAACTTTGAACTTCTGGAGAAAAAAAAAAAAGTCCTTCCTGGAAGGGCTCTGAGGTGTCCAAACAGCAGGGGAGCTGTTGCGGTCTGTGGGCAGGGGCAGTTTTTGGCACCCAGGCTGTGGAAGAGCAGGGTACACACGTGATGACAATGAAAATCCCACCCCGTTCACACCCTGCACTGATGATTTATTTGTTGTCACCTTTGGGGGGTCTGTGTGGCAAAGCCTCAGCACCGAGGTGCTGCTGGGGAAGGGGGGGCAGACCTTGCCAAAGGAGCGCCAGCTTTGGGGGACAGCCCTGGGTGTCTGTGTCCTGACAGAGCAAAGTTCTGGGAGTGCCCGAAGTGCAGGAAATCCTCCTGGGACAGGGAGGGGATCACAGCACCCTGTCCCTGAAATCCACCAAAATTCCCCCAAATTACCCTGAAACCTCCTCCAGAACTTCCAAAGATCCCCCAAATCCCTTCCAAATCCCCAAAATCTCCCCAAAAATCTGCTCAAATCCCTTCAGGACCCCCCAAATCTCCCTCAGGACCCCCCAAATTTTCTTCTCAGCACCCAGATTTCCTGGGTAGGATGGGACCCCCAGGATGGGTCCCACCACAGCCCCTCAGATGGGAGTGTTGCTTTTAGCACCACAGAGTCTCAGAGTCGCAGTGGCTGACAAAGTAACCCAGATATAATTTTCCTTTGTGTCAGTTCTAGCCACTAAAATTAGTATTAAGAGACACAGAAAGCTCAGCGGAGTTTTCCCACTTTATCCTGCGGCTAATCTTTTTATATCTCTCTCTTTTTTTTTTTTTTTTTTCCTCCTTCTTTAAAATCAGGGGGAGGGGAAGCCCTTTCATTCCCTGCAGCTGGCATGTCTAAACTCCTAACATATGTGCTCCTTATCCAACATACAGTAGCTTAGGACTTTTCAAAAACACAGAACCCCTGAATCCAATAAAATTGCAAATTTCACTGTATTTCACAATATCCTAAATAAACATGAACAGCGTGCATTTCTCTTTCTGGCATCAAATATTAATCTGTCCGTGGTCGGAAATGTGCTTTCCATCTTGTGTGTGCTCACATTGGGTAAACACTTGGGAGATTGCTATTCCAGACCTTTCATTCTCTCCTAGAGTCAAGAGCATGACAAATTTTTCTCCTAATTACACCTGCCACTGTTTGCCTTCTAATACTGTAAATCCTCCATCACATAGTTTTTCAGATTCAGGATTAGGTTCCTCCTCTGTCATACAAATGATTGGAGGCGCGGTGTGCAGTTAGCAGCGCACATTAGGAATGTTTAGGGCGGGTTGTCTCCTCTCCCTGAGCGAGGAATCTGCGTGAACAGAACTCTGTCCACGTTTCGCGCGTGGTGTTGGGCCCCTGGGTTGGTTTTTCTGGATGTTTGGAAGCAGCAGAGCCCCTTCCCTCTGCCTGAGCGCACAGCCCTGTGCTTGGCTCTGCCTGCCACTCTGTTTGGCTTTGGCTCATACTGGAAATCACCTTATTCCCCTGGTCTCCAAGAGCTGCCTGGTCTTTCCCTGGCTGCAGGGAGGAGGTTTTAGCAGGAGGATGGCAGCAAATAGAAAGGAAATAGTCCCGAAGGTGGCCGAGGGTCCTGCTCTGCCCTGCGCTCCTGGGCCACAGCAGGGCTTCCATGGGCACCGCGGGGCTGCCCCAGCCCTGGAAGTGTCCCAGGCCAGGCTGGAAGGGGCTTGGAGCAGCCTGGGGCAGTGGAAGGTGCCCACGGATGGGCTTGAAGGTCCCTTCCAGCCCCAGCCGTTCTGGGATGAGAAACCCAGGGATGTGCTTCTGGAGGCCGTGCTGCGTTTGCTTTAATTTTTATTTTTGCAAGCGCAAGCGGCCAAGGGCAGGCAGTGGGAATGCAACAGGACGCCCAGGCTGCCCTTCCCCGGACCTCTCCTCCACTTTGCAGGTGGCAGAGGGATGGGGGCAGCAGCGCCTGCTGCCTTTCCCCTGCTCTGGCTCCACGTTTAAGTGAAAGCCTCGTGGGCAAAGAGGCCGTTTCGCTTTGCTGCCGCAAATCCTCCATTAACGCCTGGCAGCAGGGGGGCCCAGAAATTGGGCCAGCTCCGAGCTAATCGAGACTTAATACACCAACGATGGGCTGGGAGAGAGCCGGTGCCCATGACACGGGCGGAGGACGCGCGGGGAGCAGGAACAGCAGCAGGGATGCCCACGGTGCCCGTGCGCCTGCGCGCCAGTCGGCCGCGAAAAGAGTTTGCACATCACCTTGGCGTGTGTGGGAGTCCCAAGGGCGGCGTGCGTGTGACCCAGGGACAGGCTGGCATCGTTCCTGCCCCCAGGGTAAACGGCGCCAGTGTTTCAGAGCGCGGCTCGCAGTAATTTTGGGGTGTGGGAGCCTTGCTGTGCCGGCGCTCGGGGTTCCGGTGAGGAGGATAAATCGAGGGCTTGAGCCTGGAGAGAGGGGGTGAGACAATTCCTCTGATTCCCGGGTGAATCAGCTGAGCTCCGTGTGGATGGATGGATGGATGGATGGATGGATGGATGGATGGATGGAGCAGGAGCCTCTCCTGCCCCTGCCTCTCAGCACTTGTTTAGCCAGCTGCCAAGGAGGCAATAACTCCTTCCTTCCTAGCAGGTTTCCAAAAAGTTACATATTTTTATTGGCAACCTGGGCAGAAGGGAGGAATTTGGTTCATTATAAATCAGTCTCCATTTTCAAAACCTAAGTGACAAAATTGCCCTCTGCCCGATCCATTTCACCAGACTTTTTGGGTATTTTAGATTCTCTTTTTCTCTGAGAACTGGGAAGATTGAGTAAATTACTTTGTTTGAAAAATTCGTGCTCGCAGGAAAAGCTTCTTATTTATTCACTGTCTAGAATCCAGTCTTTCTTCTGGCTGTATCCCTTCAGGACAGCCTGTGTGGAATGAGCACCTCCAGTTTGGACGGGACACTCAAACACACAGGATTTAGGGCACGTATATTGGATTATTCCTGCGCCCCAGTAGTACAATTAGTAGTACAACTAAACCTGCATTTAAAATGGAAATTCCAAAGCGCCGGCTTTGCTCCCAGGGGCTGGGGGGAGGCCAGGCGGGCGCAGCCCCGGTGATTTACAGCGGGGGGGGCTGCGGCTGCCACCCGGGTGTCACCCCTTGGCGAGGCAGGCAAGGTTTGGGCGAAACGCGAACAAAAGGTTAAATGCTCCGGTCCCCTGCTCAGACAGAGCCAATCATTCTGAAGAGTCCGCGTCCCCCCTTTAACTGGTTCTTTATTTGGTGCGGTATTTCTTGCACGCTCCCTCGCTCTCCCCTGCACTTGTCCACGCAAACTCGCCCACTCGCCCTCCTTAAAACACAACAGCAGCCACTGCAAGGCCGAGCCCCCCAACAGCTCCCCCAGCCCTCTTCCCCGGGGGCTGGAGAGCATCTCCATCACACGGGGCACGTTCAATGAGTTAAACCTCTCCAGGCTGCCAGGGCTGTCGCCCTATTTTATTTTATTTTATTTTTTTTTTTCCCGTGGCGCCTGGCACGGGGCTCTGCTTGGGCAGCGCGGGGACAGCCGAGGCATCCCTGCCTCCTGCCAGAGCCTTCCCTCGGCTCCTGGAACGCCAGGGAGCCACGGACAATATGCTGCGCATCAGCAGCGCCAGGGAGCTGGAGCATCCCTCGCTTTTGTCTCCTGCCCGCAGTGGGGAGAGGAGAGGCAGAGCTGCAGGCACCTCCCGGCCCTCTCCTCCCGCACCAAACCCATCGAAAAGCTTCCAGAATAAGTTACCTCCTCACTGCGCCTACCCTTGCATGGTCACCCCTCCGCGGGGGTTTTGGAAGCGCGTGGGGTACAGGTAAAATGGAAGTGCTCGGGGTTTGTCTTGGCAGAGGAGGATGCCCAAAACCGCGAGGCAGATGGCTCAGCTCCCGGCCCTGTGGCCACCCCTAGGAAAGGGTTAAAAGAACCAGCGTTTAACTCGGCAGCCGCAGCTCTGCGGGTCACACATCCCTCCTTCCAGCCCATCGACTGGCTCCCGGGCGGGAGGGTGACATGCCCCAGATCAGGCGCGCAATTGGAGGGGTTTGTGCTAAACAGGACCAGTTGTGCTGATCCAAACTGGCTCCGCGCGAGCAAACTTGCCCCGTTCCGCAGAGCTGGGAGAGGCAAGCAGAAGGAAAAGCCAGGTGTCCTCCCTTGGAGTGGTGTTGGCCACTCTTGGTTGATGAATGGGCGCGGGACATCAACGCTGAGCTTTGATTAATCCCCGGTGTCCGAAGCCCGCTAGAACTTGGCCATTTGGCCTCATTGGGAGCGGCACTCCGATGTCACCGTGATGGGAGAGGCAGAAAGCACCTCCAGCAGCAGCAGCGGCTGTAAAAGACGGGCAGGAGGAGGTGGCAGCTCGGGGTCCTCTCGCTCCCCATCCCCGCACACCCACGCGTGGGAGCGGCTCCGCTCCCCGCCACAGCAGCAGAGCCAGAGCCATGCGGTGAGCCAAGCGAGCTGAGGCGCCCCACAACCAGTGTCTGCCCTCGTTTTAGCCCCAGAACTGGAGTTTATGGAGTCGATGTTGGGGATAAATAGGAGCTGCCGCAATAAGTTCAGACTGGTTTGGAAAGCTGTAGATCCCTGCACCCCAGCGAGGGAGGTGTTCTCACCTCGGAGCGCTTCTGTTTCCCTTGGGGTTGTTTATGGTTTCGGGCTCAGGCTTGACCTGAAGCATTGGCAATGCTAATGACATTTCAAAGGAGCATCGTGGATTTATGATCCTGTCATTTCATCCGGAGGTTTCCAAATGCCAGAGCAGACATTAATTTCTGCTATTTGCTGGTGAGCCGGTCAGTGGGATCCTGGGAGCGTGCTGAGAGCCAGGGAGGGGATGTCCAGGCTCCTGTGCAGGTGCTGCCGTGGCCCATCCTGCCAGGATGCTCGGATATTGAATTTGGTACAGAGGGGCCCTACACACTCTGCTCCCTGTCCTATTCCAAGCTCCAGAAACCAACCCTGAATCAAACACCAGAGGGGAAAGCCTCAGTCTCCTCCCAATTCATCCCCTTTAACCCATCTGACAGTGGTTGAAGTGAGGAGCTGGATTTGCCTGCTCAGAGCTGAGGGTTCCCACCTTCCCCAGCACAGAGCCATTGCAATTCCCCGGGTGAATATTCGAGACAGATGCGCGTATGTACAGGGCTTTTCAGAATATTCTAATTATATTTATCTTCCTGCTCTTGCTTGTAATTTTTTTTTTTTTTTGGGGGTGGTGGAAGATTAAAGCTGGTGTTTTATGACCCAGGCTGCTCCTCTCCATCCCCTTGAAGCGCGCCGGCAGGATGTTGTCACTTGTGTCGCTCACATTTGTCAGTTTAAAGGTGTTGCCCTGCTCACAGCCTTTCCCTGCAGTAAATCAAGCCCGAGGCATCACTGAGCTCCCTCCCGGGGACCCCTGGCCGCTGCCGGGGCTGCAGCTGGTGCTGCAGAACTTCTCCTGCAGCCCCGGCGCCCTGGGCAGCCCCAGGAGCACCACACAAGTGGTTACTGGGTGCCAGGGTCCTTCTGGAGGAGAGGACGGGAAATAATTGCACTTCTAAAATAAGCACTCGCCCGCTCGTTGGTGTTAATGAGTGAAAGGGATTTAATTAATTTGGTCCAGCAAGTGGGTCACCGGTTTCCTCAGCAAGAGAGAGGTGTGGTGGAGGGGGAGCACAGCAGAGGGTGCTGCCCCTTAAACAAGCATTTCTGACTTTATGTGGAGAGTTTGCTGGGTGTTATGGCTGAATTTGGAACCTGCTGAGGGCACTGGGCTGCTGCACCTTCCAAGGCACCGGATGAGAAGCTCAGTCAGGCCAGTGTGGGGTGTCTGTCTGCCACCCAAGTTCTGCATCCCAAAACACGCATCGTTTTAGCTTGCGTGAAAACAAAATCCCCCTTTTTGGAGCCCTGTGGCAAAGTAAAAAACCCCGCAGTGCAGCCCTGTAAACAGAGTTAATGCAGCCACAACTGCTGCTCCCCGAGGAGCCCGAGTGGAACCCAGGGACAAGGGACTCAGCTCCTGCCTCAGCTGAGATTTCTCACTCCTGCTCAGCGTTTCTGACTCGAGCTGGTTTGTATCCGCCACCTTTTATTTAAACATAGGAGGGTTTTTAAAATTTAAATTAGATCTCGGAAAATAGATACCGTGCACCTTTGTGCTGGTAAGAAAAAGAAGTGGTGTCATTCATGTCAGATAATTGGTGGTTTTAGCTCTCTGCAGAATAAATTACAGCAGTCATATAATGGCCTTTCATCCAATCACTTCTCTACTCCAGATCTAGACTTGAAATGAGGTTTGTTGAAAACATCATTTCAGGGATTATTGACCACAGCAAAACCTTGTTGTACATGTTCTTTGTATGTATTGAAAATGCACAAGTTAAAAAGGTAATAGTTGGTGCTTTGCCCGTGAATTGGAAGCTGCTCCCTGCGATCAGCAGGAGGGACCAGGCTCTGCTGGAGGGGGGGTCACATCCAGGGTCTGCTCTCCCCCCAGAGTGAGGATGGGAGCTGGGGGCACCGGGAGTCACCGGGAAAGGGGCTGTGCCACCCTTGGGACGGGCTGTGGGCTCCGATGTGGGCAGCGCAGAGAGGACCTCGCTGGTCTGACCAACAGCCAGGCTGCCGGGGGCGTTCGGATGCCTTTTCCTTCCGAACTCTCCTCCTCTGTGCGCTCAAATGCCCGTGGTCCAGGCAGCGTGCGAAAAGGCCGCGTGGATGAGGCAATGAGGGGGCTACAGGTCACTCCTCAGGGCTCGACTGCCTTTTTTATACCCGTGCAGCCCCTCGTGGTGCAAGCCCTGTCCCCCCCCGCAGCCCCTGGGCAGTGCAGGAGTGCATTAGGATGATCTTCTGGCAGGCGCCAACAGTTCAAACCAATCTTTACGTGGGAAAAGGTTAAAAGACAATGCGGTCATAATCTACAAATACCAACTCAGGGAAGAATAAGAGGCAGTAAAAGAGACTCTAGAGCTGAACCAGAGGAAAAAAATAAAACATACAGCAAGGTTCTGTGGTTGGGAACTGACGGCAGAGAAATTCAAATGAGAATTGAGGAGTGTGTTTTGACAGTCACAGTAATTAACCATTGGAGAAAATTGCCAGGGGATGTGGTAGATGCTCAATCACTCACAGGTCTTAAAAATACAGGCCGAATGTGTTTATAAAACAAAATGCCATTTACTGGGGGGAATGAGCAAAGTTGCGGATGAGCCACTGGAACTGAGTCTGGGAAATTCCCGGGTGTGAGGCCAGGCAGGATCAGCTCAGTGGAGCTTGCTGGCAGTTAAATCCAGGGATCTGCTGGTCTGAGGTCTGGATTTGGGGCAGTACAGACCCCGATGGCGCCTTGCACACTTTCAGTTCTCTCTTTTTTTTGCAGGAATTCAGGGACTTGCTGGTTCTGATGTGAACAAAGCCCTGGCTGAGGAACGTGACAGTCCCCACCAAAGCTGAGCTGGTCCTGCAGCACTTGTAGAGTCGGATAATTGATCATTTTCTTCTCTGAGGATCAAAGTAGCGGAAATCTCATCACCTCTGTCTGCTGTAGGGTGCTCTGAGAGGAGAAATCCCTGAAAAATTGTCTCCTTTTATATTATTCGCTCCATTTTCCCACTTATTTCAATCTCCTCCACAACCTGGCAGCCCAGGTGAGGGTTCTGGAGCAGCGGCCGTTCTCTAGAGCGAGCTGGGGGTTCGGGTTCGCAGCTTTGCTCAGCCCTGACCGAACTGAGGTTTGGCAGACCCCGGAGCAGCCCGGGGAGCTGCAGCTCCCCCTGTTCCTCTCCCTGTTCAGCTTCCCGGCCTCGGGGAACTTCCCTGAGCTCCCACCCGAGCCTGGCAGGGCCTGCCCGGGCGCTCTCCATCACTTATTTCAATTTCCCCCCTGACAATTTTGCGATGGGCAGTAAGGAGGGAAGGGGACAGCGGGCGCTGTCTCCGTGCCGGGGAAGGGCTTTTCTCTCCTCCCCGTTTTCCATCCCACCAGAGCCCCCCGGGCCCTGCCCAGGAGCTGATGCTGCTCGGGCAGAGCCGGGCGTTCCGAGCCGCTCCGGGCGAATCCCGGCTCCTTCTACATCCCCGCCAGGGCGTGTTTCAGGGCTCCGCTGCTGCCTTTTATGTGGCTGCTGCTGCTCCTGCAGCTAACGGGTCCTCTGCCTCTCGTCTGCCAAGCCACCGTGGCTGCCTCCCATTTCCCTCCTGCTGCAGCCTTCAGCTGTTTGGAATTTGCTTCCAAAACGCACCGAGTGGATTTTTTTTTTTTTAATCTCCAGATGGATACTCGCTGTTTCCCAGTATTTTTTTTTTTTTTTTTTAAGCTGTATCGTTTGGGGAGAGCAGCTTGTGGCTCCGAAGGACATAATAGAGACAGGGTGAAAAAAAAGAAATAATAATAATAGTGTCTTCGCTTCTGGGAGGAGTTCACACCCAGCAAATCAGGAATAAAATCCCAGCACTCAGAACTGCAGAATTTCTCAAGAGGCAGAAAATATTCCTATATTTTCTGCCTAGTTTGTAGTGTGTGGATCTGCGGCAGAATGTCTGAAACAACTGTTCCCCATATTCCCATCGTGAATCAAAGGGACTTCGGAGATATCTAAGGGGGAAAAAAAAAAAAAAAGGGAAACAGCAAAAGTCTGAGAATTCCCAAAACCAGCACAAGTCTGAGAATTCCCAAAGACCCAGCTGTGCAGGTTAACCCTCTGAGTGTGGCATGGCCCAAACCTTTGCCTGAATGGAGAACGCTGCAGTTTATTGAGCAAGGAGAGGAGTGGGCGCTTTGCTGGGAGGGAGCCCCAGTGACAGCTCCCAGCTGCTGGCGCGTGTGCGGACACGGGAGGGGAAAAAATGCCCCTTCGGGGGCATCAAATACGGCCCATTTCGCAAAATCAGGTCTGATCCGATGGTTTTAAAGGCCTAAAGGCAGTTTGGGGAGGTGTGGGTGGCACTGGCACCCATCGGGGAGGGCTCCGAGCCAGAGCCAAGTTACAAACCCCGCAAGGAGGGACGGGTGGAGAGACCTTGGCCCTTTTGAGGCTTCCAGGAGCTGCCCTGGCTGCGGGCTGGCCTCGCCGTGGGCTTCGTTAGCCAAAGGGAAAACGTCTTCATCCTGCCCGGTGCTCCCGGGGGAGTCGGGTTAACAGGGACCGCGGTCCGGAGGAACAAACCGCCCTTGGATTCTTCCCTCCACGGGCAGATCAGCGCCGAGATAGCGTCCAGCTGTCCAGCCAGCCAGGAGACTAATTAGTCCAATTAATTAAGAAGTTGCTCCGTGTTTCCCCGGTGTCACGCGGGGCTCCGAGAGAGAGAATGACGAGGGTGTGGAGAGCGAGAGGTCATAGGGAAAGCTCAGTGTCTGCTGGGGTAGACACACAGTAATTAAGTGACAATGGACAGGAACTTTGCTGCTGGAAGAGCGCTAATTAAAACCTGTAGGGTCCTGTTCTCCCTCCGGAGGTGCAGATGTGCCCCTCTATCCCACTGGCCTAAAGGGGACCTGTTTTTAGGAGCAATTTACTCCCTTCGGGCGGCAACCAGCCTTTTATTCCGTGCCACGTTTGCACAGCGGCCGTTTAACACACGGTGGGATCTCAGGAGGCTTCTCAGGGGTCAGGAACATCTGTGGGGAGGTGAGGCGAGGCCCGTTTTAGGGGTGGGAAGGTGAGGTGAGGCCCGTTTTAGGGGTGGGAAGGTGAGGCCTGAGCAGGGCTCCTCCCCAGTCAGGCACTGCCGTCCTTCAGCCGGGAACATCGGACGGACTGGGGACCGTGCAGTGGGGCTTTCTGTGGGGAGCTAACTCGTGCTCTCGCTTTCTGCCCATAACTCTGGCTCCTGGGTTCCCCTGATGGCCCAGGAAGATCCTTCCTTCCCCCCGGTGTCGGGTTGGAGGCGCCCCAAGGCCACGGGCAGCCTGGCAGCCAAGAGGACACCGCGGTGACGCCGAGCAGGAGATTCACTTTTCCTCTGCCTGTGCTCTCCGTTCTTCACACCCACAGCAGGCAGATCCATCCTCGGCTGAAACCTAAGCAACAAATGTTAACATTTCATTTTAAAACCTAAGCCGATCCACTTTATAATCCAGACACGGCGTCCTGAGTGAGCATTGCTGTTGGATAATCACACAGTGGTGCGGCCTTTTGCCCCCGTGCCTCGCACAACACACCCGAGGCATGAGATTAGGCTCCAATAATAACACACCCCGTTGTGCCTTTTTGCTCAATTGATAAACCTGCTGTATTAGGAGATATTGTCATAAAACTGAATGGCACCCTGTAAACCTGAATCACTCTCTCTTCCGTGTAGCCGGGGAATTAGATGTTCCAGCTCCTGTCTTGGCTTTATTTCATGTCCCCAATATGCAAGAGACTATATAAGCTGCTGCTTTATCGTTTTTAAAACACTATGGAGCAACGCTGGTGCTGTATAAATATCTGTTTTATATACTTTGATTCCTGCCTCACTCACTGCTGTGGAACCGCGTGGGTAGTTTTTGGTTTAAATCTTGCCTGGGGAAAGGAGAATTCCCAGAATTTCCCCTTTTTTTCTGCAGAGGGCACGTGAGGGGAGACGCCGCACGTTGAGCTGAGGGTTTCCTGCTGCCGTTCCAGGTTATAAATGCACAGGAGGCACATTGCCAGAGGCACGGCCCGTGCAAGGTGCTGCTTTCGGCCCTCTGCCATTCTTGCTGCTTGAGCTGCAGTTCCGTAAACAGAGCAGAGAGAGCCCAGGGATGGAGGGAACGCTGCGGCGGCGGGGTGATGCTTTGGGAAGGTGGCAAACTAGAAACTGGCTGGTTCTTCACCCTGTCCATCCCTGCATCCCCGCATCCCTGCATCCCTGCATCCCTGCATCCCTGCATCCCCGCATCCCTGCATCCCTGCATCCCTGCATCCCCGCATCCCCGCATCCCCGCATCCCTCCCCACCTTGCGAATCCCTCTCCCGGTCAGGATGGCGCCCTGGGCAGCCCCGGGGTGGCAGGAACCCGGCGGATTTCCCCGGCACAGCCCCGGAGCGCGGCTTTAACAAAGCGGCAGCGGCGGGGCCCGCCCGGGGCTCCCGGCGGGAGGATTCGGCTCCTCCGGCAGAGCAGAGCTGCGGCCACCGCTCCCCTGGCCCGGCCCTCCCCGGGCTGGGGATTAACCGGGAATGATACAAAAGGCACATATGCTCCTGTGTCCAGTCCTGTCTATTCATATGTGTGTTACTTAGCCTAATAAGGATTAGACTTAATGAATTGGAAGGAGTTAACAATATAAAGAGGCAATAGAAAAAGGCCTAAGTAGTCGTAATTCCATTTCATGTAGCTTTTGGTGTTGCTTTGCTTTCAGCGAATAGGTGTAATCCTCTTTGAAATCAAAGGTGGTACAAAGTATGAATTTAAATTTGACATTTACAGCTCCTGTAAGATTTAGTATTCCAGAAAGGTTTGCTCTTCAAGAGGAAAAAAAACCCCCATGCCATCTGCTCTCCAGGACCGTCCCTCCACGGCTCCTGCACAAAAGTTTCATGGCAGTGGGGCTGTTCCAGCAGCAGAAGTGCCGAGGCCTGGGGATGGGCAGCAGCTGGAGTTACACCTCTGCCCTTTGCTCTGAGGATTGATTCAGGTTGATTTGTTTTAACTCCATTAGTTTGCAAAACGGTGATTGTTGTGGATTGCTGTGTGGGCAGCGGGAGCCGCAAGCCTGACCCATGATCTCCACCTTCCTTTCATCCATCCATCCATCCATCCCCACCTTCCTTCCATCCATCCATCTTCCATCCATCCCCATCCATCCATCTTCCATCCATCCATCCATCCGTCTTCCATCCCCACCTTCCATCCATCCATCCCTCCATCCATGCATCCATCTCCACCTTCCTTCCATCCATCCATCCATCTTCCATCCCCACCTTCCATCCATCCATCCATCC
>WBMY01008022.1:153135-185096 GCA_013397315.1 Donacobius atricapilla
TCCATCCATCCCTCCATCCCTCCATCCATCCATCCATCCCCACCTTCCTTCCATCCATCCATCCATCTTCCATCCATCCATCCATCCATCTATCCATCCATCCATCCATCCATCCCCACCATCCATCCATCTCCACCTTCCTTCCATCCATCCATCCATCCCACCTTCTATCCACCTTCCATCCATCCCTCCCCACCTTCCACTTTGGCCCCCCGATTTTTCTCGATCTCCGAGAACCTTTTAAAGCCCATCTCCCATTTGGACCTTGCAGTGTTTTTGCTGTGTGCTCATCTTCAGACACGTCAGGTTTCCCGCACCTTTGGGAGCATCATCCCTGGGGAAAGCCCGGCGTGGCACTGCGGTGGTTGGGAAATAGGGAACCGAAGTGGGGGAAGTTGGAGTGTTTGAAGTGGCAGAAATCAATGGGCTGGGAGTGCAGCCTCGCTCCTCCTGCTCCCCCTGTACAGTGTGTGCATCAAAGCTATCCTCCAAGATATTTTTTCCTCGCTCCTGAAAGCAGACAGGCTCTGCGTGGAGGTGTCATTTGCTGCCTGTCCCTTATGTCATTGATTTTTAAGTCGTTAATTAACGCTAGGTGTCAGCCTGGAAGATGAATTCTGGCCCTACTCTCCCTTCTCTTTTGTTTTTTGGATTGTAAATGTTATAGATCGACCATGATGGAGGGATGAGGGGTCAAAGGACATGAGAGCATCTCTGCATATGTGCACACAGTCCTCCCGAACTGCCCATCTGTATCGCTCAATAGACGGGGACAGGTGGCGGGGGGGGACATCCCTTTTGTGCCTGTGTCACTCCAGATAGAGACACAGCAGCTCGGGATGGATGGCGCGGCCCGGCTGCGCGCACACGCGCTGCAGGGGAATGTCCTCGCTGCCCAGCTGGGCCACGGCCCGCCTTGGCTCTCCTTCCCGCAGTGGCAGTGCTGCTTGCAGGGCAAAGCGGAACACCGGGGGTCGCCCTGATTTTTCCAGCCTTCTCTTCTGTTTCACAGTTTCATCTTTTGGGTTCTTTCTCATGCTCTGGTCTGTAAACACCAGCAAGTGTTTTATCATAACTTCAAGGAGAGTTTTCATTCTTGTTCTTAGAGATACAGACAGCTGATGGGCAGTTGTCCTGACCAAGGGGATGGGGAGAGGTGCCAACCTTCTCCCCCAGTCCCTGGCCTTTGTAGAAATACTATAAAATGGAGTCAGACTTTTAAATAAACGTGGTTTTATTTCATGCCTTCTGATCAAAGTGTGAGTGTGTGTTTGTGTGTGTGTGACGAGCTGCGTCACAGGAGGGCATCCCGAAGGGGTAGGGAAGCAGGAACTGCAGGATCTGGGGATTTGTGAGACCTGATCCATTCCCAAAGCCCCCAGACAAGGTGTTCCTTAAAAGTCTCTTTAGAGACCCCAAGGGTAAATGTTATCTTTCCTGGGGGTTGCCAGTGGCGGTCCCTGCTGCCGTGGTTTTTCCTTTCTGCTGTATTTTGCTCGCTGACCATGGAGGAGAGCTGCATTCTCCCACTTTTCCTCCTTCCCTCCTCCCTCAGCTCAAGTTCACCGCCCGCTCCCTTCCTCCTCCGGCCTCTCCAGAAAACATCTCCCCTTGGAAGTGACTCAAACAAGGGGGCTGAGCGGGAGGAGGAGCCGTGCTGCTCTGTGGAAGTTTGGGATGTCTGACTTTCCGGGGACTGCTGATTGACTGATCGATGATGCCGTAAAAAAAAAAAACCCGAAAAACAACCCACAACTCCAGGAGCGCAAATTGCAGGCGAGCTTTGGGAGGAGGCGGCGCTGAATTTTCCCACACACGGACCCAGCCCGGGCTGAGCTTGTTTTCCACCTCGGAAGCTGATCCAGCCACACACACACACTCTGCTAATCCACTGTCCCCTCACTGTCCTGTAAATCAATGGCAGGTCACTCGTGCAGCGTCTCCGTGCTCGGGGGTTAAGAGCGGGCTCAGCCCCGGTGGCTCCAGGTCACCGCGGCCTCGCAGCCTCCGGGGGAACGTGGTCCGGGCTGGGATTTGGGGCTAAGCTTTTATGAAGTGGGAGAATAATATCTGCCACGGTCAGGAGGGGTTTTGTGGGAGAGCTTTGGGTTGTGCAATTAATCATTAACCGCGTTTTGCTCCATTTTTTTCCTCTTTCCAGAGGACACACGGAGCAGAGCTGAGGTCATGGAAAGTCCTGTGCCCAACAGGCAGCTTTCAATGTCCCTCCTCCTCTGCTGTTTTGCAAACCTTGGAGTATTTCTATAGTTCTGATAATTTTTTCTCACCCTGCCTCACTTTTTCTCCTGAGAATTTCTCATCTTCTACGTTATTTCCTCCTTTCCCATGTGTGTATCCATGTGAAACAACACAGAGGCACAGAAAAAATATAGAAAGTTCTTAAATCGCTGTTCTTACAAACTTGAGCTGTGGGTTCTGTCAGTCTCTAAAGATCACTCAGGTCTTGTAGGAGGCTCCTGGGGTAATGTCTGAAATTTGGCAGGATTCAGGCAGGATTGGCAGGTCTGGGTGTGACAAAAATCCACACCCAAAGCAAATGCCTGACTTCGGCTCACACAAGCCTGGCTGAACTCCTCAGTCCTGTGCACGTGTGTGTGAGCTCGTGGGTTCGGCTGAGAGCAGAAGGAGCCCCCTCTGTGGCTGAGGTTCAACCCCGTGCATAAATCTCTGCAAAATCAGGTCTCAGCTGCCTGCCAGCCTCTGGGGACTCTGATCCGAGCCGTGGGTGACTCTGGGGACGATGTGTCCCGTCCTGTGCCAGCGTCCCACGGCAAGGGCTGCACGGAGAGAGGCTCTCCCGCAAAGCCGGGGAGCAGAGAGCAGCCAGGGATGCGTTACCCTAAATCAGACGTGAGCGCACAGCCCGGCCCTGCTTCCAACAGGACACCGGCCGTGGAAAATTTACAGTATGCTTGGTTAAGGCGAGTCATTTTATTCCATAAGCAGCGCTGCACCGTGGGGTTATTGCAGTGCTGCCAACAGAGGCTGTAAATATCCCTGGACAACAAAACTATTCATTAAAGAAATGTACCCTGGGCCGTCCAGCCTGAAGTTTGCTGGCACTTAAATCCCGCTCTCTAATGGCGCTGGTGATTGAGGCTGACTGCAGCCATAGCCCGGCCGCTCCTGCTGGACACGGCGCTGGGGGATGAGCTGTGGCCATGTGTGACCTGCTCCCGAGCTGATTCCTCCCTTCCCTCTGCTGTCCATGGCGTGTCATCCTCCTGCACGCCCAGCCCGTGGCAAGGGGCTCCTTCCTCACCCCTCAGGCCAGATCTTTCATCCAAATCTTTGCTGTTTTCCCCATTCAGAACGCGCTGTTGTTGAAGTGACATCTCAATGCCGCTTATCTGATGGATCTGTTACCTGTCTCCTCACTCGGGGGTGAGCGGAGGGACTGAGAGAATCCTCCCATCGCTGCAATTGCAGAAATACAGCGTAGGCAAACCTCCGACCACGAACGCCAGGGACAGGACCCAGGGAGCGGCTGGAGCTGTGTCACGGAGGGTCAGGCTGGAGGTCTGGGAAAGGTTCTTTGCCCCGAGGGCGTTGGGCGCTGCCCAGGTTCCCCAGGGATGGGCACGGCCCCGAGGCTGCCAGGGATGCCCCGGGTGGGATCGGAGCACCCTGGGGTGGTGGCAGGTGTCCCTGCCCATGGCAGGGGGTGGAACTGGAGGCGCTGTGACGGTCCCGTCCAACCCAAACCACCCCGTGATTCTATTGCTGTGTGACCTGAGGAGTCCTTTTTCATGTCGGAGGAAGTCCTCCCCACGCAATGCAGCGCTTTGCGCCAGTTCCAGCCCAAACGAAGTTGTATAAATAATAATTAACAGTAACAAATGCGGAGATTTAAGGGAGACACGCAGGAGCAACTCTTAGATTTTTACCCTGATTTGGAAACAACTTCCTGCCCTTCCATATTGCGGCCCTTTTAAACAAGTGCAGTGTTTAAAAAGCCCGTGTTAAACTGTGTTAAGTAATGTAAGCAAACACCACATGTGCTGGCGGGCGTGGGGTGCCTCGCATACTGATTTGTGGCTCTGCCTCCGCTCCTGGCACCTGATCTTTCTTGCAAACGAGGCTATTTTGCCTCAAGGGTTCTCTACCGATTAAGTAATAAATAAATAAGGACAAAACGGGCCCAGCCTTGCCTAAAATAATTTTGGAGGTTAAAAAAGAGAAAGATGGAGGGGGTTGCTATTGATCCGAGCTTTTAAAACATCGCGGCTACTTTTCTACATTAAGCAGCGATAGGTTTGGGAGGTGAATATGGAGGGAAAGAGTGAAAAATAACAACAGCGCATGAGATGGAGGGGTTTATTTGCTAGCAGGGATTGGTTTGTTTGTTTAGGTTTTTTTCTCAGCTATTCCTTACTACCCACCATGTGCTCGCAGCAGTGTAGCAGCTTTCCCCGAACTTGGCTCCTCCTAATGAATCGGGCTTGCAGAAGTTTATTTTTGGAGGCCCAGAAAGGAATCCAGCCCTAAATCCCTTTCTCCTTAAACTCTCAGGTTCCAGGGCCTGGCAGGCCAGGCGCGGAGGTTTGTCTGATGTATCAAACCTGACACCCTCCTACCCGCCAGCCCCCCGATGGTCCCTGCGATAGCCCTCGCCGATGAGCTGCTGGGGCTGGCGCTGCCTTTCCTCCGGTCCCTGCGCCCTGGAATCTCCCTCGCAGGGCCAGGAGAGGTGGCTGAGCTGCCAGCAGCCCTTGCAGCTCTCCCAGAGGTGCCTGATGCATGCAGGGGAGCTCAGGGAGGCTTTGGCGCGATGCTTGTGGCGGTGTCTCGCCGGAGACGTGGGAGGTGTTGCTTTATCTGCCAGAGGACAGAAAATCAGAAATCCTTCCCTGTGAGGGTGGTGAGGCCCTGGCCCAGAGCAGCTGTGGCTGCCCCGTGGATCGCTGGAAGTGTCCCAGGCCAGGTTGGACAGGGCTTGGGGCAGCCTGGGACAGTGGGAGGCGTCCCTGCCATGGCAGGGGGTTGGAACAAGATGAGGTTTAAGATCTCTTCCAACCCGACCCATCCTGTGATGGTCCCACACAAAAAGATGCTCAGGCAGAGATGTTTTGCCCGAGGTGCTGCTGTGGGCTCTTCTCCACCCTTGTCCTCTCTGCCCCCGAGCTGTGGGAGCGGCTCAGCTGGAGCAGCAAACAACTGCAAAGCTCCGGCAGTGTCGGCTGTGATCTGTGTTTGGAAAACAAAAGGAAAACCAACTCTATAATATTTTATAGCTTCTGCCATGGCACTGTCACACCCCGCTGTAGCAACCGCGGCGCTCAGCTTGACGTGAAGGGTAAGCCAAGGGCAGGCAAAAAAAAAAAAAAAATAAAATCCTTGTTTTTTAATATTATTAAACTTCAAGTATTCCAAGTTGCTACAAATAATAAAGAGTAAATTTAAAAGGGACGGTGAAAAATGGGGCAATGAACATCTGTGCTGTGTTGATTTATCTGGCAAAAATAAGCAGAGGAGTGAAAGCAGGAGCAGGAGCAATTTCTCAGGCGCGTTGGGTTGGTGCAGGGACGTGTTTGCTGCATGGCAAAGAGCAGCGTGGGGCTGGGGTGAGAGGCCAGACCCCAGCCTCCGCTGCTGGAGCCTCTGGTGTTAATCTTGGTGATGGGGAGGGAAATATTGACAGCAGGATGGTGCTCTCTGCCTTGAATGACAGGCCATATGTTTGTAAAATAGTCTGAAGTACGAAATAGAAAAGGCCTGGGCGAGTGGAGAGAGACGTATTTTCTCTTTGCATGTAAAACTTCCAACTCTTGGCAGGAGCCCAGCAACAATTAATCAGCAGGAGCCTTTTAGAAAGGCTCTTCTTAGGAAATAAGGGTACAGAAAAATCCTTTAAATTAAACATAATTTAAAACAAAGTAGTGTGTCAATAGGGGGGTGGGCGGGGAAAGAGAATGGACTTGCAATAAATACGCATTACTTGGTATAAATCCATCAGGCCTGATCCTGTGGCTCTCTTGGCGTTGGATTTTTGGCAGGGATGAGCAGGATGGGGGATGCAGGGGTGCCCCAAAGGATTACAGGCAGTGAGGGGAGGGAGGAGAGCGGGGCGGGAGCCCCAGGAGTCCCTGGAAGGGAGCGGGGCTCTCACCATGCAGCAGTGAGCAGGAGAAATGCTGCCGGGGGGAGGCACAGGAGGAGGAGGTCGGATTTCTAAGCACCCTTGAAACCAAAGCCGCGCTGTTTATAAACTTCCATAAATATTAATTGATATTTAATAAGGTAGGCAAACACAAGGGGAAGTATTGTTTTGGCCAACTCCTACACAGCGATCCCAGCCAGGCGTGAAAGAGTTTGTGTAACTTTCCTCAGGGGTTAAGAGCGGGTCATGGAAGGTCCCTTTTCCTGGCCGCTGTCCCAGCTTTTTAAGCTATGAGGGAAGGCAGGAGGCTCCTGGGAACCGGACCCAAAAACCTGCTTGGCTGCAGGGTGAAACTGCTGGGCTGCAGCGGGCCGAGCGCGCGGGCATCGCCGCCCCGCAGCCGGCCCTGCCGCGGCTTTCCGGGGGGATTAGGCTGGAAAAGGGGGGGACTGTTTTGTCAGATGGGCAGGCTGACGAGCTAATCACGGCTGTTAATTGATACGCTTTCCCACATAACTCGACAGATCAAACAGGTGGTGAATGGCCCCCGCGCCAATTCACGTCGGGCTGGCGTCCCGGATCCGGGCTGCGGCTCGTGCGGATAAAATGACAGGGAAATAGGTCAGCGTGCAAAAAAGGACAGGCTCGGAGCTCACCAGAGCTCCTCGATTCCCACCGATCCTCCTCCGGAATACACGTCCCTTGCACGGCTTCTTTATGTAATCCTCACTGCCAAAGGGTGGAGCAAAATTCAAGGGAATGTGTTTCCGCCGATGATTTTCGGTGGCTTACTGAGGTTTTGCTGCCAGCTCCAGAGAAAAGAATCATGAAAGTATTTAAGTTTTATTTCTCATTCTCCTACCGTGCATGGGCTGATTCATGGATTTGCGCCGAGACTTAGCGGAAAAATCAATGTCAAATAGAATGGAGGCTGATATTATAAAATTAAGATCTAAGATTTTCTGGCCGTAGAGCTACACTCGGAGTCAATCTGTTACAGGGACTTGCAGGAGTTTATGGGGAAGTGGGGGCAGAAATGAGCC
The DNA here is from genome assembly GCA_013397315.1 of Donacobius atricapilla. Classification (NCBI taxonomy): domain Eukaryota; kingdom Metazoa; phylum Chordata; class Aves; order Passeriformes; family Mimidae; genus Donacobius; species Donacobius atricapilla. The sequence goes on from WBMY01008022.1 coordinate 160,300, forward strand.
TCTTCTTGCCAGCTCCTCTTCCAGAAATGTGTGAATTCTTCCGACCTCGCTCCATACCTGGGCGAGCACCCAACTCCTCCTTGCTTCTGGCGAGGTCGAGCTTCTGAAACCACCACCCATGGGACATTTCATTGCTCCTCTGCGTGGGGAATAGCCAGTTCTGTAGAGAAATACCTCCTCTGAGCCAACAGCTGGGACGCCAGGGCTCCATTCCATGACAAATCTCATTTTGGAGTCAATGGATGCAACATCTATTCTGGTCGTTCATGATTTCGGCTCATTCCTGTGATTTTTCTTCCCAGGGAGGGAGGGAGGAAGCCCGGTGTATTTGTTGTCCAGATGGTGGAATGGCCTTTCAGAGCCATTCCTCAAGCACTGAAAGCAGCCAGGACCCTTCTCCCTGCAAACTGGAGGGAAAAGCAGATCCACAGGAAGAACATCACAGCTCCTGGGCATCGACAGAAAGCTGGAGGCTTTACCGAGTTTGGGGTGGAGTGATTTTTTTGCCTTCCCTTTTTCTTTAATATTTCCATTTCTTTTTTTGGGGGGGAGAGGAGTGATCTTGTCACTTAACCAGATGCACTTCCCAGCTGGTGAGCGCCTCTCCGAGCTCTACCTTGTTTGGAAAGCGCATCCAGAACGCAGCTCTGATTGCAGAGCGGAACACCCCTGCCCGTACTTGAATCACAGACAGAGGCAGTTTTACCGCAGCCTGTATCGAGTCCGCCGCTTCGAATTGCAACACCCCACAGCGGAACTCTCACAGAACATTTTACCTGCGTGTAAAATCAAACGAAACGGGCAGGCCCCTAAAGAAAGCCCCCCATTTGTCCCGGTGGAGTCAGCGGCGGGACGTGGGTTGTGTCCCCAGGCTGACAGGGGTTACCTTTGATGGGAGGCAGATGGAAAAGGGAAACGTCGGGATTAATCCCTGTGTCCCAGATGATGCAGCAGCCTGAGCAGGTGGCGGGGAGGCCGAGCCCTTTCCAGCTCTCATTGTGCGGCGGCGCCGGCCCAGCCTGCGGCAGGGCTGTTATGTGATATAATGGTGAGACGGGAACAGCCAGGGAACTTCTGCCTTTCTGTTCCAAAGGCCACAATGGCATCTTTATTTGATAAAGGAATTGGATTACGTCTAATCCCCGCTCTTGGAGGCATTTTATTACTTAGAAAACACTTCCTTCAAAGCGCCTTGGCCGTCGCGAGCGGGGTGTAAAATACCGCCAGCGGGAGAGGCCATGCCAGGTTTTCCAGGGATGAGCAGAAATCCTCAGATCCTTTCTTGTGGGGCTGCGTTCAGATTTAAGGCATTTTTTTGATTAAATTCTAAAATTGAAGCCAGGCTGTGCCTTTTAATGAGCGTCTGATGAAGAGCCCAGAGCTGGAGCCACCCAGCCTGTTCACCACGGGCTTAAATCAGTTTATGCTCCTAGCCAGGATATTGTGCAGGAATTTAGATTCTTTCATAATGAATAATGCATCCATGAAATATGAGCCCTGTAAATTTAGGGAAACGAGCTGTCAAGTGACCCAAGGAGTAAAATTGAGGAGGTGAGTGCCACGAGCACAACACAGAGCACATTGTCTCGGGAACTTCCTTTGGCACCGGTGACGGGACACACTCGGCAGATCAAAATAAAAGCTCAGAGTGGGGCAGAGGAATGATGTGGCTGGAGAGCATTCAGTGGTTTGAATCATTTCTAATGTCATGAGCAGGAGGTGAACTCTCCTGGACCTTGGAGGGCTCCTGTGGGCATTTTGGAGGAACATGGGTCATGCAGCTCCTGGTTCCACAAGAACAAGCTCAGCAAACTTCCTCAGAGCTACAGGCCAGGCCCCTTTTTAGTCCCTGCGCTTTCCTATTCTCCACGTCCTCACAGCAGAAGTGCTTCCAAGGGTTGTCTCATTTCAGTGGTCAAAGTTCCCAGGCCAAAATATCAGCTGAGTTTTGTTACCGGGGCAGATCAGCAGTGAGAATTCTCCCTCCCCTTGGGGAGCTCCAGCCTTTCAAACCAAGGTAATCCCTCCCTGGAGCCACCAAAGCAAACCCTGTGACCTCAGCAGACATTTATCACCGCCTGAGGGCTGGGCAGGGTTCACTGAGCTTCACGCAGGGCTGGGACTGGGTGGGAGCTGGGAGAAATTCTCTGGTTTCATCTAGGGCTGGCCCTGAGTTTGGAAGCTGCAAGTTCTCCCAGGCTCCAGGAGAAACGAAATGCTGCTTTTTCCAGTGGAGGCACAAAACTGGGGCCATGGTAGAGGTTTGAGTGGGGCTCATTTCACCAACACTTCCTTAAATCAGTGTTTGTTCTATGCCAGCTTCTCCTTACTCGTGGTGGGTTTAGGAAGGAAGGAGTGGGAGATGTCCCTGCTCATGGCAGGGGCTTGGAATGAGATGATCTTTAAGCTCCTTCCAACCCAAACCATTCCGTGGTCCTGTGAAGAAGGAAGGAGCGTCCCTCTCCCCTCCAATGATCCCAAAAATCCCGACTAAACCTCCCAAATCCCCCCCCAAATCCCTTCAAACGTTTTCAGGTGACACAGTGATGTGTCCCACCTTCCCAACCCGTGGTCCCAAAAGCTTTTCCTTGCTCTCCCAGGCTCTCCCTGCCCACATGGGAGATGTGGAGCCCTCTCCTCGCTGACCAGAGACCGAAAGCAGAGCTGCCTTTTATTCCAGAGTATTTCACTACACAAGCGCTTTTGAAATCAGGAAAAATGGGGGGAAATTGCAGTGGGCTTAGCAGACAAAATTGAGCAGTTGACTGTGGCAAGGCATACAGTACTTAAATGCAAGAGCTGATCTAATCGTTGTTCTCGAGGAAGCTTTTTGCTGCATTTTAGCACACAAAGCTTTTCGTTTTCTCTTTTGTGGCTTGAGCTGCTATTTAAGAAAGCAAAAATCAATAAACCTTTCCAGCTTTCAATCTTTTGCCCCAAAAGGTGTTTTTTTGGGTAGTGTTTTGTCATTCATAAGCTGTGGCGACAAATCCTTGACATCATTCGTGGATAATATCGATCAGCTCTTCCGTTGCGCCAAAGGACAAATAGAAATCATTTATCTGTCTGGACTCCAAAACAGCAAAAGACAAAGGGCTCTGCCAGCCACCCATGACAATCAGCAGCTGAAGGTATTAGCAGGGGGTCAAGTTCAGAGGTCAGCGGTCAAACAGGTTGTCATCAGTTTCTCACAGGCAGCAGAGTGGAAAAAGCCAGCGGGGTTTTATTTGCCAAACCCTTGGTGGTGGTGCTGGGTGCTGGTGGCCCAGGGGTGCTGCCCAGGGTATCTTGTAGGTTTGGGTTAATTTCCTGTCAATTTGGGGTCTTAACTCCACCTTCCCTCTGCGAGTGAAGGCCAGGCCCAGGCAAACCACGAGAAGCTGCCGTTGCTGGCAGTGCTCTGAGCATTCCCAGGATCCCCTTGTTTTTATGTTGTTACACAATCTTATTCAATTTTCTGCGCATCTTTTGGGATCAGCGTCTCCTTGGGCACAGGCTCCTAAACTTGTATCTTCCATGAAGGTCTTGGCAAAAGCCAGGAGACTACTGAGCAAGCTGCTGCATCCCAGCGGTATTTCCTTGGATGTAGGGATAGCATTGAGGGGAATTATCAGTTCTACCCCTGTTCTTCTTCTCCACCACCAGTGCCACCAAATGAGAATTAGCAAACATTTCAGTCAAGATTACATGGGATGCTGTATGGACTCAGTCCCGGGGGGAAAGTCTCCTGTGTCACATCTCCCTAAACCTGCCGGTGTTGTGCCTCACACCTTCAAAATCTCCTCGTGTTGCGCTGAGAAGTCAGCAGGGTCTGGCTCAGCAGCAAAAGCACCTGAAGGAAACTTGCTGCCTCCACGGATTTATCTGCAATGCAAATAGACACCTAAAATCCTCCTTTCTCCAGCCTCATAAAAAACATGGGCTGCTCTGAGCTTTATGGGAAACCTCTGATCCATCATTCGGGCAGGACAGCACGACCGCAATGGAAATCCCTTGGGAAGCCAGAGGGGAAGGGTCCAGCCAGAGCTGCTGGTCTGATCCTTGGCTTTCCATAAACCCGGGCACTCAGGGCACCCATCAGTCAGTGGGGTGCTTCCAGAATTACTGCAGTGAGGGGAAGAGGCCACGGCAGGAAATAAGGGTGGATAAAATATCAGCGTGATCCCCGTTTCCCCACATTCTGGGCGCTTTCGTGGGCTCTCTCCCCTTCTCCCGTGTCCTTCAGCACAGTTATTCCCAGAGGTTTGATTTTCAGGGGGCTGGCAAACGCAGATCCGTGCTGTGTTTAGCCAGGAGTGCCTCGGTGGAATTTCTCTCTGAGATTGTGCTCACGCAGTATTGACACCTGGAGAGGAACTCGCCGCACACACGCTCCCAGGAACGTTTTATTTCATTTCAACGGGTTTCCTCCTATTCACCAACAACTGGCTGAGGCAAATTTCATGCAAGAGCCAGCGCTGTAGAGAGCTCGGAGCAGGCTCTCCCTCTGCATTTCACACAGATAGCTGGGGCAGTACTTGTGCAAACACGAATTCCCACTGGATAAATCAGCCGGATCCGCGATGCCAGCAGCCACACGGTCCATGTGGTAAACGCGGCGCTTTTGCTTAAATTCCTTCTGGCAGACGGAAATTCTGCCTTTTATTTTATTTTATTCTCCCAAGGACACTGCCAAGGTCACCACGAATCCTGATGCTCCAAAGAGTGTATCAGGGATACAAACCCATTTCACCAGGCTATTGTTGTATGTATCCTCCTGTGCATCCAACTTCATTTCCACTTCAATTTTATCAACCTTCCGCTGGAGACTCAAGGAGATAGGAAACAAGTACTGACACGAATTAGCCCGGAGATTGACTGATATAGCTCAGCCCAGGGAACCCTGGGTAAAACCTTCTCTGGGCTCTTTCTCTCTTGCTTTCTCTCTGCCTTTTTTTTTTCCCTTTTTTTTTTTTTTCTTTTCTTCCCCCTCCTCCTTTTTTATTTTTTTCCCACCACAGCTGTCTCTGTCAGTCACCTGTCAGAGATGTCACCGGTCCCGCCCGGGATGACAGACAGGGCAGGAAAGATTTTGATGGGGTAATTTGCCAAAAATACCCAACGTGACATATTAAAGATGGCAGCTGGTGGCAAAGGCTCCGGGGAGGAGATTCCCTGCAGGTAAACACAGCTTTCGCCTCTCAAAACTGCTGCGAACCCCAAAGGCCTTCTCCGCTTTGCTTTGGGGAATTCATGGAAGAGTTGGGATGGAATTCATGGAGTGTTGGTCCGTGCATTGACCTCTTGGTGTGGGAGGAGACCCAACCTCCCCTTCCCCACCTCTGCACCCCAGCCCAGGGCGGGGGGATCTGAAAGCTCCAGGATGAGGGGTCCTGGCAGGGGCAGGGATTGTTCCGTAGGGTCCAATCCATGCTCCAAGCAGGGAGCACCCGGCTCAAACATGGTGTGGAGAGAGGACCTGGCTGCCACCAGGGGGGACAGGGCCCCACTGCCTGCCCTCTCCACAAACTTCAGCCCCTCTTCTTCCTCTGCCTAGGAAATTTATGCCCTTTGGGTTCAAAAAAAGGCTCCTGGAGGGAAAGAGAAAAGGGAGAGAGAGAAAGAGAATGAAAATGATTTTAATTTTTTTTTTGGCGTAGAAATGAAGCTGATATTGAAAGTGAGTAAATTTTAATGAAACGGTGCAAAAATGACATCATTTACTCAGAAATCATTAATTTGTCAGCATTAATATTTCAGCTACAACATTGCCTGTCATTCTGTGCCAGCAATGACTGATAAATCTATAAAAGTGTGCTGCTAATTTACTGAATATTTATGTGCAGTGTCATTTGCAGAGTAGGATTTGAATTTATTTCACTCGGCATTCAGCTGGAGAACATTTCCAACAAAACTAAAACGAACAGCGCCAGGCTGTGCAAAGTAAAGCTGGCAGAAATGCCCAAATAACATTTCGAGGGGAGCCGAGCGCCGGCGTTTCCCTGTCACGGGGCTCTCCCAAAGCCGCATCCCGGCCAGGACAGCGCGGGTGGCTCGGGACAGGGCACGGCAGCTGCCAGCCCCGGGGCTGTGCTGACACAGATTTGTCACAGCCGTGCCATTTTTCATCTCAGACCTCCTCGGAGGTGTCAGCTCATCCCTTCCACCTACCCGGGAGGCCGCGTGGATGCGGAGGGAGCGAGGGTTCCCTGAGCGGCGCCTCGGCGGGGATTTCTGTGGGAGGTTTGCAGAGCTGGGGTGGGAAGTTTAAGGAAGAGGGAAGGGAAGGAGAGGGGGGATTTTGGCAGAGTTGTGCGGCCCAGGTGGAACAGGGCTGGTGTGGTCCGGCCCTGCCCTGTGTGATGTGACCTGTGTTGGGTCCCCAGCACGGAGCAGGGAGTGTCCACGGCCCTGGTGGAGTGTCCATGGCACAGGTGGAGTGTCCATGGCACTGGTGGAGTGTCCATAGGAGCGTTTGGAGTGTCCATGGCACTGGTGGAGTGTTCCCAGGAGTGGTCGGAGTGTCCATAGGAGTGGTCGGAGTGTCCATGGGAGTGGTTGGAGTGTCCCCAGGAGTGGTCGGAGTGTCCACAGCACAGGTGGAGTGTCCATGGCACAGGTGGAGTGTCCATAGGAGTGGTCAGAGTGTCCCCAGGAGTGGTCGGAGTGTCCCCAGGAGTGGTTGCAGTGTCCATGGCACTGGTTGCAGCGTCCACAGCTGGTTCTCGTGGTGAGGATTATTTTTATCACACTAAAACCTTCCCACAGCTCCCCAGGGTCCATGCTCTGATGCCTGCAAACCTCCCAGGAAAGCTCTGCTCCCGTGGCTCCAGAGAATTCCGGTGCTTTCCGCAGTGATGTCAGGATCCCGCACAGCCATCAGCTGTGTTTTGGGAGAGGGGGCTCTTCGGGCGCACAGCTTGGTCACCAAAATGCAACTTTGAGATGACAGAACCCCTTTGGAAGTTCCGGCTGAGTTTGGATAGCGCTTGCAGGCAGAAAATGAAGGAAATATTGAAGAACACCGCTGGCTTAAGCCCTGGCATTGGGCATTCCACACTGATGGGGAGGAACTTCCAAGGGACCAGGGACCCGTGCTCAACCCCTGGGCACCGTTCCCGCTGCGCATTCCCAGGATTCGGGGTGCTGGTGGCTGCTCCTTGTCCTTGCAGCAGCTCCCAGAGGGTTCACTGCACCCCTGGTGTCGCTGCGGGCTCTCCCTGAAGCTCAGGAAGCTGCTGAAGGCGAGCCCCCAGCGCTGCTCCCGTCGGGCCGCGGGACCACAGGAGCTGCCGGTAATTAACGGGCGTATTAATCCGAGTGCAGCACGAGGGCCTTATTATAGTCACATTTTTCACTTTCATCAGAATAATATCGTATTGTATTAATATTTATTTCTGGCTAATGGGCTGTGAAATGAGCTGGGGGATGCTCCTGCCGGGGTTGGGGGTCCCTCCCGAGAGCCAGCAGGGCCTGTGCCCCTTCCATGCTCTCCCTTCTCCGAGCGCTGGGGAGGTTGCGGTGGGTGGGAATGGAGGTGCCAGCGATGCCAGGGCTCCCGTGTGCTCCGTGCCACTGCCCCTGCTCACCTCCAGGGCTCGGGGAGAGGGGCAGCAGCCCAGGACAGAGGGCGTGCAGAGCCTTTGGGCACGGCTGTCAGCAAGATGGAGATTTACTTTAAAGGAGGGGGAAAAAAAAAAACAAACCTTGCTTGCACTTCACCACTCACGTCTATTAGTTGGGAAAATAAGGATGGCATGAGAGCAAGGAATAAATCCCTTCTAAAAATATATTGGGTGAATGCATTAATTTTGCTGTGCACATGGAAGAAGGCAGGAGAATGAATTTTGAGCTCGATTCATTCTCCAAAACGAATCCTAAGCCTTTTAATTGTTGAGTGTTGGCATAAAAACATATTATTTATGAAGCTGTGGCTTGGTTCTACATGGCCCCAGTGCCTTTTTCCTTCTTTTAAAGCAAATCTCATTTATTTCTTCCTAAAAGGCGCTCTAGAATCTAATATGAGCATTATGAATATTTAATTTTCCGAGCAGGGTTTACACAATCCCCGAGCGCCCGGCAGCTGGGCCAGTCCCTGGTTTGGGGCCGGAGCAGATCCTTCCCTTTCTGCTCTGCTTGGTCCATGCCTGTGGATTCCCCAGCAGGAAAGAGGGAATGGCTTTAAACTGGAAGAGAGCAGGCTTGGATTGAATGTTAGGAAGGAATTCTTCTGGCCCTTCCCTGGGGGTGCTCCAAGGCCAGGCTGGAGGGGGTTTGGAGCAGCCTGGGATAGAGGAGGGCGCTGGGGTTGGACTGGATGGGCTTTAAGGTCCCTTCCCACCCAAAGCATCCCGGAATTCTGTGATTTCCTGCCCATCCCAGGCTGCTCCATCCCCTGCTCCTGGACAATCCGCGTGCGTCACGAGGGGAGGAGGAAGTGCCGTGGGGACCCCCCGTGCTCGTAGAACTTTAGAGGCTTTCTTAGAGGGAAGACGGCAAGGCCGTAAAAACCATTCTGCAGGAGAGGGAAGCTCCTGGTCTGCAGCTTAATCATTAGTAAAAAATTATTTCCTACAGTGTTAAAGATCTAATTGGTCCAATCAAAAGGCAAATTAATGACGGCTCATTTGGAGAAATCTGCATGAGTTCCAGCAGAGGCTGCAGGCAGGAGCCACGGCGTTCCCAAAGCTGGCAAAGCCGGAGTGGGAACGCTGTCTGCTGCAGCACGGGGTGTTTTCCCTCACCAGGGACTTGGTGCTGCCTGGGACGTGGGAGAAAGACAATAATTTTATTCGTTTTATTTTTTTTTTAATGCTTAAAACTTTCAGATTTTCCCTGTCACTGCTTGGAATTTCCCTTTGAGACCAGAGGAATGGGCTTGTGCTTTTAGACCAGACAGCCCAACTCCGGTTATCCACACCAGGCCAAACCCTTTTCTCCTGGGAAAACGTTTTCTTTTCCAATTTGTAAGAGCTATGTTTTCTTAATGGGGTGAGGAGCATTTTCCTGCCTTGCAGCCTGACTTTTTGCAGACCACTGAAAATCTGTCCTTTTTCTGTTCTGTAAAAATTGGGGTTCAAGTCAAAGGATGCTCTGGAATTTGAGGACGGACTCCTCTAGACCTGTGCCGTGGTTTATGCAGCCTGATCTCCTGCCCATACCCCGCAGGGTAAAGCAACCTCAGACTCTCTGTCAGCTCACAACCCCCAAAGCTTCATTCCGTTAAAAACACATCCAACACTTCATACCAACAGGTCCTCGCCAAACACCTTCCTGCATCCGCGCCCCAATAACCCACATTTTCTGACAGCACGTGCTGCGAGCCCCGAACACGGAGCAAAAGCACCTTCCAGGCTGCATTTTGGGCAGCCTGGACATGTCCCTGTCCCTGACTGTGCCACCCCCGGCTCCCAGGGCCGGCGCTGGGCAGCTGCCGGGCTCGGGCGGTTCTGCGCTCCCGAGGGATTCCCACCGCTCTGTCCTGCCGAGGATTGTCCCCACGCTGTGGTCAGCTGGCCTGGCTGCTGCTGGGGCAGGGAGGGTCAAAGCTGCCCAGGTCCAGGCGCTTCCAGCCGTGCCAGCACCCAGCTGAGCATCTCCCCCTGCCAGGGCTCTCCTTCCCTTTGTGCTCCCTCCCGCCCAGCCCAGCCCCAGCTCAAGTATTTTTCCCTCTCCAGCCATTCCCTGCACGAAGCTCGGGCAGCCCAAATTGTCTCACCTTTCCCCCCTCTCTGATAAATGCTCCCTGAGCAGTTCCTGCAACCTCCCCGAGCGTCCTTCATTTGTCAGAGATCGCAGCCTTTTACGGCTGGGTCATTATTTCACCGGGAACTCGAACAGAAATATTTCCAGCCCGCACCAAGCGATCTATTTCGCTTCCCCACCCACCACATTAGCCTCTGAATACTCTCATTATACCATTACTAATTAGAAATTCTCTCAAATTGNAATTATATATATATGTATATAGCCATTGATAAACCAGAGTGGGAGGCCCTTGCTGGCCAGTGCTCACCTGTGTGGTGCCCCTTTTTAAACAGCAGTGCCCATTCCAGCTCCCCTGAGCATCGCCAGCACACCGAATGTCCTGTGAGGTTCTGCCTTGTCCTGCCAGCACCGAGGGCTCTGCCAGGGATGGGCGAGGGCAGCAACTGCCGCACACGCTCCTTTTTCTCCCCTTTTTAGTCAAACGGGCTAACTGTAGCAGGCAGTGTGAGCGGCTGCCGGGGCTGCCCTCGCCTTGTCCCGAGTCGGCGGCGCCGAGCCAGGCTTGGATGCGGCGCTGCTGGGGCTGGGGTCACTGGGCACAGCTCCTCTCTGGGCTCCTGGGGGCTCCCGGGGGGGATCAGCAGCAGGGACAGGACCCCCCAGCCCTGCCGAGGTCGGCTGCTCGCTGGCACTTGCTCCACTTGCAGTTTTTAGGCTGGACGGAAAGGTGCCAGCGAGTGGGAGGGCTGGGTGCGAGCATCCCCGCGTTCCTGGGGACAGGCAAAGGTTACCCGGCCTGCCAAGGGTTGTTTTACTGTGGGGTTTTAGTGCCATGAAATTCACAGTTCAGTAAAACAGCAGATCCCCGTACCTGCCTCTTTTCTGGGCCGTTGAGCCGTCAGGGCTTTCGGCCCCATCACTCTTGTTGTCACCGGGGTTTATAAAACCACCGAATGATATTATGTCAGCTGATTCTTTAATGGGATAATCATTAGCCAAGACCTGAGTAAGGTGTTTTCTCGCCATCACTAATTCCACCCCAAGGTGAGCGTGCAGGCAGAGCCCTGGGGCGCGGGGTTTGCTGGGGCGCCGCGTGCCCTCAGCCCCCCGGGTTTTTGTCACAGCGGGGCAGGGCACAGCGTGAAGGTTGTGGCTCCCGCAGGGGTCACAGGGCTCCTGCCTCCAGCCCTGAGAGCCCAGGGTGGGCTCTCATCCCCTTGGCTGCCTGCACACCTTCCCTTCATCTGGGACACAAGGGCTGAGATCTGACCTTCCGCTAAAAACCGAAAAAGTTTTGGCTTCTCAACGAAATGGAACTTTTCCGTTGAAAACAAATATTTTGCCTCATCAAGAATCCAATTTTCTGTCAAAATAGTTTTCATTAAATAACTCCAAGCAGCCCCAGGTTAGTATTGATTTAAACTGTTGCGAGGGAGAGAAGAATGAGGCTTTGTCTCTACAAAGATCATGTTTGCCCACCAATTAAAATTACAGTGGAAGTGAGGAGCTGCTGCTGCCTCCAAAGGGGGGGTTGGTTAATGAAACGCTCAGTAATTATCCTGGTTAGAGATCCCAGGGAGTGGTCAGGACCCCGGGAGCAGCAGGCTGAGGGGCTGAGGGGTTTGGGAAGGGATGCCGAGGAAGGGAGGTCTTCTCCTGAAGGCTTGGCCTTCACCCTCGTGTTGCCCACTCGGTTCTCCAGGGGGTCAGGGCTTGCTGCAGCTCGCGGTGGACAGGGAGNGCTGAGCATATGGCATAATATCCTATTAATGAACACTCTAAATTCAAACTCAGGTCAGCTGTTCATTTCTTGCTCATGACACCCAGGCAAGGGGGAGAAAAGCAAAGCTTCTCTTTTTTTTCTCCCCCTTCTAAAACGCATAATACAGAATGCTGGGATGCAGTGGTGCCTTAGGCCAATGCTTTATTTGATTTGCCTAATTTTTTTTGTTTTTGAGATGTAAAAAAAAATATATATATCTATATATAATTATATATATATGTATATAGCCATTGATAAACCAGAGTGGGAGGCCCTTGCTGGCCAGTGCTCACCTGTGTGGTGCCCCTTTTTAAACAGCAGTGCCCATTCCAGCTCCCCTGAGCATCGCCAGCACACCGAATGTCCTGTGAGGTTCTGCCTTGTCCTGCCAGCACCGAGGGCTCTGCCAGGGATGGGCGAGGGCAGCAACTGCCGCACACGCTCCTTTTTCTCCCCTTTTTAGTCAAACGGGCTAACTGTAGCAGGCAGTGTGAGCGGCTGCCGGGGCTGCCCTCGCCTTGTCCCGAGTCGGCGGCGCCGAGCCAGGCTTGGATGCGGCGCTGCTGGGGCTGGGGTCACTGGGCACAGCTCCTCTCTGGGCTCCTGGGGGCTCCCGGGGGGGATCAGCAGCAGGGACAGGACCCCCCAGCCCTGCCGAGGTCGGCTGCTCGCTGGCACTTGCTCCACTTGCAGTTTTTAGGCTGGACGGAAAGGTGCCAGCGAGTGGGAGGGCTGGGTGCGAGCATCCCCGCGTTCCTGGGGACAGGCAAAGGTTACCCGGCCTGCCAAGGGTTGTTTTACTGTGGGGTTTTAGTGCCATGAAATTCACAGTTCAGTAAAACAGCAGATCCCCGTACCTGCCTCTTTTCTGGGCCGTTGAGCCGTCAGGGCTTTCGGCCCCATCACTCTTGTTGTCACCGGGGTTTATAAAACCACCGAATGATATTATGTCAGCTGATTCTTTAATGGGATAATCATTAGCCAAGACCTGAGTAAGGTGTTTTCTCGCCATCACTAATTCCACCCCAAGGTGAGCGTGCAGGCAGAGCCCTGGGGCGCGGGGTTTGCTGGGGCGCCGCGTGCCCTCAGCCCCCCGGGTTTTTGTCACAGCGGGGCAGGGCACAGCGTGAAGGTTGTGGCTCCCGCAGGGGTCACAGGGCTCCTGCCTCCAGCCCTGAGAGCCCAGGGTGGGCTCTCATCCCCTTGGCTGCCTGCACACCTTCCCTTCATCTGGGACACAAGGGCTGAGATCTGACCTTCCGCTAAAAACCGAAAAAGTTTTGGCTTCTCAACGAAATGGAACTTTTCCGTTGAAAACAAATATTTTGCCTCATCAAGAATCCAATTTTCTGTCAAAATAGTTTTCATTAAATAACTCCAAGCAGCCCCAGGTTAGTATTGATTTAAACTGTTGCGAGGGAGAGAAGAATGAGGCTTTGTCTCTACAAAGATCATGTTTGCCCACCAATTAAAATTACAGTGGAAGTGAGGAGCTGCTGCTGCCTCCAAAGGGGGGGTTGGTTAATGAAACGCTCAGTAATTATCCTGGTTAGAGATCCCAGGGAGTGGTCAGGACCCCGGGAGCAGCAGGCTGAGGGGCTGAGGGGTTTGGGAAGGGATGCCGAGGAAGGGAGGTCTTCTCCTGAAGGCTTGGCCTTCACCCTCGTGTTGCCCACTCGGTTCTCCAGGGGGTCAGGGCTTGCTGCAGCTCGCGGTGGACAGGGAGACAAGTTGTGGCTCATGGCAGGGCACGGGGAACGGGCGATCCTTGGAAACCACGGGGCTGGGACATCGCTCAGAGGTTGTTGTGCTGCTCGTTTAGGCTTTTCCCAGAAAATTCAGCGTCAGAGTTGAAGTGAGGTGCAGGACTGTCCATGCAAGGGGCTTTTCTGGGGCTGTGATGGGGAGCTGGGGGCAGGGCGGGTGTTGGGGGAGGCGAAGGGGCTGGAAGGCACCTGGAGCCAAATCCGTCCCTTCCAGCCAAGGTTTGTGCTCTGAGGGTTAAAGCCGAGCCGAGTGCACTGAAGCCCGGGAAGAACTGAGGTTTTATTTCCTTGGCACCGGGGTCATTCCTGATTTAATTATGTAAAAATTAATGTGAATGTCTTCCCTGGTACGGATAGGCCAGCCATGGAAATTGAATTGGGCGAAATGCTGGTTAAGCTAATCACTCACGAGTCATTATGATGGCTGAGCACAGGGATGCTGTAATCTGTTGGGACTTCCCAGGCACCTGATTGAAGACCAAGTTTAAGACCCACAGGTTTAATCAGAGGGGATCGGTGATGTTGCAGCGAGGTGATTTTCCAGCAGCTCTGAACCATTTCTTTCTGCTGTGAGAATCCACGTCCTAAGCCTTCCTGTGCCCTTCCCAAACCATGCCCGCCCTGGCAGGGTGGGCAGAGATCTCAGGTTAACCCTGAGCCCCACAGAGTCGTGATATTAATGCAGGAATTCAGGAAAAATCCCATCCCTGCTCCTGCAGCAGCCTTCCCTCCCCGTCAGAGGAGGAGCTCCTGCTAGAGGAGCTTCTGCCAGGGATGTTCCTCTGTGTCCTCTGCCTGCAAGGAGTCATTGTAAGGCAGTAACAATAACTGGATTTAAAATGCTATTGCCCGTGTGCCCTGTGTGCCAATCCACAGCTGCAGGTCTGTGCTCACACACCTGGCGGGTGGTTTGGGGCAGGCAGGGCTCAGCTGAGCTCCAGCTCTGCCATTTGCTGCTCTGCCAGGGGTCTGGGGGCTCTGACCCCCCCATCTGGGGGCCTTACAGGCCCTCCTGAGAGCTCCCCTTGCCCCCAGAGCCATTAACCATCATTAATCTGAGCGTGGTTTTAATAACAATTTATATGTATTTTAAAGGGAGAAAAACTCCCAGCCAATATTTAGAAGAGCATGAACAGCTTGCAGAGCACTTTACCCATCTGTTCCCAAAAATGACCACCTTTGTAGGTGCCTGGAGGGTGCTGGGCCCGAGCTGCTTCCCAGGCTCAGTCAGGAGCCAGCTGATGTCCATTGCAAATCAAGATGCTCCTTGTAATGTTCACAAAAATGTAATTTGATTTGCCTTTGTCAACAAAATCTGCGGAAACATCCCCTGCCTGAATAAATATCCCTGCAGGGTAGCACATGCTTTGTAAATAATTTTCATTGCAATCCCCTCTTCCTAGCAGGGTGGAGAGTTGAGAACATTCATCAAGTCTCACATTAAGAAAATAATTTTCTTGTACCTAATTTGTGCAATAAATAAAGTCCACAATTTCTTGCTTCTGCAGCAAGGAAATGTAAAGAGCTGAGGCTGGGGTTTTTTTGACACTGGGTGGTTTTTTTCTGATGGCTGTTCCTACCTCAGGCTTGGTGCCAACAACTCGCCAAGAGTTTGGGATTTGGGGCTCAGCATCCTCTGGGCGCTCCACACGGAATGACCCAGAGGCTCAAGATCAGCAGTGTCCCATCCCTGACCTGACCTAGAACAGCACCTCGGACGATGCCAAGCCTGGGTTAAGCTTTGCCCAGCTGCAGGGGTCCCTGGCCAGGCCCACCCAGCTCTCCGCTGGCACAAAATTGAGGTTATTTTTCAAGGAACTTGGGGAGATTTGCCTGTTTGCAACCTGTGCCCAGGACTGACTGCAGGACGAGGGGCAGGGCGTTGCTGCCGTTTTATTTTTCATCCTGAATTCTCTCTGGAGATGGAGCTTTAGCTGTCAGCTCTTTTCTCCTGCTGTCAGAGAGGGTTCATGCAGAAGGAGCCGTGGCAAAAGCACAGCCTTGTCCCCAGGCACTGAGTCAGAGCCAAGCCAAGGCAGCAGTGCCCTCTCCGATGGCCTCAGCTGCCTCAGGCCAGGCTTTGGTGCCTGCACCAGGTGCGGGCACCTTCAGGGGTCACCTTCAGTGCTGCTGCCCCTCGGGCACTGCTCCCATCAGCTCAGAACAGGCCCAGGACAGTCCTGCAGGACGGGGCTCCCTGCCTGGCGAGGAAACAAGGAGGACACGGGAGAGGTTTGGCCCTTCAGGAGCTGCCCCGTGGGTGATCAGGCTCTTAAACTCCTCCTTGCTCATCCCACGTCTCGCTGGGGAACCGGAGCTCAGGTCTGCCGAGGTGGGAGAATACCAAGATGGGAGCCCAGCTTTGTTTTTCTCCTTGTAGAAATGTAAATCTGTTATTTATATATATTTTATGGATGGCATGTTCCTATCCCCGGGCATTTTGCATTGGAATTCAACTCATTGCAAGCCTATTACATGTTCACTAACTATAAACCATCTGATTTATATTCATTAA
The DNA here is from genome assembly GCA_013397315.1 of Donacobius atricapilla. Classification (NCBI taxonomy): domain Eukaryota; kingdom Metazoa; phylum Chordata; class Aves; order Passeriformes; family Mimidae; genus Donacobius; species Donacobius atricapilla. The sequence goes on from WBMY01008022.1 coordinate 176,030, forward strand.
CCAGTCGTAGACAGCAGTAGTGGCATAACTTTAGCACTGGACATGCCTCAGTCGACGGGTGAACTAAATTTCAGTTAATTAAGGTGCCGTAATTGTTGTCCAGTACAAGTGTCTTCAGGGCATTCACTTTGTAAATAATTTTTCACCCCAACCTTTCCAGCATACTTGGTTGCTGCTCTGCAACTTTGTTGGAGCTATAAATTATTAGGAAATCAGCTCTGCTGCCTTTCTGGTGGGAGGAAGTCCCTTCTCTGCTCCTTGCCAAGGACAGCGGTGGCATTAACCATCAGCAAAGTGCAGCGGGGCTGTGGAGAGCGCAGGAAGATTATAAACCCCTAAAATATAGGGGGGCTGTCATCTCCAGGAGGGGGGTGAGCTCAGGGGAGCAGGATCCCTCCCAGACCACGTCAGCCTCCGCTCTCCTTCCCTTGGAAACTCCCTTGGAAGAGCTCACAGGACTGAGCTAGACACAGCCTGGCTCAGAGGAGGCCTGGAGCGAGCCCTGGGATGGGTTAAATCTGGTTCAAAGAGAGATCAAGACTTGAACCCCCCTTGCTTATTTGCGTTGTTTTCTCAAAAGTTCAGGTCTGGGGAGAACCAACCTTGTGGAAAGGGGCATTTCCTCCTGTCCTTTTACACGCAGCAGGTGGAAAGCAAGATGGGAAGGAGTTTCTTGTGCTTGATGTGGAAATAATTTGGGGGCAGCTTTGAAAGTGGCTGCTGTGGGGGCCGTAGAGGGCAGGGGTGCCGAGGAGGAGGGCGGTGATCAGCCCCGACCAGCACATTTTCCTTCTCTTTTTTGGAAACAGGGCAAAAATTATCATTTCCATAGCACTTGCTATAGGTTTGGGCTTCCTGGGTTTGGCTCCTGTTGAAGGTGTTTCCCTGGATTCTCAGGCTCCTGGTGGGGCTGGCGTTTCTGGATCAGCACGTGTCCCTTGTGCCTTCGCCGTGGCTTCATTTCAAACCAGGGGCTGGATTTCCACCCGTGCTTCAGGAGTGGAGCCACGGCCAAGATGCCCTGTCAGGGATTCAGCCTGGGCAGCTCCGAGCCTTTGTGCGCCGGTAAATTCTGCTGAGGCACCTCTGAGCCCGTGAAGGGGGCACTGGAGCTTCTCCCTTTGTCTGCTCGAGTTTCCCCTGGATCTGACAGCTCTTCCCAGCCCTGCCCGGCAGCAGACATATGCCAGGCTCCCTGATAGTTCATGTTCACTTATTAATATAAAGATTCAACTTCCCGCTCGCCAGAGCAAACCTTGCGTGATGCCTCTGACAGTAATTCAGTTGTAGCCTCAATCAGCCGCTGCATCTCCAGGCCATGGCTACCCCGCTAGCCTTTTCCAATTTTTCACTACACCGGTCATGAATAAATCTCCAAACCACATCAGATTGCTGGAAATGGAAATACCAGAGACAGGCACCAGCTCAGTAGTCAAAGAGCATCACCTTCCTGCAGCAAGCATGCACGCTCCGTGCTCCCTTGTCTGCTCGTCACCGCCCGGCCGCGGCGCGGAGGCCCCATCAGTGCGCCCTGAGCATCCCTGCACACGCAGGACGGGTGATTTCCACCCCCTGCCCTGCCAGCCCAGCCAGCAGCAGCACCCAGACGCTCCAGGAGCAGGGCCTGCCCTCTCACGAACGCAGCACGGGAGGGCAGCAGAAAAAGCAGCACAGCGGTGGGGTTTTCCAGGCTGCCCTGCCCTCTGGGAAATGCGGTTTGCAGAAGGCTCCAGGACAGCAGCCCCCAGCCCCGGCAGGCACCTCATCCTGCCCAGCTCCTCCCTGGGTGGGTGGGGTGCCCTGAGCCCTCGGCCGGCACAAGGCAGGGTGACCTGGGGACCTGTCCCTTGGGTGCCACTTTCCCCTGACACCTCCAGTGCGGGGTGAGCATCCTCCCATGAAGCTGTTCCATCCCTGGAATCCGGGGGTGCGGGAGGATGCTCGCCCTGGACTGGGATCCACTGTCGCCCTGGTTTTTCAGCCTTCTCTTGTGTCTCACAGTTTTCATAGTTCAGGTTTTTCCTCACGCACGGGTGTTATAAATAGAAGCAATGTTTTCCTTAACTCAAGGTAGTTTACATTTTTTTGTTTTAGAGATACGGACGGCTGATGGACAGTTGTCCTGACCAACGGGATGGGGAGAGGTGCCAACCTTCTCCCCCAATCCCTGGCCTTTGTAGAAATACTCTGTAAAGTCAGATTTTTTAATAAACAGTTCATGCCTCCTCACCAAAGCGAGTGTATGTCTGTGTGTCCACCAATTTTAATTTCTGCTGGCGCTTTTCTCTGCCGCGAGCCCTCGGGGTTGGGGGTCCCAGGTAGGGCGGGCAGGGCCCTGGTGCCGGGGGCACGTCCCGCAGGGCTTTCCCTGTGAATCCCCAACGTCCCTCCCTGTTCAGTTACCTGCCCGATGCTCCCTCACTGCCGTGCTTGGCCTCTGACCCCTCCTCTGGAGGTCTCACTGGTGCCTTTTGAAGCTTGACCCCGAGGGTGAAATCTTGGTTGTGTCCAAATTGAGGGGGCCCTGCTCCCAACGCGGGTCTGCTCGCCCTTAATCTACCCATTACAAACACCGGCATGGCGCTGCCTCTCTCAGCATTGTCCTGGGAGGGCTCCACTTGCAGAAAAGCAACTGCAAACCAGGATTATTTAAATCACTTTTGGTCACAAAATCAAATAAAACTTAAAAAAAAAAAAAAAAAACCCCACAAAAAACCAAATCACCACTCATAAAATAAATCAATTTCTCTAAAATTAGCCTCCTTAAGTTTGACATCAATTCTATTTCTGTAAGGTTTGTCTGTTTTGTAATTTTGTTTTTTATCTGTGTTGTTGTATTAAGCCCCCTGCTAATAAAATGTCAAATTAAAAAAAAAATTAGTATCCCTAGTATTGCAGAAAACCAATAAAATAAAACCTTACAAGAGAAGCAAAAGAAAATTTCCATCATTCTCTCCTTAACCGAAATCAAAATTAAAGTGTTATTAGAAATTTCATTAGGATGGAGCAGATTGGTAATGAAATTACATTCCAGCTTTCCGCAAACCCAATGTATTAAGTAGGTTTGATCAATGATGTTCACACAATTAATTTTGTCTGATTGCTGGGGATTACTTTATCGACAGCCACATTTCACACTTGTGGGGTTTTTTTTTTGTTTCCCCAGTAAATTCTCCACCGTGTCACATCGCATGATGGCGAGGCAGGTTTGAAGCCCCGGCTACCCAAGCGATGTCCAGCCGACCATGACGGGAATCGAGGTGAGGATGCCACAGCTCCTGATGGTGCTCCTTGTGCTGGGGCTTGGGCACAGCCAGCCCCGGGGCGCTCGGGAGCCCTGGGGAGCTCCCAGCAGGGCAATGGTGGGGCAGCCCTCGTTCCTGCCCTCCTCGGGCGCCCCGAGGCTCCCGTGGCTCTGCGGCGGTGCTGGGGGCTCTCAGCACCCACCTCAGGGTGGGCTCGGTGCCTCTGAGGCCCCGCTGGGGGCTGGCAGGGCTGTGGGAAGGGCTGCAGGCGGTGCCAGGCTGGCACGGCCCTGCCGCGCGGGCAGATGTGTCAGCTCAGGCTGGGCGCTGGTGTTGGCACAGCTGGCAGCACATCTGGAGGCAGCGCGGAGGCAGCAAGGAGGAGGGGAGGGCAGCAGCTCCATAAGCCACGGGCTGGTTCCGGTGAGCTCTGCTGCTGGTTCTGACTGGGCTTCTTCCGGCAGCACCGAGGATTCTTTGAGGTTTCGCCGTCCTTGCCCGTGGCTGTTTCCTCTGTGTGGGCAGGGAACGTTCCTGCAGCTCTCTGTGCTCCTGTTTGGGGCTTCACAAGGTAATTAGGTGACTTCTGCGTGCGAAAATGGAGCCTGTGATATTGCGGAGGCAGAGCGAGGTTCGCTTTTAAGTTGCAGGAAGGACCTGGTTCCACGGTTTGGGTCTCTGCGTCTTAGAAATGACCCTGGAATTCAGCTGCTCCGGCGAGATTTTACCCGCAGGACTCCGTGGAAAGCTTCAGCAGTTCAAGACCTGGAAAGGGAAAGCCCTTTTCCTTTTCCTAGGGATAACCTTGGCTGCATCTTGGACACTTTCTGCTGAGCCCCCAGCTGTCCATTTTCAGTGCCAGGGAAGGGGAGATGCCCCACGGTGGGGTCGGCTGCCTGCCCAGGAAGGGGGTGAGGCACGGGGCACACCGAGCTCCTGTCCCAGCCCCTGGAAGCTGCTTTCCTTCTCTGCACACAGCAAAGATACCAGGACTTAATTTTTTAGAGATGAGACATCTCATCTGTCAGGAGCTGAGTGAATTAGAATAAGAGCGTGCTTCTTTTTTTTTTTTTTTTTTTTTTTTTTTCCTTTAAAACAGCGCAAAGTTTTTTATCAAGATGCCATTTATCAGCAGCGCTACCAGCCGCTAGCAGTAGGCATCCTGCCAATCATTTTATGGAAATAGGGAAGGACTTTAATGTTTGGATGCCCATCTGAATCGACTCTTGTTCATGTCAGCAGATCTGATGTGAAAGCAAAGGTGCCCCTATGCAGTCTAGTTACCATCAAACCTGTAAGTGTCAGCATTTTAAAGGCAAGGAACACAATGCTGATGGTGGGCAATGTCACTGGTTTAACCTGTTTCAAAGACATCAGCTCCTGCAGCCTTTGCCTGCTCCTTGTCTCTCAAGGATTAGTTATGCCCCGAGTGCACCTGCTCCGTTAATCTCTGCGAATAATTATGGAGATACCAGCTTTATCACCAGCTTCCCCTCGTAACAAATTCATCCGTTCGTCCCTGCTGGTTACCTGCAGGAGTAGCCAGCAGCGACCACACCTGGCCTTTAAGCTCTGGGATCTGACATGATCCTTAAAGCCGGGTTGGGACGAAGCTGCTGAAGTCCCTGTGCTCTGCAGGGCCAGCAGGCAGCTCTCCCCAGCCTGGGCACGGCCACTGCAGCTCCTGCAGCCCCAGCTCCATGGGCAAGGTCCAAACCCACCCTCAACCTGAGAGCAAACCCCTCGGGGGGCGAGGCCGCCTTCAGCCAGGTGAAGGGACACCTCTCAAACGCGAGTCCCCGTGCCCAAACCGCTGGGAGCTGCTTGGAGAGCCGGGATGGCACTGGCTGGACCGGGCAGTGCCCTGTGCGCTCCTTGGCCACCGTGCCCCGTCCCCCTGCCTCCTTCCCTGTCTGTCTTCTCCACTTCCCTGGTCTCCAAGCTGTGTGAGATTTAGCACAGGGATTTCTGCCGGTGCCTGACACCACTCTGCCGCTCCATTTCCTTCTCCTGATGCGCTCCACAACCATCCCAGGGAGGCAGGAGGCCGAGCTGGGCACTGCTGCTGTCGGGGATGGGGCTGTGTGTCCCCAGCATCGCCCCTCTGCTCCCTCCCTGCCCTCTGCACGGCATTTCCATCATTTTGGAGGTCAGGGGCTCCTCGGAGGTGACCCCAAGGGATCCTGGAGTGGGCGGGCAGGAGGTGCAGGCAGCACAGGCAGCGGGGCCCCTCACACAGGCTCTGCTGCTGCTGCTGTTGACACTCCAAGTGATTAACATGGGTAGGACAGTGAGAGGGAAATAAATAACATCCTAATCTCTGGCACCATCATTCCTTTGATGAGAACAAAAAATATGAAGACCGAAAGATCAAAATAACTGTATTAGAGCATGAAAAGGGAAATGCTCTTTTAACCACTGCTGTTCAGATATATCTCCTCAGATCTGACATGCTGTAATATATTTGTAACACAGATATATATTAGGGGGTAAAGCTGGTGATTAATTTGCTTTACCTTTTCAGAGCATATACATAAAAACCTACATTAGCAGAATTAGCATTTTACCTGTCTTTGAAGATCTTTGCTTTGAAATGTATAAAGTCTAGTCCATTTTATGTCTCTCAGAAGAACAAGAGTTGTTTTTTTTTTCATGCAGCTTCCCCCTGGCCCACCTCCTCCCTGGTTTGCCGGCGAGGTGCAGGCAGAGATGCTCGGGGTTTGTCTCTAATTACTGCATCAGCACCCTCCAGGGCATTGCTTTAGCTGCTGCCCATATTCACCCCTCTTGACTCATAATTGCTGTTGAAGCTTCTGAGACTAGAGATCAAAGTATTCATGTCATTCATGTTTCTGTCAAAGGTCTTATCGTCAAAGCACCAACTATATTTCGAGAGGCGTCTGCTTTTCTCAAGAGCAACGCACAAACTTGGCTTCGCCTTTTTTTTTTTGCTTTTTTTTTTTCCTTTTTTTTTTTCTTTCCCCTCCTCCTCGTTGCAATGCTGCTGCACGGAAGTGCAGGTGAGAGGAGGAGGAAGCAGCAAGGGGCTGCCCAGGCTGCATCGCTGGAAATTTAGTTATTGATTGCTAAGGAGCGTCATTCCAGCTAAAAACTGCTGTTCCAAATTTCTTTCTTTGCCTGGCCTTCCCCCTGCCTGCTCGCGTGGGATGTTCGAGCTGGGGTTGTTTTTGCAGTTCCTTGCTGGTGTTTTGGTGGCACCTCGGGAGAGCAGGGTGAGATTTTACCTCCAACTAAAACATCAGAGATAAAAACTTGTGGTTTGTGGCTTTTAATGCAACCGAAGTTTGGGTTCGGACAACTCAGCAGAAACGTTCAGCTTGATTGGCGCTGAGTTCCTCTGGGAAAGAGCCCGTGGGTCGGGGATGCTGGGGGTGATCAGGAAAACCTGAGTGGGCGCAGGCTCTGCCCCAGTGCCCACCAGCCCAGCCGCACGTGGGGAGCAGCAGAGCCTCAGCACTCCCTGCCCACTGCTGCAACTTCTGACGAGTTTCTCCCCGAGCCCTCGGAACTGGGAGCAGCAAAAGAACTTTTATAAAATTCTCCACAACCAGTCGAGCAGAACCTATTTTCTCTCACAATGCAATTAACGGCACCAACATTTACAAAATATGATTACAAGCACTTTGGTTAAGTAGAGGAAAGTATATTAGATAGCAGCGAGGGGTTGATCTTAATGTGCATTTTTTCGAGAGACTTGCATTTTCTTTGTGCAAATAAAGAGGCCCTAAATTCTCCATAGGCACTAAAATCAATGCAGTGGAACCATGATAACAAACACAGGCTCCACTTTTTGCTACATCCCCCAATTAATTAAGCCTTTCACGGGCATGTAATTAGGAACATTAGCAAGTCATAAAATTGCCGTGAGTCTCTAAATTATGTGCTGGCCCTCAGCAATTTGTTTTTAATTCCTTTTGAAGACAATGGCACTGCGGGGTCCCATAGATCTTCATAGCAGCCTACTGTTTACTTCTTTATGGCTCTATGAAGATCTAACTGTTTTCTACTGCTCCCAGATGCACCCGCACTATTTTCTTGTGCCTTTTCATTACCTGAGTTCGATTTAAAGGGGAAGGGCCTCGGCTGCCCCGCGCCCGGCCGGGGGGAAGGAGCGGAGCGGGGCGGGGATGCTCGCCCGGGGCCAGGGATGTTCACCGGGGATGCTCGCCCGGGGCTGGGGATGTTCGCCCGGAGCTCAGGGATGCTCGCCCGGAGCTCAGGGATGCTCGCCCGGGGCTGGGGATGCTCGCCCGGAGCTCAGGGATGCTCGCCCGGGGCTGGGGATGTTCACCCGGGGATGCTCGCCCGGGGGATGCTCGCCCAGATCCCGTGAATGCTCGCCCAGATCCCGTGAATGCTCGCCCAGATCCCGGGGATGCTCGCCCAGATCCCGTGAATGCTCGCCCAGATCCCGTGAATGCTCGCCCAGATCCCGGGGATGTTCGCCCGGAGCCCAGGAATGTTCACCCGAGCATGTTCGCCCGGGGCTGGGGATGCTCAACAGCAGCTTTGATGCAGGCTGGCGCGAAGGAAGAAGGCAGAGAAATAAATAAATAAGCGGGGATCATTTCGGGGGAAGGTTTATTTCCCCGTTACTGTGATTTACTCCTCCTCGATGAGAGCGTCTCTTTGGCAGCGGAGGCGCGGGGAAACGTCTGCGCGCCGGCGGGGTCAAGAGCGGCAGGAAGGAGTAAACAGTGGAAGCAAATTGTTTTTCCTTCCAAAATGCCTCGGCTGGCTCGCAGCGGAGGGGTCGCCGGGATAAAGCCCGGGCTGGCCGTGCTATCGCTGGCCCAGGGGACGTGTCAAAAAGCAGCAACGCAGAAGGGAAACCCGCCCCAGAATCCTTCACCCCTGCTTTCCCTGCCTGGCTAAGCTTTGTTTTGGGGCTGTGAGAAATACCAAGCTGAGCACGTTACAGCACCGTGGTATAAAGCAGCAGCTGGACACAGGGCTCTGTCAGTTGTCAGGAAGAGAGGGAAAAGTGGGAAGTGTTTGCAGCATGGAGCACCAGGGCAGTCAGGAATGAGGTGATGCTGAAAGGATGCACAAAGTGCAGGGAGAGGGGAGCTCAACAGCCGCCCTGTTAAAATCAGTTTGTATTTCAGCGAAATCCTGACTCTGGGGGAGTTGCAGCCTCCAGCCGGGGCAGGGAGGAACAAGTCCTGCCCTCAGCTGCTCCCTGCACCTCGTGCCAAGCCTGGAGGAGGAGCAGCAGTGTGCTCCGTGGGTGGGTTTGTTTCTGTCTGCCGCCTTGGGAGCGGCGCCGCGCCATGCGCAAAAATTTCGGCTTCCAGCATGAAATGTTCTCCGTATCCCCACGAATTTACTGTTTGAGGAGGGAAGAGTGTGTGTGAAGGACCAGTGGGGAAAAAACCCCCAAAACCCAGACACTGAGGGCCCAGTCCCATGGCTGTGACACTGACTTTTGGCTGAGACCAGCTCCTGGCTTTGTGCCTCGTGCGTGCACCCTTTGGATTCGCACGGCACAAAGCCCTGGAGATGTGGGATGGGTGGGATAGGTGGGATAGGTGGCATGGATGGGATAGGTGGGATAGATGGGATGGATGGGATGGATGGGATAGGTGGGATGGATGGGATAGGTGGGGTAGGTGGGATGGATGGGATGGGTGGGATGGATGGGATAGGTGGGGTAGGTGGGATGGGTGGAATGGATGGGATAGGTGGGGTAGGTGGGATGGGTGGAATGGATGGGATAGGTGGGATGGATGGGATGGGTGGGGTAGGTGGGATGGGTGGGATAGGTGGGATGGATGGGATAGGTGGGGTAGGTGGGATGG
>WBMY01008022.1:185261-195343 GCA_013397315.1 Donacobius atricapilla
AATGGATGGGATAGGTGGGATGGGTGGGATAGGTGGGATGGATGGGGTATGTGGAATGGGTGGGAGCAGTGGGATAAACGGGATGGATGGGAGCGATGCAGTGCCGTGCTCGGCTGTCCCAGGCCCCATCCACGGAGCTCCCTGCTCCTGCCAGCTCCCCGCTCCCATTCCCGGCAGTGATGAGAGGAGAAGGAGAAGGAAGAGGCGGAGGAGGACGAGGAGCGGGGCCCGGGCCCCCCCTGCACATTCTCCGCGCTCTCTCCTGGGTTCCTGGGCGCGCAGGGGAGCGCGGTGCCCGGCGCGCTGGGCTCGGGCAGGTCGCATCAGCAGCCGGGACACATTCCCTGGCACCTGCAGGGACAGCCCCGTGCCGCCCGAGATCGGCCTGGCCGCATCCCAGCCCGTCCCCCCACGCTGTACACGAGGGATTCGCTTTAAAACCCAATATTTTTGTCTCGCCGCGGGCAGCCATCCCCATGTGAGAGCTCCGAGCGGCGCAGCCGCTGCTTTTCACGGCCGTATCCCCAGCCCGGCGGTGCTGCCGGTGAAGGCCCGGGGCAGGCAGCCCCTGCCCGGCCAGGGCTCAGCTCCTGCTCTCGGGAAAGCTCCCTGCATGGGCAGCTCCTCGGCGCTTCATTGGCATGCACAGCCAGGCAGCGACAAAGGCGCACGGAGGGATCCTGCCGGGCCTCTGCGAGCCCGGGCGCCGGCGTGGAGTTCGCCTTATTTCACAGATGCAATCCCCCAGGATGCAGGGAATGGTTATTAAAAAGCCCGGAGAGCGGTGTCTAACCTTGAGTAAGTGTTTTCTTGTTGTCATCCCAAGATCTAAAGAAAATCCTGAAGAGAATACATGGTGAAGACATATATTATAGTTGGAGCTTTTTTATCTCACACATGTGACTTTGCCTATCATGAACTGTACGTTTTTATTCTCACTAGTGGGACAAAACTATATCCCACTGCAGCATATATCAAGAGGAAGAACATCGTACCTTCTTTGCATTAATATAAATAGCTGTTTAGGACCGATTCCTCGGCCAGATACTACCATCTCACCTGTCCTTTATCTAAGATATTTGGCATGTAGCTCAAGTTTGGTTTATTTAGAGTCAGGATACAGCAGCTTTTACATATTAAAGGTGCATTTTAAAAGAGCTTTTTCTATTCTAATTTGAGGGGAATGAAGCTCTTTAGGGCATTCAGGGAACGATGTCCACCTGATTTACATTTCCCCTGTTGGAGCAGAGCTGCGCACGCATATTAGGATGTAAATAATAGTGATGGATACATGTATCTTTAAAAGATCCATTTTCTCTTTTGACTAAGGCGTCCAGGAGAGGAAGGAGAACGTAGATCACTTTTACAGGTGGAAAATCAATCTTGCAAGACAATGTGCACGACACGGGAGCCAAGCCCTCCTTCCCAAGGGGCTGGTGCCAGGGTGAGGGGCGCAAAGTTGCCCCAGAAGTCGTGCCTGGCATCCAAGGGGAGGCATTTGCTGGCCATTTCCTCGGCCTCTGCTCTCCCAGGTGCTCACCCACCAGGGTTGGGCTTGCCCGGCACAGATTTGCCAGCACCACCAGCGTGCTCAGGTCTGATCTGGGCTTCCAAATGCTCCCAGTCCCCATTGCCTGAGCCGGGAAACGAATTCAGTGCACAGCCAGTGAAATTACAAATTGTAATTGGGGTCCTGCTAAAGAGCATTATTTTTGATGTTCTGCTTCTCCGTGGGGGCTCGGCAAGCGCAGGTTTGTGTGCTCCCCGTTTTATTTTATTGCGGCTGGAGGAATTTCCTGGGCTTCTCCCAGATCTCCCTGCCAGCATCGCTGGAGTGCCAGGATCCATCACATCCCTGCGGCAGCCGTGCACAGGAATGAAAAGTTAGAGAGAAGGTTACCCCAGGAGAGGCTGAAACGGAGCACGAGTTGAGCCCTGCCCTGCCTGCCCATTCTTCTGTGAGTTCAGCAGCAAAGTGCTGGAGGAAAATGAGAATTAGGAGGATTTCTGCTCCGTGTTGGCATTCCAGAGGTGGCAGCGGGGGCCCTGTAGCAAAGCCGCTGCTGGCTCTCTGTTCTTCTGGGAATGCTCGTGTTGTGCTGAAGGCTCGGCTAACATTTACTGACCCAAAACGAGGAGCACGAGTTCACTTTTCAAGTTTGCTGCTCGTAAAACTCCCGGGACGTGTGGGTGCCCTGGGAATGCAGGGTTGGTTGGGGTCTGATTTCAGGATTACAGGGTGGCAGGTAATCATTGACTGCAGCAGGGAATGTTCCTCTCGGGCTGGTAGCACTTCTGCTCCCGTGTTGGATTAACCCAGAAACTCCTGCAATAAAACCTTCCCTGGCCAAGGTGATTTGCGGGGAGATCCGGGGCCTTCAGTGAACTTTCTCATTTGTCTTTGGCTCTGGTTATTTTCCCTCCAACTTCAGAGGTACCAAAAAAAAAAAAAANAAAAAAAAAAAAAAAAAAAGTCCCTTGATCATCACCAGGGGAAATTGAACCTCTGGGCTTAGCCCTCATTTCCCTTATCCTTCCAGATTGTCCAGTGATGGGAGAAAAGCTCATTTCCTTCGGGATCCCCTTGGAGCCGATCACTCCGAGCTGGGGAAGAGGGGAGGGAGCTGGGTGTGTGAGTGATTGCTGCAGGAAGGGGCCTGAGGAGATGGGCTGAGATACCGGCCCTGTGTCAGAGGGGCATGAAATTAAGCAATCAGGACCTGGGGGAAATTGGGGTTGTTTACAGGCCCAAATAAACAAACTCTCAGCTCTGGAGGACAAGGCAGGAGCGGGGCCCTGAGATTCTTTTATCTTCTTCACACCTGAGAGCACACCCAGCCTCTGTGCGGGGAGGAGGACTCCCCAAGGCCTCGCTTGGTGGGGAAAGTGCATGAAGGTCTCGCTGACGCTGCTGCTTTTGAAAGAATTTGTTTTAAAAACATCTTCAGTCAGTGTTTCCTGCCTGTCTCTGCCTCGGCTCCAGCCACGCCATGTGTGGCTGGCTGTCCCCAGTCCTTGAGCAGGACCCCACCAGCTCTGGTGGGACCAGAGTGGACAGTGACCCTCAGGGCTCTGCTCTGGGTGCCCAGGTGGTGATTGTCATGGGCTGGACTCGATGACCTCGGGGGTCTTTTCCAGCCTGAATGATTCTGTGGCTGTGAAGTGAGAGGGGCTGACCAGGAGGAGAGGGAAGGGCTGGCGTCAGCTGCATCCCAGAGGAGCAGCAGGAGGCAGGAATAGGGCCCATCACCCTGCTGGTGGGAGGCAGGAGAAGGGCACTGAGGAGCAGCAGAGATCTGGTCCCCTTTGCGCCGTGAAGCAAAGCCCAGAGACGGGGTTTAAAGGGCAGGAGAGAGCTGGGCTCAGATCTGGTCCTTGCTAATTGTGCGTGCACTAATTTGTGCCAGCCGGAGCTCCGTGCTGCCCCATAAGGGAGCTCGGCTGCCTCACTAACCCCTGCAGGGCTGGTTCCAGCAGCCTCAGGCACACCCTGCAAGGTGCTGCTCACTGGCGTTGGAGGAGCCAGGGAACGCCGAGGCTGAGAGGCTCTTTCAGCTCCCCTTGAATGTCATGGGTTCGGTTATGTATTTACCTCGATGGGGCCCCAGTGAACACTTAAAACCCAGACAGGGTTCGATGCGACTTCTGAAATCCGGCCTGGGCAGCGCTGCTGTGCTCAGGTCGCTGCTCTGGAACCAAAAGCAGCGGCCAAGAGCTGTGGGAAGGCGGGAGTGGGATTTCAGAGCCACCCCCAAGCCATTTCCCTCCTCGGCAGCCCCCGGGCTTGGTTCGTGCAGGGAAACGGCTTTGGGGAAAGGGAAGATTGGGGAATCTCACGCTGCAGGAAAGAAGGGAAAACGTGTCTCCCCGGTGGGCAGAGGCGTTGCAGAGCCTGGTGGGCTGAGCTGGGCTGGAGCAGGATGGTGCGGGCCAGGGGCCCACGCAGGCAGCAGGTGACACTAAGGCCAGGGGACACTGCCCAGGGCCTGAGTGACAGCCCCAGCGAAGCACAGCGACGTCAGGCGTGAAGGCAGTGCCTTCCTCTGCTCAGATCACAGTCACACGGGCTCTGAATCATGAGCTTTGCGACCAGCAGGCATAAATTTATACCATACAGATGAGAACTGTGCCTGGGAGACAGAACATCTATCTCCTTTGCACTTATCTGCCACCGTGACACAAACAATCAGAGATGATTCTCTGGCACAACAAACAGCAAAGTGTCTTCTTTGTCTTTGCCTCAAAGGAAAACACTATAACACATCTTTTTGGCCCGTGCTTTTATCACTTACTTTTGTTCAATAATCTCCCTGCCCAATATACAGGATTTGGCCGCGTGTGTGCGTGCGTGTAATAGGAAATCTGCCCTGTCTGAGCAGCGGCGTGGGGAGGAAATAAATCCACTGTCACTGGGGCTTACACAGCCTGCACGGCCCGTGGCTTAACCCCGGAGCTCTGTGCTGATGCTGGGTTTTCTGTAGTGCCACAGAGCCTTGGCGCCCCGGGGATGGGGAAGAGGGAGCCGTGAGCGACTCGGAGGAGCTGCGCGTCGGGAGCAGTGTGGTACCCACGGGTGCGGGAAGAGTAATTCCAGGGTACAGCACTGTCACCGCGGCACAGCAGAGGGAAAAAACCCCCACAGCTGGGCCTAACCCACGCTTCGGGGCGGGGTGTTGATTCTGGAACCTCAGGAGAGAAACTCAGCTCACAGGGACCACGTCTCGCTCCTGTGCCGTGATGGGGCTGCCTGGGGTCGTGGCTGCGCTGGAACCTGACAGGAGAGCTCTTGCTTTAGGTGTTGTTTGCTTCAGGTGCAGAGGGGATAAGCAGCAATGGAGTAAAACATTTGGGGTCTCCCTCAGTTCTGCTCAGAAATGTTTCCTGAGGCTCCAGCAATGCGCGGTTTGACTGGCAGAGTGCGGGAAGAGGGGCCAGGCCCTCTGCTGAGGGGTGAGCACCAAACCCTGACCCCATCCCGAAGGTCACAGCCCGGAACTGGGTGCACAGATCCACGCGGAGCCTCCCAGCCCTGCACCGCAGGGATGTGAGCGGCCTCGGCAAGGCGGCCCTGCAGGCGCAGCCCTGGGGACCCGCGCACTGGGGAGGAAAAATCGCCTCTCCATTTTACACCGCGCTGGTTTGAATCGGGAAAAGAGCTCCCCTGGCCTGGGGCGGTGCTGCAGCAGAAGGCTTTGGGATGAGGAGGTGTGGGTGCAATCCTGAGCCAGGCGAACGGTGACGATTCGGAATGATTCCACCGGGGCGCTTCCCTGCCCGGCGCAGCCCCCTCGGCCAAGGAAGCCGCGGGCTGGGCCGGGGTTTTTCCAGGCACTAGCAACAGATCCGCTGTTCTCTATTTCCAAAGGAAAAATGGAATCCGATTGCGCCTCGGGTGCAGACGGTCCCTCACGCAGTATTTCCTGCACCTCCTGTCCAGATAAGCCACCTTTTAGGATGATGTATGGTAGCACTTACCTGTTACAGGGCTCCAGCGAGCGAGGGCTGGGGGGATCCACTCCAGGTTCAGGCACGAGGAAGCGGATCCATTTCAAACATAAAGTTGGATGAATGGGGCAGGGGAAATGGGAGCCAAGCTCCTAATGGGAGGATTTCACCCCCTAAAGTGTTGTGACGGCGCGTTTTGGAGGGGAAAATCGGGGGGAGAACAGCCCGAGGCGAGCGGCGGGAGCAGGGAACGGTTTGCTCTAATTTTTTTTATTTCCCCCAAAGGCAAGAAGGGCGAAAACAGTGTTTGTGGCGTCCCTTTCAGACTGAATTCCAATTTGTTATTAGCATTTCATATTTTCCCTTCAGCCGACCGCGCACGCAGATTAGAAGCGCCTTTATCAGCGCGGGCTGATCCGGAGGGACGCGATCGTTTACACGGGGCGCTGATAAACGCAGAATCCTCATCCGCCGGGGGGCTTCGTGTTGTCTGCTGGCCTGCTGGGAGGCGCTGGGCTTAGCGCTGCCCGTCACCTCGGGCTCTGCGGTCTGCGTTCCGCCGGGCGAGGAGAGGGATGCCGCGCTGCTCTTCCAGCCGAGAGCGCCGATGCAAATCGCTCCCCTGCAGCCCTTATCGATCCCAACCTTCGGTGGTTTGCCACGGGATTCAACCCCGTGGGGCAGAGCAGGAGGGACTCGCGGTGGTTTCACTGCCCGCCCCGCAAACCGCCGGCCCGGCTCAGCCCTCCCAGCCCCGGGGGACGCCCCAGGAGCGGCGGCGGGCGCCCCGAATTCCAGCCGAGGCACACAAATGAAGGATCATTTCCTGACTTCCCCGAATCAATACCTACTTGATGGTGACTTAAAAACACCAGACAGCTTTCCTAGGCCGAAGCCCTTGGATAAATGAAGTTGTCATTGACTTCTGGTGTATGTGGTCGGTGTGAGATCCTCATTAGGACAGGATCGCAGTGACGGGGGGAGGTAATAGACCCATTGGATCAGGCCTGTCCGCCTGCAATTGCAGCGTATCATCCCCCTGGCAGCAACTGGGCCCCGTGCTCAGGGGGGAACTGCTCAGCCCGTGGGTGGATTTGGCTTGTGATTAAAGAAAATGCACCAAACTACAGGAAGTATTTCCTGGGAGTATATCAGGAGGGCTTCCAGTTTCCTTTCTGGTGTTCTTTCCCTGCTCTAAGTAAAGAGGAAAAGACTTTGCTGAGAAATCCAAGCTGCTGAGGAAAACTGCGCTTTTTCTGCTGCAGAATGGTGCTGATGACAATGAATTTATCTCAGAATCACAGAACGGACGCAGCAGCGGTGCCATCAAACCTTGCAGCCCGGAGCTGCTTGGAGCTCAGAACTCTCAGGAAAAATCCTTGCAGCAGCTTTAGTTCAAGTTCGGGGAGGTCCGAGCTGCTCCAAGCTCCATCCTACCCTCTCCATTATTCCCTCAAGCTGTGTGTTGTCCCTGCGTCCAGCCCAGCTCGCTGCTGCCGGGGAGATCAGCAGCCTGGGGAGCTGCTTTGTGCTGTCACTCCGAACCCCAAAAGCTGCCGAGCCCGGGTTCCCCCTGCCCGTGTCCCCTCTCCATTCCCAGCCCCGAGCCCGAAGCTCCCGGCGGATGGAAGCGTCGGGAGAGCCGCGGCAGAGCCGAGCTGTTTATTTGCTCTGCGGGCGCACAAGGCCCTGGACACACGGAAAAGCCTCTTTGATTAACGTCGGCTTCCTCTTGGCACTGTTTGACGGAACAAGGCTGAGACACTCCATTTCAGTGAGCCTGTGTCGAGCAATGTGTATTAGAGAGTCCTCAATTTCACACGTGCTTACTCCTGAGTGAGTTTCGCATAAAAGGATTAAGGAGAGAGGAAGTGCAGAGGAAATGGGATGTTAGACACCTTGTTAAACGGGCTGTCAGGGTTTCTGGAGCGTTCATTCTAACTCTATTCCACTCTACATAGAGGGCAGGCCATTACCCGGGGATCACAGGGGCCTCTTCGGCGCTGCGAGCCACGAATTACTTTTTAGAAGAAGAAAGCCAAAGCAGAGCTGAAAATAGTAACGCGTGATTGTTGTCCTTGTTGTTGTGTTATTCTGGCGGATGTTTCTGCCCGGGGGGAATCTGGGATGCGATTTGCAGGAGCTGCAGGTAGCAAACCTTTGGCTGCCCTTCCCCAGTTTGGTTCAGTGCCTGGAAGATTGGCCGGGGTGGGGAAAAAGTGGGAGAGGGAAGATTGGCTGGAGGGAAAACCTGGGCCAGGTGAGGAGGAGGAGATGCCCCGAGGAGAGCAGGGGGCACGTCCTGTCCCAGGCAGCGACAGAAAGTCCCTCTCTGCTCAGAGTTATGCTCAGAAAGTTCCCGAAGTGATGCTGGCCCAGAGAAGTTTGGCACTGGGGTTGCCGTGCTGGGATGGGCTCTGGCTGGTGCAGCAGCGTGTCCCCTCTTTTCCAGATCTCACCCTGTCACCCTGATTTTTTCAGCCTTCTCTTCTGTTTCACAGTTTCATGTTTTGGGTTCTTTCTCACGCTCTGGTCTGTAAACACAGCCAATGTTATTGTAGTTTCAAGGAAAGTTTTAATTCCTGTTCTTAGAGCTATGGACAGCTGATGGACACTTGTCTTGATCAGTGGGATGGGGAGAGGTGTCAACCTTCTCCCCCAACCCCTGGCCTTTGTAAAAATACTATATAATGGAGTCAGACTTTTAAATAAACCTAAAGTTCTTAGTTCATGCCTTCTGATCAAAGTGTGAGTGTGTGTGTGACGAACTGCATCATCACCCCAACCCGTGTGGCTTAGACGAGGTTTCCATGGAGAAAAAGGAGAGAGTTTCCCAAAGCAGGATGCCTCTTGCAGGGGCAGAGCTCTCCTGCCCAGCGCGGGATCTCTCAGGGCAGCTGTCAGGGGAGGCGGGTGCCGTGCTCAGGGTTTATCAGTAATGCAGCCTCACATCAGCCTGTTTCCTGCAAATCAGATCTGTTTTAGGAGCCGTGATGGAACAGAGCTTCAGATCCCACTCTATGAGCATCCAAATTAAAAGCTAAATAGGATGTAGCTTTCAGTTTGGCTGTATCTTCATATGCCAACACTGATTACCCTCATATGTCAGCGCTCGGCAGCCTTCCCTCCACAGCCCTGCTCTCTGCTGGGAGCAGGGATGGGCTCCTCCAGCTCCCGGCCCGGTGCCGCTCCTGGGGCCACGGGCACTGCTGGGTCATGGCAGGAGAGCCACGTCTGTCACGTCTTTTTGTTCCGTCCTTTTGGGCCTGGCTTTTCATAGAGAAATCCCCGGGGGCTGCAGTCAGGAATAATCGGCCAGCAGGGCCCCAGGGGCAGCAGCCTTTGCGTGGCTTGAGGAGAAACAGATCCCGGTTCTCCACCCTCCTTCCCCTCCGAATCATCCTCCTTTCACCCAAACCATCCTCCTTTCACCCAAACCATCCTCCTCCTCCCCAAACCATCCTCCTTCCCGTCCAAACTATCCTCCTTCCCCACCAAACCATCCTCCTTCCCCCCAAAACCATCCTCCTTCCCCCCAAACCATCCTCCTTCCCGTCCAAATCATCCTCCCTTCACTCAAACCATCCTCCTTCCCCAAACCATCCTCCTTCCCCCCAAACCATCCTCCTCCTCCCCAAACCACCCTCCTTCCCCACCAAATCATCCTCCCTTCACTCAAACCATCCTCCTTCTCCCCAAACTTCCACGTGGCTTCAGGAAGAAGATGAATTGATAGAAGGTGATGCCATGTACAGCATGTCTGAGGAGCAGGAATGGCAAAAACCCCTCAAGTGCCCCCAGACTGCCCTTCTGGTGGGAAGAGGGGACAGCTCAGGCGTGGGACATCCTTGGGATCCTCCAGCATCCAGGGCTGCTCCCTGCCGCAGCTGCCCCTGTGCTCCCCAACAAAGAATCCTGTCAGCCTCCAGGCTGGGTAGGAAGGCAGGAAGTCCAGATAAAATTATCATTCCTGACTTCAAACTGGTGGTGGGGAAGAAGCAAGGCCATAAATAATCCCACACCTGGCCTTTTAATTCAGTTATCTCCTGGTCAGGAGAGTCAGATCTGCCGTGTGCTGTGGTGGTGCCAAGTTAATTACTTGAAAATGAGTGCCTGGGGTTGGACCAAGAATTCCTCATCAGCATTCAGCTCCAGTGCCATGGCGTGAGGGAGAGCCCGGCGCATGCTCGGCAGGAGGATGGAAGGGAAGGGGAGAGGGGCACTGGGGGTTTGCTTTTCTCCTGGAGAGCCTGGAGCTTGGGGTGATAGCAAAAGCCCTGAGCTGGCCGATGCTGGCTCTGGGGATGCTGGGTTTGGGGGTGCTGGATTCTGGGGTACTGGGATTTGGGTGCTGAGTTTGTGAGTGCTGGGTTTGGGGGTGCAGGGTTTTGGGTGCAGGGTTTGGGGATGCTGGGTTTGGGGATACTGGGTTTGTGGGTGCTGGGTTTGTGGGTGCTGGATTTTGGGTACTGAGTTTGTGGGTGCAGGGTTTGGGGGTGCTGGATTTTGGGTGCTGAGTTTGTGAGTGCTGGGTTTGGGCATGCCAGATTTGTGGGTAGAGAGTTTGTGGGTGCAGGGTCTGCGGGTGCTGGGTTTGGGGATACTGGGTTTGTGGGTGCTGGGTTTGTGGGTGCTGG
>WBMY01008022.1:195523-232776 GCA_013397315.1 Donacobius atricapilla
TGCGGGTGCAGGGTTTTGGGTGCTGAGTTTGTGGGTGCTGGGTTTGGGGGTGCAGGGTTTGTGGGCGCAGGGCTTGTTGTCCAGGCTGAGTGTGGGACTGGTGTTACTGAGGCAAGGCTCATTTTTGGGGTGGAGCTGGAGGGTCTGGGGTCAGCAGAGCCAGAGGAGGGGCTGAGCTGGGTGCCAGCACCCCGAAAAACAAGAAAGGGCAGCAGGTCCAAACCACGCCACTGAGATGCTGCTTCCTCCCCTGGCTCTGGAAATCCCGCTCCCGGCGCCTCTCAGAGGCTGCTCCTGCTGCGGGTTCGGGATTTGCGCTGCTCAGGCACTGCCCAGCGCTGTCCTTGCCCACGCCACACCACCGCGGGCACCGCTGGAGCCCGAGGCAGCCCCGGGGCCGGCAGGGCCAGGCGGGTGGGCTCTGAGACCCGCAGCCTCTCCTCCCCCTGCGCAGCGCCGGCGCTCGCCGGCTGAATACAAATGTGGATATTACAGGGCAGGCAGGGGGGCGAGAAGGTGCGGCTCCAATACTAAATAGCTGGGCCCTTTAAGCCGTTTGGCCAGACTTTTATCGTTAAAAAAGAGGAAAAAAAAAAAAACAAAAAAAAAACCAAAAAAAAAACCTCGTCTCTATAGGATTCTTTGAGTCATTGCTTCTTATGTGTAAACAGAGGGCGGCAGCTTACACAGCAAACTCAGCCTGGAATAGCTTGAGGTGATTAACAGTTGTTTGATTCCTCGAAGATTTCCACATGCTTATGCCAATCCAACTGGGAAAGGCAGAATAAATATTTTGAAATATGCCCCTTCTTTTGTAAATTAGGCATGATGAGTGCCGCTTAACAGTTTAGCTGGGAGTTCCAGCGTGGGTTTTGTTCAGCGAGCAGCAGCAGAAGGGGGAGCCAAGCCGGGGGCAGAGGCTGGTGGGGTCAGGCCAGGGCTGCTCGCCCTGCCGGGGATGTTCCCTGGTGTCCATGCCCCGTTCCACCGAGGG
Organism: Donacobius atricapilla; assembly: GCA_013397315.1. Lineage (NCBI taxonomy): Eukaryota > Metazoa > Chordata > Aves > Passeriformes > Mimidae > Donacobius > Donacobius atricapilla. Next base: position 196,518 of record WBMY01008022.1, read on the forward strand.
ATCTGGCAGCGTCCTGCTTCCCAGCATGGCTGTCTCACCGGAATCCCCCCCAAATCCCACTCCCGCAGTGATTTGGGTGCCAGCCTTGGGGACGATGTCAGTCTGTGAATGGCAGCAGGGCTTTGCCCACCAGAGAAAGGGGCTCAGGTGAGCTGGGGCAGCTTAACCCCCCTGTGAGATACCTGGGGCGAAGGAGATGGATGGATCCTGGGAAGGGCTGCTGGGGATTTGGCTCGGAAGGGCTGCTTGGGGTCGCAGGCACACCAGAGAAGGGAAATGGGAGAATTAGGGTGGACGTGGGCCTGGCAGCAGGCGCCTGCCTGGGCTGCTCCCCGCGCTGTGCAGTAGCTCTGCCCCTTCCCCAAGAGCTTCCCAGCTGGTGCCTAGCCGGGGCAAAAATTTACATTTTATATTTGTGGTAAAAGCAAAGTTTTCCTTTGAAATGAGTCCTGGCATCCATAGCTGCTTCTCCCTTTGTTTGTCCCCAGGTGCTGGGGCAGTAAACCACAAAGAAATACGGAATCACTTGAACCGTAGAGGGTCTGCTGAGCACCTGCTCTGTTCATTCCCATTACGGGTGAGGAGAAGAATATCTCAGATTTAGTCCCAGTTTTATAACAGCACTTCCCAACCCGCCTGGGGACCACAAAATTGCTTTACATGCATTAATGGAACCACCAGTGCCACCTCTGATGGGACAGTTAGGTTTTATCTCCCCTTAGCACGTGGCCAGACTGGGAATCACCTCCCTCAATGTCACAGTTGGGATTTTAGCCAGTGACCAGCCAGTGCTGGGGTCTCAAATTCCCATCCTGATGTGCCTGAAAGAAACCTATTGCTATCCTTCACTTTGATTTTAAAAGTTTTGTTTTACTTCAATCTTCCTTCTCCCAACAACCAGCCCTCTCTCAGCTTCCCTAAAATTGCACTTTCTTTGTGAAATCCACTCTCGGAAAAATCTCAGAACTTCTGGACCATACAGCAGCAGAAATATTAAGGCTGAAGGGAAGCACTTTATTTGCCAGATAAATAGGCTTGGTGACACTTTGGATATGTAGAAGGTGGTGAATAATTTCTTCTGCTTGGGCTATATATCCTTAGAGGACTCGATGAATTTTTCATTCTGGAAGATGTGTTCAGGTCATTAATTGCAGTTTGCCACAGGTCTGCTCCACTTTTGTCTGGGTAAAGCCTATCTCCTTCAACATACAACTCATTTACCCTTTGTAAGCTATGTAACATTTGCATTGTAAATTGGTTAGCTTAACTTAATACAGGAGTAACCCCGGGAAACCTCTGCGGAGGATCTTCCGTGTGCTGCGGGAGAAGACAGGGCCTTTTCCTGAGCTGGGGATGGGGGCTTGGGGTCCTCCCTGCCTACAAATCTGGGGCTCCTGCAGCATCTCACCCCCCCAGCTGGAGCCAGCCAAGCCCCCGTGCTGAGGGTTCCTCTCCCTGGAGCTGCATTGAATTCTATTCCCAATCCACTCCCAGCTCCCACTGGAGCTGTGTTGGGGCCCCATGCCTGGGAGATGTCCCCAAACCTCACAAATTTGGTGCCTCCGGGCGGTGCTCCTGCTGTGGCCTCGTGCCCAGCCTCCAGTTTTGCTGGAGCTCTGCCCCAGGGCACGGGTGCCAAGAAACGATGGCTGGCAAGATGCAGGATGCTCCATCCGCTGTCCCAGCTCCCCGGGAAGGGGTCACAGAATGGTCTGGGTTAAAAAACTCGTCTTGTGCCTCCCCCTGCCACGGGCAGGGGCACCTTCCACTGGCCCAGGGCGCTCCAAGCCCCAGCTGGACACTCCCAGGGATCCAGGGGCAGCCGCAGCTTCTCTGCGCCGGTGCCTCAGCATCCTCACGGATTAGAATTTATTCCTAATATCCAACCCAAACTGTTTAGTCAGTTTTGAGCCATTCTCCCTTGTCTTGTCCCTCCATGCCCACGCCCAAAATCCCTCTGCAGGTCTGTGGGATCCCCTTTAGGCATTCCTGAGGCATCAATCTCCCAACACAGGCAGGAATGCAGGCAGGATCCCTCGCTGCCCCATCCTGCTGCCTGCACCTCCAGGAGCCTCTATTTGCGTAAAACAAACCCGAATTATTGAGGCTGCTCCAGCGCCGAGTGGCGCTAATTCCTCAGAGTGATTAACATCTCTGGGGTTCTCACAAGCAGCGCGGAGAGGAGCAAGACACAATAAGTATAAATTGAGTGAACTCCAGAGATTGGAATAAGAGCTGTGAAATATTGCTCAGGGCCCGAGAAGCTCCTTCAACCCATTTTCTGAGCCACCTGAGGGACAGGGGCCGAGACTGGCAGACGACAGGAGTCAGGAGCAGCTGAGTCAAACCTGCTGTCCCAGTACTTGTGGCCTCGTTGGAGGCAGGGAATTTCTGGAAGTTGCTCTATGTGAGGTTTGCTGCCCCACTTTTTAAACCGAGGCAGCCTGCAGGGGTTCCGCCAGGCAGCAGCAGAACTTCGGGAATCTTTCCCTTGCAGGAGGAGTCACGGCAGCGTGGGCTGTTTGTCCCTCAACAGCAGGGCCAGACCTGGGGGACCCTCCCGGCGCTGTGGCGCTGCTTGGTCCCTGGCACAGGCGAGGAAGGAAAACCAGCTGTGAGGCTTTGTCTCCTGGATTTCCCTAGGGATCTCTCTGGGTGAAAACTGCCCAGGGAAGGAGCTGCCCATTGCCCAGCTCTGTGCTGGCCCGGCACGGAGATGCCCTGCCTGTTTACTCATTGCAAAGTGACCCATTTGTATATGTTTTACAGGGGAAAAAAAAAAAAAAAAACGTGTGAGAATTAGCGCAGCCTCTCCCTCCCGTGGCAATCAGCACCTCTGCCTTCCGGGGAGCTTGGCACCGTTTTAATCTCCTCAATAAGAGAAGATAAAAGAATGGAGCAGCTGATCCGATAGGCCCGGGGAGAATGGTTGGCATTCTCCGCCTTCAGATAACAGCTCGGGCCGGGAGGGAAATGATCTGGGCGGGAGGAGGCGCGGATGCTGCGCACCCCGGGCAGCTCCTGCCGGGGCTCTGCGCTCTGCCCGCTCCCTCCTGCCGCTTCCCCCGGCAAGTGCCAGCCTGGGCGGGAGGCTCCGAGCGCTGGCTGGAGCCCCTGCAGCTCTCGGTTCGCTGCTGAGCCTGGGGGTGCTGGTACTGCGGTGCTCGGGGTGCGGGTGTTCCCTGCCCCAGGGGACCGACCGCAGCATCTCCGCACCGTGAATCCACTCCTGGAGATGCAGGCGCTCCCTGTTCTCCCCGGAGAGCCGCGGGGAGGGGAAAACATCCCGGGTCCTGCGGGCGCAGAAACCCCCTCGCTGTGGAAGGAGAGGTTTTTCCTTGGTGCGGGTTGGGAGCTGCCAGGTCTCACCGCCCATTCCCAGCCCTCAGGAGCAGCCAGGCTGCTCTGGGAGCCCCCCGGCCCTGCCTGTGCCTGCCCTCCCTGCGCTTAGAGCTGGCCTCAGCTGGGGCTGGGCTAAAAGGTGCCTGCGCCCCATCACTGCTCAAACCAGGGCTGCTTTGCTCCCCCCTCACCAGCCCGGGGGCACAACCACGCCCCAGCTCTGTGCTCATGAGTGGAATCCTCGTGGAATCAGTAGGGCTGGAAAAGACCTTTAAGATCACCGAGGAGCAGCAGAGGGAGAGATGGGGGCTGTCACCGTGGCCCCTCTCTCTTCTCCCTCCCTTCCCCTCTCCTGCAGCGCGGCCCAAGCGGTGACAGCACAAACCCCAGCCCGGGTCGTAAGTCAGTGCAAATGAGTCTCACAGCTCCCACCCCTAAAATCTCTGAAATATGCAGCAAAGAGCAAACGTAACGAGTATCAGGGAGAGCCCGTGGGGAGCTGTAACATTCTCAGTGTGTACAAATCACTGTTTAGGACATCTCAGCCTGGGCGTCCTTTCCTCCTGGATCACTGCCCGGTGCAGGAGGCTCGGCCACCTCGTGCTGGGCTGGGGCTGGAGATGGGCTCGGTTCCTGCCATAAAAACAGGGGGGAAAGGGAGGATTTATAGCACCAAAACCCTCCTAAATGGCTGTTTGAAGTTCCCTTTCTTAGCACGAACCCTATGAGCATACAAAGGCTGGGGGTGGCTGGGCAGCTGCCTTTGTTGCTTTAAATCTTTTGCTGCCCTGCAAACCTGGGGCGAAACAGGAATCCTGTCTCTGAATGTGAGATATTCTGAATTCAACCCCCGTAAAGACATACTGTAACTTCTACAAACTGATGTGGAAGCAGCAGGTGACCTGCTTTGGCATCCAAGTTAGCACCGTCCCTTGCAGAGACGTGCAAATCACATCCCGGCAAAAACCTGGGGATTCATCTTCTGGGGAGTCCTTTTCCTCTCAGTAAGAGAGAACTACTAAAATGCTCTGATCAGTAATTCCACTCAGGGATCCCAGAGCATTATGGAAATACAGATTTGGATTCCTGGGACCTCGGTGACTACCACAGTTCCCCGTAAACCAAGGGTCAGAATTCAAAGAGCTCATCCCTGGGGTGGGCAGCAAGTCCCAATCCTCATGGCTGAGCTGATGCCATGAAATCTGGATTTGCCATGAAGAATAAGATCTCCAAGAGGCCCCTTGGCCAGTGGTTCAGAGCTGTGTGTCTGCCTCCCCCCCTTGCCGCCCATCCCTTGGATCTGTCATGGGATTGGGATGGGGAGGAGCGTCTGGAAGGTGGCGAGCAGGGGAGGGGATGTTAAGTAGTACCTTTAGCTGAATAAATCAGGGAGGTTGCCAGCAGCCTGCCACAGTAAATATGCATGTTAAATCAAATCAGATCTGCTGCAATAGGGAAGATTTAATGGTAGGGGTTTGTTTGCTCCCCACCATAAACACGGAGATGTGAGCACTTCATGGTGAGAACATCTGTGGACTGGGCAGGAGGTGTCAGGAGCTGGATCTAACACGCAAGGCTTCTCTTCTGTGGCCAATTAAACAAATTGCAGCAAAACAGCATTTTATTAGTATTTGCCCATAGCAGTCGCCTGCTGCAATAAATTTCCTTCAGGCACTCTGGAGAAAGGGGAGGGAAGGATTGGCAGGGAATGGTGGGAGAACTCACGGCGGCGCAGCCTCCGGGGCCGCGCCGCTCCAAAGTGCCTGTCTCCAAAAACAACTGCTCTGCTTTATCATAAACATGGTGAGTTATGAGCTGCTCTGCGCAGAGCCCTGCACAAATAATAATAATGAGGAGGAGGTGGGAGGCAGGGCTGCTTTCCCAAAGCAGTGGGACCGACGGGTCTGGGAACAGAACTTAGCCCAGCGCCTCTCCGCTCCCCCTCGGTTTAATTACAGCTTAAATTCTTTTAGAATTCATCCTCGCTCATTTGGCCTATCCCATCCTCTTATTCCCATGCATTTCTACTTTTAAGCACCACTTTTGTGTCTTTTGCGGTTTCTTTCCCTTTGTTATTATGGCTTTTAAGGTAGAGCCTGTGTTTATTTTTTTTTTCCCACGCAAATGGGGGCTGCAAAGTGGGCCAAATCCATCCCCAGCATCGCTTTGCTGGCACTCCTTGGGATTTCTCAGGTCTGAACATGCCAACACGTTTCTTGGCTGAGGGCCTGGCACAGTTACAGGCAGGAGCTGATGTTTCTCAGTGTGGTATAGCCGAGGCACCTTCTGTGTCTTACATCTTTTGGATGATGGAGAGCTCGAATGAGCGATAGACGTGCTTTTCCCTTTTCCCCCTTTCCCTTTTCTCTCTTTCCCTTTTCTATTCTCTTTCCTGGGCCAAAGCGCCACCATCCAGTTGATGGATGCCCCTTCCCCCCGATAACCAACCCTCTCATCTCTCTCCCACGCCAAGGGGGGAAGCACTTCAGAGCAAACCATCCTCTCCAGAGAGGTCCTGGGACAACGGCAAGCACCAATAAATACCCCAAATCGCCGAGGCTGCAGCAAACAGATGGTGTTCTGCTGCACAGGCACTCTCTGCCGGGGAAGCGCTGCAAGAAATGACCTATTTGTTGCTTGGTTATCTCCATATTTTACGTTGGAAGCACCATCCATATCCAAGCAGTGTCACCGTTACCCCGGGAATTCCTCATTTCCCGGCGCAGTTATGGGCAGCCCGCGCTCCCAGCAGCCTCCTGTTGCTGTTTGCTCTTCCCCTCCCAGCTCTCCAGCCTGCTCAGGTGAAGAGATAAATAACTCCACCTGCACTGCTGATTGATAGCGAATTGATGTGCAGCAGCCGCCTCCTTCAAAATGCGCCGCCTCAAAACCGCCTCGAAACGCGGAGTTTTTCCCCTTCTCCTCTCTCAAGAACAACAAAATCAAGGCAGCAGGTTATTAGTGGGCATTAATTATCTATTTTTAATGAATTAGCCGGCCAGCCTGGCTGCTGATGGATTACACCTATGAAATTATATTGCTGTTGAAACGCAGAATATGTTTAGATGGCATCAGCCTCTTGACTTAAGGATGGATTTGATTTATACTTCATTAACATAATTCCTAACACACCGCTTCTTTGGGAAAGAAAATTAGTGTCTAACCAGGAGCTAACAAGTTTAATGGCTTGCTTGGAGGAAAACATAACCATTGACTGTGAATAGGTGACTAGAGGCATTAATATGTTGTTGTTGTTGCTCTTGGGTTTATGAATCTATATTTGTAGGGGAACGTTCCTCCAGTGCTGCTGTGGATGGATGGGAGAGGTGGGATTTCCTTGTGCGTGTCCAGCTTTGGACCAGGCAGGGAGGTGCTGCCAGGCTGCTCAGGGGGCAAAACGACCTTCCCAGTGGTGACTGGGATGTGAGGTCACAGCCAGCACTCCCTCGGCTCTGGGTAACAGAGTCTGGACACGTGGAGAGGGAGGCCTTGGGCTTCCAGACACCATTCTCCTGATTTCCATTTTCCAAATGCTGCGTTTGCTGCTGGTTGCCTGCTCAAGTTGTCTGTCACAGGAGGCTTAGTTAAGTAGCTGGTGGGCCTCTATTCTTCTTTCCTGTCCTCTCAAAAAGCCAACAGTCCTTTTTTGTTCTTTAAATTATACCACGTTAGCAGACAAACAGTGCAAGAAATCAAAGCAGTCCAAGGCAGCCAGGTTGGGTGCAGGAGTGAAATGAGCCCAGCCAGTGGGAACAAACCCTCAGAGGAACGAGAACTTGAAATGCTGGGATGGAGAGGGACAGAGGGAAGAGGAGGATGGCTGCACTGAAGCCAGAAAGCACAAACCCTCCAGAACTTTGCGCTTTAAACTGTTCAAGGTTTTTAGTTTGTTGGTGATATTTTAGGGGGTTTTAATTGTGTTTTGTACCTGCCTGATCCGGAGGGCTCTGGCTCTGGAGGACCCTTCCACTCCCTGCCAGGGCCTGGCAGGTTCTCCTCCTGTTTGGCATCCTGACACCTTGGGCTGTGATTAATGAGGTGCTCTTCCCTGCGCCGCACGAGTCCCTGTTAGATTTGGTACTTATTAATTACAGCGCAGCACCGTCAGCACATTCAGAATTGGGGTCCCTGCTTTTCTAATTCCCTTCTTATTTCCCGTCCCTTTTTTCCCCGGTTCCCTCTCACCTGTGTCTCCTCCTGCTCGGGGCTGGCTGATGGATGAGGCTTCAGCAGCAGTGGATGCCAGGCTGGCTGAGCCGAAGGTCAGCGCTGGGAATGGCTCCAGAAAAAGCAGCTGTTCAGCAATTCCCACCTCAAACGCAGCGTCCAGCTCCCGCCACAGCCTCTCATCCCGAGCCAGCTCCCTCACTCACGCCCAAACCCAGGGCTTCTCCACCGCTGCATCCTGCATCCCTCCCGGATTTCATAAAACCTTCTGTCGTCCGGACTTGGTTTGTTCTCCAAGTTAAAAAATCCGTGCTCGGTGCTGAGCTCTGGGGTATCCTCAGGGAGAGGTCAGATTTTAAAGTTGCTGTAGTTGCTCTGCTGCTGTCGACACTCCCGTTCCTCTCCTCACTGTTAGCTGGGATGGAGGCAGGAAAGTGCCCAGCTTGTATTTGTCCCTAGTCCACCTTTATCTGAAAAAAACTCGTTCCTGTGATGGGGAAAAAAAGTGAGGACCTGAGGACAGAACAAAACACTGATGGTTTTAACTGGCGTGTGTGCTGGGGCAGCCGTGGGTTGTGTGCTGGGCATGGGTCAGCCAGTAAAGGACACAATTTGGCCAGGGAAGGGCACGATTTGGCCAGCAAAGGATAAAATCTGGCCAGTGAAGGGCACAATTTGGCCTCTGAGGTGTGGCAGAGGCTCTGTGCAAGCCCCGGTTGCGCCGGCTCCAGCTCAGACTCAGGCGTTGTTTGGAATTCAGGGTGGCTGCACCCGGGGACGGGCGCCAGGCTGTGCCACCGTCCCTGAGAGCGCTGGGGGGCTGCGGGAGGATGGCGGTGCCAGCAGCGAGTGCCCCCAGCACTCGGGGCAGGCTCATTTACCTGTGGCTGCGCCTCTCTCGGAAGCCAGACGTGCTAACAGATGAGCACACACATCCCTGCCCGGAGCCGCTCACCTGATAAACCCCTGGCAGGAAGGGGCAGGCACGATAAGGATGCAAACACAGCCCCCTTCCCGTGGCTCTGAAACTCTTCCCTGATAACAGGATTGCTGCTTTATTCCCAGCCACTGTTTAGCTCCTTTACATGACCGAGGTAAACACCACAGTAATTTATACTGTCCTCCCCGATCAGCTTCGCCCTCTTTTACATCTTGCCTTGCAAATAATAAGGCAGCCCACAAAGCCATTTGTTTCCTAATGACAGGGGTTTCCATAGTGAGCAGATTAAGGAGGAGGAGATTAGAAGATTATACACCAGGCAGGACTCACAGGTTTATGGGGCTTTGGAGATCCAACGATTAATGCATTTCATAAATGAAACTTTCTTTCGTGACAGGTAGAGCGGAGGGAGCCAGGTGTTTTAATTGGCAAAATTTATTTAGCAATTTTCGTTGAGGATGCTTCAAGCACCCAGACAAGGCTTGTACTTTGTACAATTATCAGGGCCCGCTGCTCTGATGTTGATAAGGGTTGGCAGATTTTCCCCACCAAATTTGCCGTGGACGAACCCTGGATGCGCTCTGTGAGCTGTGCCTGCCCAGGCGCCTCCTGTGCCCTTTCCTGCAAGGGTGCCAGGCTGCTGGGATGGCATTAATTTCTTTCTGTCTTCAGTGGAGGAAAGAGGAAAACTCCTTTTCCATCAGAGGAAGGAGCAGAGCTGCTTTTCCATGGGGGCTGTAGGTGCCAGACATGGTGTTGTTATTTATCGTGGCACTGTGATCACAGCCCAGCGTCTTTGTGCTGGGCAGGGGGTGCCAGGGGATGTTCAGGATCTAAAATACAGCAGGAGAGGAAATGGAGATAACGCCTGAGACATGTATTGGGGCGAATATCTTCAGTGCAAGGACTGGGAGGTTCAGAAAACCCCAAATCCTCATAAATCCTGTGGAAAGCAGCGCGGCTGCTAAGGGTGAGCACAGGAGTGCGTTGGTGTCCTGGAGCAGAGGGGCGCAGGTAACCAAGCAGTGCTTGCAGGGTGCTTTAATTCCCCACAGAGAATCCCAGCTTTGCATCGGGAAGCTGAAAATGTAAAACCTGAAAAACCGAGGGAGGGACCCGAAACATCTTTTATAGCCTTTGGCCAAAAGAAACCGAAAAAAAAAAAAAAAAAAGTGAAAGGAACTGTGACAGTGTTCTCTTTAATTTTCTGATGAACAAATCAAAACAGCAGGGAAAGAAAAAGCACTTGCTTTCATTTTGTTGAAAACCCAATTTTCCACGAAAAGTAGGTTTCAGTGGAAAATTTCCACCTCTCCCTCATGAATTGTTTCAGCCCTGGCCGCTCTCTCCTCACCCCAGCCCCTGGGAGCCACGTGGCTCCAAGGGCCACCTCAGAGCTGGAGCAGAAGGGTGCAAAGAGCCACTTCCAGTGAGCCAGGAGGACAATTCCTGCTCAGGTGCCTGAAAGAGCCCGGGGACACTTGCGATTCTGGCAGCCTGAGCCACGTCCAGCCAGGCCAGGAGCTCGCCGGGGTTCCTCCGTGGCGTGTGGCCGTGGCAGCAGCCCCTGCCTGGCACCGTGCTCACCTGGCAGGGCTCAGTGCCCAGGGCGGTGTGCTGGCCTTGCAGTGGTTGAGGAAAACCTGAGGCTCAGGGGATCAGGGACTCTCCTGGCATCAGCCCAGCTCCTCCTCGCGGAGCAGCATCCAAGCTGCTCCTCCTCCAGCACACAGGGCAGGGCTCAGGGCAGCTCGGACAGGGGTTGGGGCTCATTTGTTCTTCACCTGGCCCCAGAGAAGCCACAGATTCCACAACTTCTTCTGGAAGCCTCCTTCCCCTCTGCCGGGAGCTGGTTCCCGCTGTCTGTGCCTGCAGAGACCTTCTCCAGGACCGTCCTTCTGCGCCCTTTCCCATTGCTGAAGCTGTTTTCAGTTGACTGTTTAAACTGGACAAAAGGACTTAAACAAAGGCAGCCTGGGCTGGTTTAAGCCAGGGCGAGTTGCCTTCCAGCCTGGGATCCGGAGTAGGGGCTGCAGTTTGTCCTTCCCAGACAACTCAATCCACTTCGGCTCCTCCAACAATGCCCCAGCCCTGCCAGGAGGGACAATGGAGACAGGGCTGCTGAGGCACGGGGCTGGGGGCGCCCTGTCAGCCCGGATTACAGGAACGCTGAAGAGTTAATTAAATTACAATTTGCTATGCTGCCAGTTCACACGAAGCTGCAACGTCTGTGGCGGGACGGAGGGCTGGGGGGAGCTGGCCAGGGGGGCTGTCCTGCCTCTGGGGCTGGGACCTCCACCTGCTCTCTGCCAGGGCCGCACAGAGAATGAAAAGAGCCTTATTTCTGACAGTCAGATATGTGCCTGTTGGCCTGAGTTCTAAAAATCTTCAGGTGGCACAGGAGCTGAGTGGGGGCAGCTGTTCGCCCCAGGTCCCAGGAACTAACTGGCGCATCAGGTAAAGTTCAGCAGCGCCAATTCGTAAAATACTTCTTAAAAAATATGCTAGAAAAATATTTTCGGGGCTTTCTGCATTTTCCTTAAGCTCTTGAAAGTCAGTTTTTTAAGACTTTCCTCCACGACCACTGGTTTTATGCATCTGTTGAATTTTCCTATTTTCCCTTGAATCTAGGAGCAGGAGCTTTAGGAAACTGGGAAGACTCTCACAAGGGGACAATGGTTTGGAAGTCCACAGGCAGGGCTGCTGTGTCTCTGCATCCCTGGACTTCGCTGCTTTCACGGCAGAGGGCTCTGAATCTGTCAGTCTTTTGAACCTGTTGGTCAATCTCTCTGATTTTTCTTTCTGTTTTCCTGCTTGCAGCCAAATTATTAGAGGCTGAGAGCAGGAGCTCTGCTCCAGACAAGTGCAGGCACATGCTCACAACCTGAGGAGTAGCAGGCGAACACTTCTGTGGTAATAAGCTCCATGCTGTGCTCAAAAAGGGCACTTAATTTTTCATTCTTAAATGCTGTGATGTTCTTGTCTTCCGGCTTCACCAAAACTCCTCCATGGAGATGGATGGGCCATGCAGAACACAGTTATCAGAAAGATTAAGCCAGGACTTGTCATTTTTTATATCAGTGAGCAGTCAGGTTGACGAGTGATGTCCTCTTAGCTCCTGGGATGCGTCCGGCACCTTTAGTGCCAGTAGTAAAAAGGACTATAAAAAATACCATAGAAGAAAGGGTAATGATGAAATTTAACTGCTCCCTAGCACACACCTGGGGTCTAGTAATCTGGAAATGGGGGGTTCAGGTGCTTCATCTTTTACTGCCTTGTCCTTGTCTGTAAGTTTAAGGTCCTTCCAGTGAACCGTGACATATTGTGGCCACCGCGAAGAGCCGGTCCTTGGCCCCTGGGCAGCCCGGGCAGGCAGGCAGGGCCAGCTCAGCGCGGGCAGGGGATGCTGAGCCCTTCTGCCTTCAGCCAGCCGGAGGAGGAGGGTTCAGCGTGCAGGGCTTCACCCCAAACCGGCGCGTTTGCCCTGGGGACATCCTCACGGCAGCTCCCTCCCTCTCGCTCGCCTCTTGTAGGGGCGCAGAGAGCGCGGCCGGAGCGGGTGGGCGCTGCCGGCTCTGCCAGGGGACCCAGGGTGGCACAGACACCTGGGCAGGTGAGTCCCCCTCGCTGCCTGAGGCAGCATCCCTGAAAGGCCGCGGAGGCGGCTCCGTGTGCTGTACGTACCCAGTCAGCATGACTTCATCGTATCCCAGGACTGCGGCCCGTCCCGGCGTTATTAATCTAAGAAACAACTGATACTAAATGATCATGCTACATTAAATTTATAGACCCTTGCATATAGCTGCTATTGATCTTTTCCCAAGCATCATAAATATGTGATGGAGTGTGCATGGCAATGCTTTCCCCCCCTCTCCATTAAAGGTGCTTAAACTTTTCATCTCTGGGGCGGAAATGGGCGATGGGTCTCTGCGGGCAGGGGCAGCCCAGCCAGATCATTTGTGTTTTAATTACTGGGAGGTGCAGAAAGCTTCGGCAGAGCGGGAGGGAAGAGCTGTCGCCTTCCTGCTTTCCCTAAGTCGCCTCTTTTCCTCTCCGTGCCCAGCATCTGTCACTTTTCCTCATCCATCTCCCGTCTCCAAAGGGATGCAGCGCTGTGATTGCTTTTAATCCCACATTCCCCATCCTGCCCCACTGCTTACGGCCCCAGCAGCACATCAGAGCCGGGAGATCATCTACAGGAACCCAACCAGGGCTTGTCCTGCATTCAGGAGAGCAGCTTTACCCCACACAGGCGCTGCCCAGCACCTCCCGGGCTTTTCTGCGGCCTCCAGCACACGGCAGGCACCCTGCCCGGCGTGGGTGACACGCCGAGGGACACCTCACCCTGCACAGGCTGTGCCAAGGACACCTGGGGGAAACACCCTGACCCTCAGGTGCTGCTGCGACGCCACCGGGGAAGGGAGATTTGCGAACCATCCTTGGGCACAGCCTGGAACAGCTGATATCCTAGAGCCATCTAGGGGCGAAATCCCGGCTCCATGGAGCCGAGGGGAGCAGCGCTGCCAGAGGAGGGGTCAGCGCCGGGGAAGCAGCCGGGGGGGCACTCTCATGTGGCCTCCTGGGTGCCCCAAACTCGCGCTGAGAGGTTGGAACAGGGAATATCTGTCTGTCGATGCTTCTGCTCCGGTGCTGGGCAGCAGCAGCGCTCGGAGCAGGGGCTCTGCCAAGCCTGAGCTGAACAAAGGTCCTGGAAAATCGGCTGGAAATCTTGTGGCTTTCCTGCTCACGCTGATAATCGGTGACGTTTCCCAAGCGCACGTCCAGAAGTCGGTGCTTGGAGGAGCCTTGGCAGCACGAGAGGTGCAGAGCCCAGGATCTGTCTAGAAAAGGATGTGTAAAGGAGGTCGGCAAGTCCTTGGCTGAGCCCCCCTGTGCAAGCCCAGGAAACGCCTCTGGCTGTGCCTGGGAGGGCAGGGGGGCACCAGGGGCTGTCCCTGCCCTGTGCCCGGGTGTCCCTGTCAGTAATTGAGATGCCCAGCCGCTCTTTCCTGCCTTTCCTGCCCCTTTGGCTCTTTTCCCCACAGATTCCCCGGGAGCCTGAGCCATCCCACAGCTCTCCTGCGCTGCCCGTGCCTCAGTTCCCTGTAAGGAGAACGGGGTCAGCGATGCCAATGCAGAGGAGCTGAGAACTCGGGTGAGGGGCCTGGGGACCCCGGGCCGGGAGGTGCCACCAGCGTGCCCGGTGCCCTCCCGACAATTCGTTCCACTTGTGATGGCAGAGAGGGGAGAACTGGTGAGCAGCACAATACCCTCGGTCTAAATTATTCCTCCTCCTCCTCCACAAATGTCATAGCAGAGATTAGCCATCATGTGTCCTTAAGTATCCCATTTATCCCAAATGACTCTGAGCATGTTAACTGCATTTAGATTAAAATGAGCCCTGATACCCACAGCATCTTCCCAGGCTGGCCCAGCCCCTGCCCGGCCCCTCATCCCTCACGACAGAGCTGAGGATGTGGAGATACCTGGGAGCGCAGCACTGTCACAGCAATTCCATTTGCCCACAAAAACATTGTTCCGGGACAACTTTAATCCCCACAGAATTCTCTTAGTTTTGATTCGCCAGTCGCGGATTCCTTTTCAATTAACCTCCAAAAGCACCAATTAAAGAGAATAGTGCCACGATCACGTAAGGATAGGCTATGCCAAACCCTCTAGAAGTGTTTTAGCACCAAAAATTAATGATGGGGGTCAAAAGCAGGTTGCAAGGCAGAGTCAGCTTTGAATGGGAAACCCCTGAATTAATGTAAGCACGAGCCCAGAAAGTCTGCGGGAAATTTGAGGTAGATTTAATTAAGCCCCTAATTATGCGGCCAACTTTGTCTCTGCTGAAGAGTTTAAAACATGTTGGAGTCCCAGTTTGAAGGCGAAGTCTGCACATTGAGCCCCAACGTCTTCCTTGGCTTTGTGACTCCCTCCGGGAGGTTCCCACTGGCCCCAGCGCAGCCCCACAGCTCAAACCGCGGGGCAAAATAAACCCCCGTGAGCTCCCACCACCCCAGTGCGAGCAGCCAACTCCCAGACTGGCCCAGAGGGGGGACCACCCCTGCTGGGGACCCTCACCAGGGCCCAGGGCGGCTCCCAGAGGCCGTCAGGGAAGCCTCATCCCTGTTCCCTGTCCCTTCCCTGCCACCCTTGGCGCCAGAGCTGTGCCACCAGAGCCGTGACGCCGCGGCTGGAGGGGACAGCTCAGCCCTGGCCACGCCAGTGCCCTGCTGCCCTGGCTGAGTCACCAGCGCTGCAGCAGCGAGGCAGAGAGGAGCAGGTTGGAGAGTGGAACGCGACAGAACTCGGAGGAGCTCGCTGCTTTTCTCCTCTCGTTAACGTCCCCCGGGGCCCGCGGTCTCTTTAGTGCTAACACAGTAACGAAGGCCACAGCCTATTAATTGCGGTGACAATGATAAAGGAAGAGTCAGAAGCAGCTATTTGTCTTTCATGTAACCTCGTGCATCATCACAAGATAAATGAAAACTCATTTTCTGCTTTGATTCAGTCTAATTTTTCAGGGCCCCCCGAGGCAGGTTGCGGGAACGGTGTCGCCTCATGCCCATAAAAGCGCCGGCCCCGGGGTTCAGGGGTCAGGGAAAGTGCACTGCCAGGAGGGCCCGGCTCCCCCCAGCTCCCAGGGGTGACGTAAAAGCAGGAAGGGCTCTGCTGCTCGTCACCATTAAAGGCCCATTGGAAGGGGTTGTCGGGGCCCTGACGGACGAGCCCCGTGGCACAGGGACTCGCTGTCCCCAGCACCCCCGGCCACCCTCCCAGGGGACCTCGGCTGCGCCCCGGTGTCCACACACACAGGGCAGGGGGAGTCTGGGGGGGGATTTCAGGGAGAGCACCTCGTCCCAGCCATCCACCCCGAATTCCTGTTCCCAAGGAGCAGGGATAGACAGCAGGATGACGCTTTGAGGTCGTCGGTGCCTTGAGAGTCAAACACACTCAGGGTGCTCCATCTGTGCTGTGACCTGCTTAGCGAGGACTTGTCCTTCCCCAAACTTCGGTGTTGGTGTGCAGGGAGCAGAATGCCCCAGAATCCCACCAGCAGCTGTCCCCGTCTCTCTTGCCCAGCTTTCCTGCCGTTTCATGTCCCCTGCTCTCCCGGGACGTCTCCCGTGGGAGCACAGAGCCTGGAAGCTTCATCTTGTTGGCCTCAGGGGTTTGCTCCAGGCTCGGAGCATCCTGTTCATCCTGGGTTTCGCTGGGTCAGGCCCTCACTTTCTACAAAGGCTGGTCCAGGCTGGGAAGGAGTCTGAGTGCTGGGCAGGAAACTTTGCCAGAAATACCTCCTTGAGGCAGAGAAATTGAAAAAGGGGGAAAAGGCAATTTTGTAGGGAATTAGCCCATTCTAATCCAGAGGAATCAAACCCCCATCACGCATACTGGTCATGCCTCTTCTGAAAATTTTAGTGTTAGCAGTGTACAGTCCATTAACTCGATTAATCGGAATATAATCTCGCCTGCACGCTGCACCGACGTCCTCCCCAGCAATCCCCAAAACAGCTTTCCCCTTTTCCACGACATAACGCACGTTTCCCTTTCCGAGAGAGCCGAAAATAACCTGAGGCTGGGCCCGGGGCTGGCAGTGGCGGGGCCAGGGGCTCCCATATGTCCAGGTTTCCCGGGCTGGAGGAGGTGGGCAGGCAGGGCTGGCCCCGTGCCCGGCTTTCCGGCCATCCGGCAGCCTGCGCCAGGCTCCAGGGCAGCTCCCTGGGAGGCTGCCAGGGACAAAGCCCTGCCTGGGCAGGGGGAAAGCAGCTGAGGGGAAGGCGGTGGGGCTGTGGGTGCCTGCTATCTTGGGGTGGGGGGGATCCCACCGCCCCTCTCCTGGTTTGGGGTTGAGCGTGGCCAATAAACGGGAGATCCTTTAATGCATCAGACCGCGGGCAGTGCCCAGGGGGCACGGTTAACCTGGCATTTTTATAGGGTTTTACCTGGGGCAGGCGTCCAATCGTCGTTACAGGGCAGGGGCTTGGCCTGAGAGGTCGAAGGTCTTGAACCGACGGGGCTCAATTGTACAAATTTAATTTGTATGATTGAATTTGGCGCAAAAAGTCAGGCTTACAGCACCAGGGATGTCGCATTCTTCAGGCTCAGAAGATGCCTTGGGAAGGTGAGGAAGCAATGGGGCTTCATTAGTATCTTCCTGCCATCCCACCTCCCAAGGTCTCAGGTTTATTCCCTCCGTGCAGGGAACCTGGGCTGAGCTTTGATCTGTCCCAGGTAATCCCCGCCAGCCCCAGACGGGCCAGGCTGATGCTGCTCCCCAGGGCTCTGCCATGCAAAGAACCCTGGATTTTGACTCATAATATCATTTCCTTCCGAAATGCTGGATGAGAAAACATCGCCAGGGCATTTCCCCAGCGCTGATTTAGTGGTGCCTGCTCCAGCTGAGGCCAGCGAGGAGCCTAATCTGGGGGAGATTTGAATGTTATTGGCATTCATGAATTTTTGCTTTGTTATTGTTTTATTTTGGGTTTTTTTTTTACAGCAAAACAAAATTTTGGAAACATTTAAACTCAGCTGGGAGTATTTCGTAGCTTGGGATTTGAGCTCCACCACGGGCTGGAGCTGCTCCCCGTGGTGTGGGCACATCCCTGGCCTGCAAATGGGGCACTCCCAGCAGCTCCCTCCGCAATTCCCGCCCCAAGGCCCCATCAGGGTGTGCGAAGTGAAGTTATTTAACCGCTGTGTCCTGCCTGAGAGGAGCTTCAAGGACTCCTTGCTCAGCTGAGGCGCTGAAATGATGAGTGGCAGGTGAACATCAGGGCAGTTCCCCCTGGGACAGGAGCTCAGCCAGCTCTGTCCAGGTGAAAATCCTTGCTGAGGGTTTCCTCTGGGGCTGGCAGGTCCCTCGTCCATCTCCTGGGCAGAAGAGCTCTGGTTTCCTCCCGGAGCCTCCCCTGCAGCCCCACCAAGGGGTGCACAGGGAGTTTCCAGGTCTGGTCAGGAGGAGCAGCAGAGTCAGGGTCAGTCCCAGCTCCCTTGGCTTCTTCCATCCCCAGGTTGTCCCCGTGGGCCGTCACAGGGGGCTGTGCCCGAGGTTTGTCTCTATCAAAGCCCACAAACAGCTTCTAGAAGAAAGCCTGATTTCCCACACTGGCATTTCCTGAGGGGATTGTGTTTCATCTGGAGGACTTTTGGCTTTGCCTTTCACCCTTTTGAAGTTAGTTGTTATCAGGGTTCTGCGGTTCCTTAATTATTCTTCTCAGAAGCTCGGAGAAAGGGGCATTTTTCATCTGAAAATAAGGAAAGAGCCGTTGTTACTTGGCTTTTCTCCTTTGTAACTTTTATTTAAAGACACAGAGAGAAAAGTGGGGCAGCAAAAAGGGTCTTAGGGAGCAAAATGAGAAATTAAGACCAAACAAACACAAATTTCTCAGCAGCAGGATAGGAAATGCGTATTCCTCTTCCATTTTCTCCTGTTCAGGAGGAAGGGGGAAGGCTTTGCTAACACATTCAAATGAATTTGATATTCAATCAATGAAGATTAACTTGCCCAAGGTAAGATGGTTTTTACATTCATAAGGAAGTCAAATACGATTATGCATATGAGGAAATTATACAGAGATGAGTAGAGTATAATGTATGATAATTATTTGAAAGGATATACTTACACACTGATTAGCATATCTTGAAGACCAGACAGAGATGGAAGAATAGAAGGTAAAGAGATTCCTCAAGATGAACAAACTGTGTAAAACTCACTCCCCAAAAATCATAGAAGTTGGTTAGAAATAGCATTTTTCTTATGGATGGCAACCTTAAAAAAAAAAAATCCCTCACAAGTTCACCTCTTGATTAGAAATATTTTTAAAAATTATTCAAATCAAGCATGTGGGACTTGGCTGAGAATATCCCTCTGCAGAGGAAGGATGGACACAAAGAGATGAAAGGGGAAGGCCAGCAGGACATCCACGTGCCTTTCGCAGGGTCAGAGCGCGCGTTGTGAGCCCTCTCTGCCACCAGAATGGAGCAGCGGGAATGCTTTTCCCGAGGGAGGGCAGGTCCAGCTGTGCCACATCCAGCACCATTGGCTCCATCAGCGTCACGCTGGCTGAGAATGGCTGGGTGCTGCGTTTTGACGTGGTTTGGGTTTTCCTTCCTGGCTGGTGCGACAGGAAGACAGCATTCCCATCTTTCCAGAGCCAAAATATTTCTCTGTTATCAAAAAAAATTTAAAAAAAAAAAGAAAAAAAAAAGGAAAAAATCTGTCCTCTGCATTTGTCAGCAGGACGCTCGGTGTGTGCATGTGTGGAGAGAGCAGCTGAGGTGGGGTTTGTGTGAAATACAGGGGAAACTTTGGAGCTGCTTCAGCGAGGGCAGAAGGATGAGCACAGCCCCCGGGAGCTCCCCCGGCATCAAGGGATCCTCCAGGCAAAGGGCAAGGGGACCTTCGAGCCCTTCCACCTCTCTCGGGCAGGAAAATCCATCCTGGACTGAGGATATTCCATGTCTGGGGGACGCCGTGTGGGCTGGGTGATGTCCAGCACCGATAACTGAGGCTGTGTTGGGGTGGGCAGTGCTCGCCTCGGGGAGGGGATGACCCACGCCTTGCGGGACAGCGGGAGGTGATGCTCCCGCGTCTTTGGGGTCAGGGCGCGGGTGGATGTTGGCTGGCAGAGCCCCTTTGAGGAGCTGCGGGCGCTGAGGGAGGCGGGCTGAGGGTGGCATGGCCATACGGCTGCAGCGCCCTGNCGCAGCCCTCCCTGTCCCGGGGGACACATCACCCACACAATCACAGGGGTCACCCACGCCCACAGAGCTCTGGGTGCCTCCGTGGCTGCTTCACGAGGGGTTTTGCCTCAGCAGCAGCAGGTCCCGAGCATCCTTGTGCTCCTCCAGGTGAAAATCCCAGCCCTGCTGAAAGCAAGGGTTTCCTCTGGGGCTGGCACGTCCCTCATCCATCTCCTGGGCAGAAGAGATCTGCTTTTTTTCCTGCAGCCCCACCAAGGCGTGCGCAGGGAGATTTCCAGGTCTGGTCCGAGGAGGAGCAGAGTGAGAGAATCTCCGCGGCTGCTTCACGAGGAGTTCGTGGCGCAGCAGGAGCGGCAGGTCCCGGGCACCCTGTGCCAGGGCTGTGCCCCCCCTGCAGGTGCGTGGGCTGCTGCGGCTGCCGCGTTTGTGCCGCCCCTGCCCTGCGCTGGCAGCAGGAGCTTGAACCCCTGGCTGGCTCTCTCCAGCCTTGCTTGGCGAGCTTCCCAAAGGAGCTTCCCAGCCCTTCGATGGGTGTCTGGTGGGATGGGGCGGGATGTGCTGGGGCACAGGGAGGTGTCCCAGGGCTGCAGGGGCTGTGGCACCGCACAGGGGAGGTGGCACACGGGGACAAAGTCAGCTNCGGCTGCAGCGCCCTGGTGGTTCAGCCTCCCTGGGCAGAATTCCACGGACATGGAGGGGATTTTCTCCTGCCAGCCAGCAGGACACGCAGGACAGACAGGACACGCAGGACAGGCAGGNGCATCCTTGTGCTCCTCCAGGTGAAAATCCCAGCCCTGCTGAAAGCAAGGGTTTCCTCTGGGGCTGGCACGTCCCTCATCCATCTCCTGGGCAGAAGAGATCTGCTTTTTTTCCTGCAGCCCCACCAAGGCGTGCGCAGGGAGATTTCCAGGTCTGGTCCGAGGAGGAGCAGAGTGAGAGAATCTCCGCGGCTGCTTCACGAGGAGTTCGTGGCGCAGCAGGAGCGGCAGGTCCCGGGCACCCTGTGCCAGGGCTGTGCCCCCCCTGCAGGTGCGTGGGCTGCTGCGGCTGCCGCGTTTGTGCCGCCCCTGCCCTGCGCTGGCAGCAGGAGCTTGAACCCCTGGCTGGCTCTCTCCAGCCTTGCTTGGCGAGCTTCCCAAAGGAGCTTCCCAGCCCTTCGATGGGTGTCTGGTGGGATGGGGCGGGATGTGCTGGGGCACAGGGAGGTGTCCCAGGGCTGCAGGGGCTGTGGCACCGCACAGGGGAGGTGGCACACGGGGACAAAGTCAGCTGGCCCCCGGCCCGGCCCGGCATCTGCCCCAGCCCAGCCGCCACAAAGGCCGGGAGGGACCGCAGCCAAGGCAGGGGGCGGGGAGGGAGGGAAAGGTGATTTTATAGGGCTTGAATACATTTGTCTGGCAGACATTTCCTGGATCCTGCTTCGGCTTTTAAGAGCAGCGCTGTAAATTCATCAACACCACATGATTTTGTCAATTCTGACAGCTAACTTCAATGTTACGACAAATCTGGCCCCAGAGGATATTAAGCAAAGACGCATGAGCCTATAATTTTCTGCTTCCACGTGTGAGATGCTATAATGATCAAAAGAAAATGACTTTCTAACTACCACATCTCTTTGTGCTGTTTTCTCCATGCCTGCTGCACTAATTGAATCACCCCAGAGCCACTGTATCAATTCTAACTTCTGTATTAGGATTTAATCAGGCATGGGGACAGACCAGCTTGGAGAGGTGAGGGGCCTTTGTGAGGTGCCCATCTGCCTCTGACACTAAAGCCGCTTCCATTCAACGCCCAGCAACTTCAGGGGGATCGGGGGCGGCCGGGGAAGCGATGGAGATTAGCTGGGGCACGGCTGGGATGCTCGCGGCGGGAGCAGGGCGGGCACACGGATTTCTCTGGGCGCCCAGCGAGCCTGGGAGGCAGCGGGAAATCGGTGCTGGGTGCCCTGAGCCGTGCGGGCGGGCAGGGGCCTGAGCGGGCCGGCATTCATTGAATCAGAGCCGGCCAGAGCGCACGAAGGGGTGGGCAGCGCCGGGCGGCCACACAGTGTCCCCGGAGCCGCCGGCAGACGGGGTCCGCATCCAGGGGGATCTTCCCGACTGCCGCGGCTGCTGCGGGGATGCTGCGGGCCGGGCCGGGGCGGGNGCTGGACTGGACTGGACACGGAACCAGGGCATGCAGCCCTCCATCAGAGCCAGCTGTGGGGTGGGAATTGTTGGGTGGGAACTGTGGGGTCAGAATTTTCAGGTGGGAATTGTGGAATGGGAACTGTGGAATGGGAACTGGGGGGTGGGAATTGTCGGGTGGGAATTGCAGAATGGGGACTGTGGAATGGGAACTGTGGAATGGGAACTGTGGAATGGGAATCAGGCCCGCGCAGTTCCCTATCCATGCCCGGACTCTGGCCCTTCTCCCGTGCCGGCGGGGCCCGGGGCAGGACTGGGACGGGCCGGGATGGCCTGGCCCTGGGGAGGTGGCACAGGACCCTGGGCAGGTCCCGTCCCTTCACGGGGACACGCGGCTCATCCCAACCACAGCCCCCGGGCGGAGATAAGCCCGAGAGCCAGAGCTTGGGGTGCTGGGGTCTGCAGGGGGACACGGCCAGAGCTGCCCCCCTCCTCCCACCCTGCCCTGAGCAGCTTCCAAACCCCGCTGGAAGCCTCTCGTAAAACCGGGGCTTAACTACCTGATTAAATCTCCCCAGCCAGAGCGGGGCAGGCACTAATTTGAGGTTGGTTCCCAACCCGGGGATTGTGTTGTTACTTTATTTAAAATGCCCCGATGAATAGAGGCAGAAAAGGAGGAGGGTGATTATATCTGCCTGCTCGGGATTGAGGAGAAAAGAGCGGAGAGTCCCAGACCCCAGAAACATCAAAGCCAGAACAAAAACCCTCTTTTCTTTGGGAGCTGAAAACCTTCTGCTCCTGAAAGGCGCTTTAAGTGGTGGCTCTTCGTCGTTCTTTTACGCCGACAGCTTTTCTGCTTGAAAAAGGGCAGCTTTGAGGGCAGGGACAAGCCCTGGCTGAAGGGTGGGCTGGAGGGAGAGGAGGGATGTCCGTGAGCTGGGAGAGAACTTCGGGAAGCGAGGAGAAGGGGCCGGGAAGCGCAGCCACGCACACACTCAGGGGTTTTTGGGGGTTTTTTTTTTGAATTAACCAGCAGGAAAGTGAGCCCAAACGCGAGTCGCTGAGATGCCGCGAGCATGGGAGGAGGAGGAGCGGGGCGGGGAGCGAGCAGCACGCTCGGCTGGCTCGGGGGGCAGATGGAGCCGAGCCCCGGCGGCCCCGCTCCTCCTGCCGGGCCCTGCGCACCCCGGCTGGAGCAGAGAGGCCATCAAGGGAGCGGGGAGAGCCATCGCTCGCCTCCGCCCTGAATGACAGGCCCTTGAGTGAGGCACCATATGCCGCCTCATGCCTCCCGAGCGCCAGTTTTGTCAGCGGGCGCCGGCCGCGCAAATTGGCACAATTCAGCTCCCGAGCTCCTCAGCTGGTCTGCACACCCCACTTGACACGGCAGCGACCTCTCCTTTGTGGGCCCCGGCGAGAGGGGAGGGCAGGGCAGGGGAGGGGGGACCCCGGCGTGAATCGGAGGCTGCGCCCCCCTCGCATTCAGGCAGCCCCTCGGAGCGGGCGAGGGGGGGAACGGGGGGCAAAGGTGCCCAATTAAAGGCACATTTATGGCCACGGGCGGGTAAACAGTTGGTTGCGTGCGGGGGGAGGCAAATGGGGGCGCCGGCACCAGCTCCATCCTCTGGTGCACGCCACAACGCCGCCCTCGCCACGGAAAACATCATCGCTGCTTTCGTTCCTTTCTTTGATCGCCCCAGGCCGAGGGGGTCTGGGGGGGAAGGGGCTCTTTGCTCTCGTGTCTGGGTTTCTTTGTGGAAGCACTCGGCAGGAAGCAGATCCTTTTATTGGAACAAAACAAACAAACAAACAACAGTGTTTTGAGATAGAAAAACTTTCAGCAGAAAAAAAAAAATGCGACTTCTCTTTCTGGTCCGACTTTGTTCAACACGACACCGAGGCGAATTCACCACGCTGCTGGTGCATGAGCCCCTTGCTGTCAGCTTGCACCGGCGAGTGTGTAGCTGCTGTAGCATGGACTGGTGTCTGAGGCCTCCCCAGAGCGAGGATGCGAGGGGTTTGTCGGTTTGTTTGCTCGTTTGGTGGCTGAAGAGCAAAGCCTTTTGACCCATTGACACCTCTCCCTTCCCTGATCCCCTCCCTGCTCCCGGGCAGAGCTCCGGGCACATCGATCTGGTGACGGCCAGGTGATGCTGCAGCGCTGGCAGGGAAGGATTTTCCATTCCAGCTGCTCCTGCCATCTGGGGAAATCAAACCGGGGGGATTGGATCAGCTGGTCGCATTAAAAAAAAAACGTGAAACTTGTTTCAGCTGAGTTGTCTAATAGATTCAGAGCAAGGTAGATCAGCCACTGTTTTTCCTTTGGAAAGGAAACAGTTTTTAATCTGTTATACAATGGGAATGCCCCACGGGGGCTGGTAAGTCTTGTCATTTAATTATCCTTGAGGCTCCTGCGTGTTGTTTAAAAACCCTCTTCGTTTGGTTCCTCGCCGTATTGCCAGCGTGGCGGGGTGGGGACCCCAAGGAAAGGGGACCCTGCAAGGGCCTGGGACCCTGCGAGGGGCTGGGACCCTGCGAGGGGCTGTTCCCGCCTTGGCTTCTCCGTCTGCCCCTCCGAAGCTGCACAGGGAGCGGCTGTGGGTGCCAGGCTGGGCCAGCACCACCAGCCCTCCACTGTGGCTACCAGGGCTGGATTTCTGGGCTCCCCTTGGAATCGTGGCCGGGCAGCCGCCTGCCCTGGGCTCTCCCCGAGCAGCAGACACCCCAGGCAGGACAGGCGCGGAAAACCCCCCCAAAATGCCAGCGGGGGCTGGCAGAGGGCTGAGCCGCGGTGCCGGGAGGTACCAGCGGCCGGGCCGGGTGGGATGCGGAGAGCCGGGGCAGGGATGGAGCGGCACGGCCGCGACTCCCACACGCTGCTGCCTGCGCGGGGCCGGCTGCCAGCAGCTCCCCGGCAGCAGCTGCGAGGGGAGGCGGGCAGGGAGAGGGAGAAGAAGAGGGGACTGCCAGGGTGGGTTCAGCAGCCGGCAAAGCGCCGGCGCGGGGCTGGGGGATCGCCCTGCCCGTGCTCGGGGTGGCATGAGCAGCTTTCGGTCCCCAGCCCAGCCGGCCCCGGAGCCGTGTCCCTTCTGCAGGGAGAGGAGCGAGGCTGCGGCTCCAGCTCGGAGCCGTCGGGGAGGGAAAGGCCTTGGCCCCGCTGCCTCCGCAGCGCTCGGTGCTGGCTCAGACAAAGGCTGTTGCTCCGCTCGTGGCATCTGTTAGCAGGCTAGTGCTGTCATTAGCTGCAAGCAGGCATCTGCTGCTGCAGCCCGGCACGGAACAGATGCCAGTTTGGAGCAGTGGGGGCAGGGAAACCCCCGCAGCTCCAATATTTCACTTTCCTACCGCCGGCCCTTCCCGGCTGGCAGCGGTTGTGCCTCGACAGCCACAATGCTCAGACAGCTCTGCCCCTCCTCTGCAGCCCCCTCCCCACGTTCTCTGCTTCCCCCGCTCCCCCTGACACGGATCCTTCAGGCGCAAATCCCTGGGAGCTGCGGGCGTGTGGTGCTCAGGGCTGGCACAGTCTGAAAACCACGGGGTCGGCATCACCCTGTGCCAGGCTGGGAGAAGGAACAGATCTGGAGAGTGAGAGCTGCTCCGGGGAGCAGCGCCCGGCCCCTCAGCCCCTCAGCTTTTGGGTGACTCTTAAATCCGAATGATAATAATCATGGTCATGGTGATAATATTCTCACTGATGATGTAATAGGAATGGTACAAGGGCTTTTTCGCGTTCCGGTTCTCCAAGTGTGCTCCGGGATGGATGAGGAGAGGAGGGGGAAAGTGTCTGTCCTGTGGGGTTTTCCCCCTAACGCCATACAATGGGAAGATGAGGGCCCTGTGCTGATGGCTAATGAGACCATATCAATGTGATGTGTTGTTAGCACCGTACCAAATAGGCTTTTAATTTTCTGGGGAGGTGTGGTGCCTCTCTGCAGTGCCAGCATCAATCATCGTCACCAGAGCCGGGTCCCGACTCTCCCGGGGGCCCTTCATTGTAAAGGAGTGCCCGTCCCTCTGACTGGGGGCTGCTCTTCCTCCGTGGCCATGCCTCTCGCAGACTAATTGCTGATTTGTTCTTCTTATGATGATAGAGCTCGTGTCACCACGAAACAGAACATTAGGAAGAAGTCTTTAGAGTGGCTGTGCAGATGGAAAACTCATTTACAGTCCCTTCTGGTAAAAAACCAAAAACAAAATCAGAGCAAAACATAAAAAACAGTGGCGTAGGTAGCAAGGACATTGCTGGTGTCATCTGGGGTTGGGAGTGGATATGGGTTTGCTCAGGAGCTGCTCAATACCCGCTCAGAGGCCGCTTCCTTTCAAACCTCTGCTCCTTTTCTCCCAAATCTCTCTAGCTGACTTTTCCTTTGGTTTGCTCTGGCTCCTTGGAGAATTTCCTTTGCTGGGAGCAGAGGCTCCGCTCACACAGACGGGAAAATCCTTTCCTGCCTTGCAATTCCCGATCCTTGATTTCCCCAGCTCTCCTTCCCCACTGCAGGTCGCTTGTACCAGGACATTTGTTCCTCTCCCAAAGGGTCAGGGACACAGGGACATCAGGGTGACTCGATGCCGTGATATTCCAAAGGGAATGGCCCCTGTCTCGCATGTGGGATCGTTGGGAATCAGCTCCTGATGCCTCTGGAGCCCATTTCCCAAAGCACTGCAGCGCATCAGAGCCAGCCCCGTGGAAAAGGAGGGGATTTGGGCGCACTTGAGTTGGGAGTTTGGGAGGCGCAGGGATGCCCAAGGGGGACTGGTGGGCGCAGCGATGTTCAAAGCATCGCACCTGGCAGCTCCCAGGTTACGCCGGTGTCACCTCAGCTGCCGCTCCCCCCCCAGACAAGGAGCATTTGGGGGCGATTTCCAGGCGTGAGGCTGCTCAGCAGCGTTAAATCCCTTTTCTCCTCCAGGGTGGTGCTGAGCTGGAGAGGAGCACCAGACCCCCGTCCCCATCGCCCTCCCTGCTCATTGCTGGCACTGGGGACGGAGCAATGCAGGGGGACAAGGCGGAATAAGGGAAAGAATGTTTGCCTGAGAAGCTGCTCGGGGTGAGAAGTATCGTTAAAAAGAGAAGGTGGCCAGGCAGTGGCTGCGGCCCCTTCCCCAGATGCAATCCCACCGCTGTAATTTCTGGGGGAATTGGTTCATCTTGGGTGCAGATATATTTGTGTCAAGGTGCAGCTGCACAGATAGCCTGACTCTATGCATAGTAAGAGGCTTTCAGAGAGAGAGGTTATGCCCAGAGCAAGGCCTTATCAGAGCAAGCTGCCTGCCATTTATCTGCTTCCCTATCAAATATGAAAACAGGCCTCAATCTGCTGCTTCTATTTTCCTTGTGAAGGCTATGGGTGGAATAATAATTTAGGCCACTTTTTTTGTTTCCAGCACCAACCTTCTGCCAAACTCCACTGTTCCCAACTTCCCCGGGCTGGCGCTGGCACATTCACGGGAAACCAGGCAAGCCCAAACCTTCAGGGAACGGGGTCTCTGCTCACTTGGGGGGGTTTATGTGTTGTCATGCGCAGGGCTGGTGCCATAGCTGCCGTTCAGCAGTTTAATAGCACAGTAATTATTCATTATTTGTATTCCAGTGCCCCCCCCGGAGGTCTCGGCAGGGCTGGTGCCCCGTGGGGGTGGCAGGGGGTGGGTGCAGCCCTCACCCCATGGCTCGTGCCCCCCGCCCTGACCCTGCACAGCTTCACCAGGAGCTCCCCTGGCCGCAGGAGGGTTTGTCCTGCTCCGCTGCAGGTGCGGGGTGGCACCCCCTGAGCCAGGACTGTGGCAAAGGGTCAGCACAAAGCCCGGCCCTGGCCCTGCTCCTCCATCCCTCCCTCCTGCCCGTCCTGCAGGGCCTCCCCGCTGCCATAATAAGGCCTGAAAAGCCTCTGCTTACATTTTTAATTCCATATCTGTGTCTAACTGCTGATGCTAAACTCCGATCCCACAGCTTCTGAGGGCAATGCGATCCACATGTTAATATTTTAAGCCAGCCACTAATATTTTTATGTGGGAAATTGAGATTTTCTACGCTTGCTGGATGAGCAGGCCATTTCTCCACGCTGGAGTAGGAAAACTGTAGCTGGGGAAAACATTATAATCCATATTTGTATTTCTCGTGGCTGGGAGGGATGGGCATGGCCTGGCCTGTCACTCGTCCTGCTGCCCCAGTGTCACTGGGATGGCATCAAAGTGGGGTTTTATTTATTCATGTTCTGAGAAAGTGGCTGTTTCTCCTCAGAGCCATCTTTGAATGCTTTGTGTTTTTAAACACCCAAGAGCAGAAACCTATTTATAAAAGTCGGGTTCCTTTTGACAGGCACAGAGAGGATGCTGCGGCCAGGGCTGCTACAAACCTGGGGAAAAATCCAAGTGGAAATGAGGGGGATATCCAAAGATACTTAGCCAAAACACACAGAGATATTTTTTTCCAAATCACAGTTTTCCAGCTTTTAAAGAAACTAATGCTGCGGAAATAAGGGGAACTCCAAAGATATTTAGCCAAAACACACAGAGATTTTTTTTTTCTCAATCACAGTTTTCCAGCTTTTTAAAGAAACAAAAGCTGTGGGTGTTCAGCAAACTGGAACTTAGTGCTGGAGGAGCCAGGAGATGGAGCTGCCTCTCCTGGGGCTCCTTGGACACGAGGTGCCACGGCAAAACATTTCAGGATAAGAACTTGTGGAAATTCTCCCCGCAGAGCAGCCTCATTCTGCTGCAAACATTGAAAGCGTTTCGGGGCTTTGAGCACGTTGGAGACGAGGGTGGACAAACATCACGGCGGGACCCCCGCAGCAGCAAAATGTGCATTTTGTACCTACGGGCCTCCAGGAGCCCTGGAGATGCTGCCCCTGCTATGGATTACTGTGAGAGAACCTGCCAGGCCCACATCATTGCTCCGGACAAGCCCGTGATGCAAATTGGCAGCCGGAGCGCTGAGCAGTCAATACCGATTAGAATGAAGCCTCTCCTCTTGCCCACGAGCAGGGGCCCGGCATTGATCCGAGCCCAGCGCCGCGAACCTGCGCCCAGCCCAGAGCGTGGGGAGGGAGCAGAGCCTGGCCCAGAACTTCACTCCCTCCTGGTGCTCCCCCCGGCGCCCCCAGGAGCCTCCCCCAGCCAGGCAGGCGCCCTTGGTGCCACTCCGTAGAAAGAGGCGCCTGAAAAACCCCACAGCGCCCAGCGCCGCGCTCTAACTCGGGCTGAAGATTAAACCCACCCCTAAACCTGTCCCGCTCCAGCGCTGGCAGAAACCCCCACCAGTATTTTCCTCCCCTCTCTCCGCATTTTCCAAGGTGTCCCCACTCACGCCCTGCTCTGCCTTTTCCCCCCGGTGATCACACCCGTGGGGTTTTTGCCTTCACGGGGTTTGTCCCTGCAGAGCCCCGGCGGACAGGCTTGGAGGGCGTCCATGCACTGCTGCCAGGTCAGGAAGGGTTTGCAGGAGGGGGATTCACCTTCCTGAGGGGTCAGCCCCTACGTGGGCAGTGCCCATCCCGGGGGTTCCGCTCCCAGCCAGCCCATCGTGCCACGTAGGCTCGCCAAAAGCTGCCTGAGTGCTCAAGAGTAATGAGCACATTGATAAAAATCAAAGTCTGTGCCCCGCCATTTGTCTCAGAGAATGAAAGGTGACTTTTGTGGGGTGCCTCAGTTCCTGTGGGTGCCTCTCCTGGCTCTGATTTCAGCTGCAGTTCAGCATTTACCTCTTCCCACGCTGCCAGTAAATAAACCCAGACTGGGACACCCTCCCTGCCCGGCCTGCATCGGGTGCCACCGAAAATTAAATCAGCCAGTGTTTGGTGTTTGTGGGAGCACAGCTGGGAGGTGAAACCAGCCCTGTTTGCTTAGCAGGGAGGTAAAGGGATTGGGCTTAATGATTTCTGTGGAGGATGCGGGGTGTCCTGGAAGGTCGTGATAGCTGCAGAATTACCCCAGAAATGCAAATATCTCTATCAGTCCGGATCCAGAGCAGCAAACCCACAGCCCCGAGTGACCCCCCCAGCTCTCCTGCTCACAATCTTGACCTCTGGGGCATTTTCTCCTCCAAATAATTTATTAGATAGAGTCTGCATGAAATAATCTGTCTTTGTTTTTTTCCCATTTGCCTTCTCATGCAAATGAATTCCCACGAACTTTTCGCTTCTTTATTTCCCAATTATCATGCAAAACTCATCTCTCTGAACTGTATCTCCTCTTCTCCGCCTTTTTTTTTTTCCTGCTCCCTGAGGAAATTCCCTCTGTTATGGCCAAGGGCAGAGCTGTTTCTGCATGAGGCCAGGAGCCGCTCTCACCACAGTGGGGTCTGAGAAAACTGGGCTAAAAGACTCGGTGCTCACTGGGAAAACAGGGTTAAAAGGCTTCCACAAATGTCTACGTGGGCAGGGGGTCCTCAGGAGCCAGGTCAGGTCCAGCCTAAAAGCCAGATTAAGCTCCAGAGCTGAGCTCAGTGAAACATCTGGGCTTAAACCAGTGGGGACAGGGTGCTTGGGGCTCTGGCAGAGCTGGGTTTAATTTACAGACCGAGGTGCTGGACACCCTGTGGTGTCCTTGTTCTTCCCCGCTCAGCGTCAGCCTTGCAGCTGACCCGAAACTTGATTTTCTCAGCCCAAAAATTGCAGCCAGAGAGCCTCACCCCCTTCCTGGGGGTCTGTGTGTGCTGTAACCTGTGAGCATCACGGAACGTTTGGGGGTGACAATGGAAAATACCAAATTCCTCTTTCTTTCCTGGTTCATTAAAGCAATCCATATTATGGTTTTTAGCTGGGTATTTATGAGGTGTTCCCGTTGCTTGGGACTGGGAGCTCCTGGTTTCCAAAGAGCCGCAGAATGGTTTGGGTTGGGAGGGATCCCAAAGACCCTCTCATTCCAGCCCCCCTGCTTGCCCCTGACCAGGATTATTCCATGCTGGAGCAGCAGCCGGGCTGCCCTCCCTGCCCTTCCCCTGGCCAAGTTTTCCCCGTTCACCCCCTCTGGGGATAAACTACCTGGATAGGGCAGGAAAAGGTGGGAAAAGCTCCCAGGCAGCAAAACTGTGCGTGTAGGGCTAAACCTTGGGAGAGCCCCCGGCAGCAGGGTGGCCTTTGTTCCTCTCCCTCGCCCCGCAGAGCCTCCCCTCTCCCCGCCAGCCTTTGAATTTTTATGCCGGTGCCTTTCTTTGCATTGACCAGAGTTTATCACATATCTCTGGTTGGGATCCTGCCTAGCTTAGCATAAGACAAAAATGGGGAGGGGAGGGGGGGGAAATCGGCTGAATAATAGGACGGATTTGTAGCAGCTGAGGATTTGCATTCAAATGTTCGCCAGCCTCCTCTGAGCTCGAGTTTTATCATGTCTTTACAGCCAACAGCTTGTTTATGAATAAAAAATGTGGCATGAAACCAGAGGAGTGAGTTGTCTTTGTTTTGTCAAGTGTGCTGAGACAAAATGCTCGCTCCTCACAAGTCTTCACTTGATACAAGTCTGGTGGGACGGGGGCAGCTGGCCACGGGCTGCTACCTGCGCGTTGCCATGGCCGGGGGCACCCGGGCACCCTCCATATGCATGAGCGCCTGTGTGGGACCCGCCGAGGCACAGCAGCCCCTGCTTTGACAGGCAGCCACTTTATTAACTCATTAAGCTCATCTTGTTCCTTTAAACGCGGTATAATTACAAATAAAGCTGTCACACTTTGTTTGCAGTTATATAATTTAGCTAAGTGCCGCCGCGACCTGGGCTGCCGGGAGGGGAGGGAGGGGAGAGCCGGGGCTGCAGCACGGGGAGAGCCAGGAGGGTTTGGGGCTGTCCTTGGTGGGGCTTTGGCAGGTCTGGGCCGGGGGCTGGATGCCAAGGGAAGGGAGCGGTGGCACCACCGGCTGTGATGTGTGGGCACAGGGAGCACCCATCCATCCATCCTCCATCCATCCCTCCATCCATCCCTTTATCCATCCCTTTATCCATCCATCCATCCCTCCATCCATCCACCCATCCATCCCTTTATCCATCCCTTTATCCATCCATCCATCCCTCCATCCATCCACCCATCCATCCCTTTATCCATCCCTTTATCCATCCATCCATCCCTCCATCCATCCACCCATCCATCCCTTTATCCATCCCTTTATCCATCCATCCATCCCTCCATCCATCCACCCATCCATCCCTTTATCNTCCATCCTTCACCCCACCCATCCTCCATCAATCCATCCATCCCTCCCTTTACCCATCCATCCATCCCTTTATCCATCCATCCCTCCATCCATCCATCTATCCATCCTTCAACCCACCCATCCATCCATCCCTCCATCCATCCCTTTATCCATCCTTTTATCCATCCATCCATCCCTCCACCTATCCCTCCATCCATCCATCCATCCATCCCTCCCTTTACCCATCCATCCATCCATCCATCCCTTTATCCATCCATCCCTCCATCCATCCATCCATCCATCCATCCATCCTTCACCCCATCCATCCTCCATCAATCCATCCATCCCTCCCTTTACCCATCCATCCCTCCACCTATCCCTCCATCCATCCCTCCATCCCTCCCTCCCTCCCGTGGTGCTGCCGAGCGAGAGGGAGCTGAGCAGCCGGGGAGCCCCGGGGGTGCCGCGGCCCCTCACTGCGGACGGTTCCCTCCTTTCCTGAGCTCGGAGCTCAGCGATTCCCCGGAGCGGGGCTGTGCCCAGGGCGGGAGGAGCGGCGCGGACGGCCGGGCTCCGCAGCCGGGCTGAGGAGCAGGGCTGGAGCATCATCGGCAGCCAGGGCACAGCGCCGGGAGCGGGCAGGAGAGCGGGGAGGCGTTCGGGGAGCGCTGCGGGGGCGCGGGCAGGGAAACCTGCAGGGAAACGCTGCGAGCCCTGGGTCTGCCCCGGCGGGGGAGGCGCGAGAGGCTCCTGCCCATTCCCAGTGCTGGGGAAACGCTGCTGGGAACGGGAACGGGGCGTAGTGACAGCCAGGGGTGATGCACGGCCAGGGTCCGGGGGGGCTGGCAGCGCTGATGGAGGATGTATCCCACTGGAAAGCCTTTGGGGTGTTGAAGAAAAGACTTTTTTTGTTGTTATTTCACTCCTTTTCGGAGTGACGAGGGGAAAGGATAAAGGTTATAGAGGTGAGAATAAGCAAAATTATACAAAGAGGCTTTTGAACAGCTGTGTGGGATGCAGCCGCTTTCCGTGTTGGAAAAGGAGATCTCCTGCAGCCACAGTCCCAGCAAAGGCCTCTTCCACTGGCCTGGCCTTCGTGCCTCGTGTCTGTTCACCAAAGTGCCTTTGGAAAGGGGCAGAGTTTTGTACTGGGTAGGGAAAGACAGAGGGATCAGCTCTGGGAGAGATTCCAGCCACGAACGCTTAGGTGAGGCTGACAGAAAATGCTCTCACGTGAAAGCGTCCCTGACTCCTCTGCTCTGAACAGACCTCCCCGGGCCCTGGGGAAGGAGCAGAAATCCTCCTGCCTGCTGGTGGAGATGGCAGGGAAGGGCTGGCCCAGCACCGTGGTGTCCCCAGCTTGGCTCTGCCGCCCCTGGAGCTGCAGGGGGAGGCTCTGCATCCACAAAAACGCAGGCTGGGATCTCCCCAGGGGCTGCACAAATCAGCACCTGATTAAGGTCCCAAATGCCTCTGGGTCTGCTGCATAATCCTGCTCTGATGGCATTAGAACGTGATGGGATGGTCCTGGTGGCTGATTTATTCCTGGAAGGAAGAGCCCCTTCGGAGCTGGAGCGGGATCTACATTCCCAGGGTGTCTGCTTGGGATGGAGCCCAACAGGGAAAGTGGCACAGAGGGATAGGGAGAGTGGCACAGCCCTGGCATGTCCCTCTCACCTCCTCATGGCACGGCTGCCCTTCCTTGGCCACGGCTGGGACGGAACCTGCCCTCATCCCAGTGGCACCAGTGAGGTCCTGCCCTGACTGGGATAAAACCTGCCCTCATCCCAGCGGCCCCAGTGAGGTCCCGCCCCAGCTGGGACACGTCCTGGGGGACAGGGATGGCGTTTGTCACCCAGCACACGCCGCGGGGAGGAGCAGCTCCTTCCAGAGCCCTCCCAGGGAAACAATGGGCTGCGAGTCATTTTCCCGCTTCCGGCAGTAACTCCTCCAAGGCTGTGTCCTAGATTTAGCTCGGGTTCTGATAAGGCTGAGGGAGATAAGTCCCAGATTGTACTGCTGTGCCCAACAGACTGGTTACATCGTGCTTGATGACACTTCAGCCCCGTTGTCATGACCCCATATAATCCGGCATCCTGGACCATCTGACACACATTTACACTTAACATTTTGTTAGAGACTCTATAAATGAGATCTCTTTGACCTTCAATCCTTGGCTAATTGCTAGTTTCATGTACAAGACCAGCCTAATTTTACGTGATAATTACCTGGAAGTGGCAATACATATGGCATTGCATGTTTGAAATGTCAGAACTGGAAAAATATCAAGTGGCTGGAGTCTTAGGCAAATGGGGGGAGTGGAAGGGTCAGAACAACGTACTTTGCTGCTCAGCTGATGGAGGAACACCGTATATCACTGCAATCCCCCGTAAACAGGATCCATCTGTAATAAACCCCATGCCTAATGTTTGTTGAAGGGGTTGTATGGGCAGAGGGGTGCTGAGGCTGTCGTAAAACAGAAAGAGATGTTGAATTTGCAAGCATTTAAGTCATTCCCTCAGCTTGTTTCTTTTCAGCAAGGAATCCCCGCTCGGGGTTATTGTCAGATATCCCTGAATTTCTCACACCCTGCTGGTACAAAGCTGATCACCTCCCACCTGGGAAGGGGTCAGGAGCCAGGGTGAGCCAGAGCTGAGGTCACATCTGGGGGGTGTTGGAGGGAAGGTTCGGACATTTCGGGCAGTCCCAAGGGAGAAAAAGGCATTTTTGCTGCAGGCAGGTGGGCGCCAGGGGGGTTCACCTGGCTGAGCAGTGCCTGGTGAGGAGGGGATGGGGTGGTGGGCAGCGCCCCAAAAACTTCCAGCCCTTGGAAGGACATCCCTGGAGCAGCAGCAGCGTCCCAGGTCCTCCCTGGAAATGAGATTATTCCTCCTGTTTGCCTGCTGGGGTGTAACCACCAAACAATGTCGTGTCCCTCATTTGGGTTTAATTAATGGCTTGATAAGATTATCATTAATGAAAATAAATTAAAATCACTCCAGCAATTAGTTCACTGTAAACATTATTGACAACACTTCCTAAATACTGTGAACTCCAATTTAAAGCCCTGGCTAGGAGTCCTGGGTCGTGGGATCACTGTGATTAGAGGGGGAGCTGGGACTGGATTATTGAGAACATCCTCACAGAGGGGCAGGCTGTGTGTCCATGGATATAAAAATATATATACATGTGTGTGTGTGTGTGTGCATTTTGTTGATATTTTTTAGCCCATCAGCTTTCTGATTCCCTTTTTAATGTCTCAGTGACGCTCCTCTTTTATTAAAATCGTGAGAAATGCATTTTCAGGTTCTCAGGCGTCCCCCTTGATTGCCTTTGTCTGAAATTTCACAGCCCATTTTTAGACGCTCAGTCCTGGTTTTTTCCCCCAGGGGCTCTGCGCTGGTCCTGCTCCACGTCCGAACCGAGGATAGGGATTTTAACACCCCTGAATTCCAGAAAAGGTGAGGGGATGTGGCTCCATCGGCGCTTCCCCTCTGTGTCCGCCTTGGAAAATTTACAGCTCTTGGAGTCGTGGCAAAAGCAGAGCCATAAATCCTCCTGCTGCTGCCGTGGTGCTGCGCTGGGGTGGCCTTGGGGGACAAAGGGAGGCGTTTGGGCCCTGAGCCCGGTCCCAAAGCCCTGCAGCTCCTGCATGAGGTGTTGGACTCCTTCGGGGCATCCCAAAAGATCTTTCCCCGTCCCTTTTCCATCCTCTACCCTCTCTTGGACAGCCTGCGATATAAAGGGTGAAAATCCTGGGAAGGGGCCTCAAACCCTGCGTTTTGACTGTAGCCCTCAAATGGCGGGGCTGGTTTGCAATTAGAGGCAGAGCTAATTGTGTGTCCCCATCCTGCGCAGGGAATGTTTGTAGGGGCAGGGGATGGACAGCACATGGACACGGCCCCGCACAATCCCTCCTGCCTCCCCCTCTGCCAACAAATCCTGCTGGAGACAAAATCCAGGGAATTCACGGCGCATCTTCTCCCCGCGGTGCCGCAGCCACGGCCTCTGTTTTCCCCAGTTTAGAAGCTAATCCTTTTAAAACATGTAAATTGGGAAACGGATCCAGTGTCAGCCCAGACCTCGTCTCCTCCCGGGTGTTAGTTGGGATTAAACGCTGCACTCCTCCAGCCTTCTCCACAAACTGATAAGCCGTTGTTTATCAGTCGATAAAATGGTAAACAGCAGAGGAAACGGGCCGGTGATAACTCCAGAGCAAAAGGTTTAGGAGAACAGGAGGTGTTTGAACTTCAGCCTCGGCCCTGTGTGGACATCCCCAGGCCGCTCAGCTCGGCTGCCAGAGCGGACAAATCCCGAATTTCCGTCATTCCCTGGGATGCGCGGGCTCGGGGGCTGTCCTGGCTGGCGGAGCGGGGCCCTGGAGGAGCTGCTCCTTAGGGAAATGCCATGAGCGGGGACTGGCCTGGTTTTGTCGGCTCGTGAATGGGCAGAAGGGCTCTGTGCTCACCCTCCCCGGAGGGCTGGCAGGGTCCCTGGCAGCCCCGGGGAGCTGCAGGGAGCTGGGGCTGCCTAAGGGGTGGGCTCGGGGGTCTCTGCCGTGAATTGCCGCACGCTGCGGACTGCGGCGCTGCTCTGCCGAGCCTCGCTCCCGGCTCCGGGCTGCCAGCTCCTCTGGGGTTCGCAGAACCGCAGCACCCCTAAGGCTGCAGAAGCCCCCCAAGGCCCCCAAGTGCAACCTTTGACCGAGCCCCGCAAAGGGATGCTGTTCTTGTGGGTTTCGAACAGTTCCAGGCGGCATTTCCTGCGCTGGGGTGGGCTGGCAGTGGGGTGGGAGCCCAGAGTTCCCAGTGTGCCCAGTGTGCCCAGCGTTCCCATTGTCCCCAGCGTTC
>WBMY01008023.1:14298-41070 GCA_013397315.1 Donacobius atricapilla
GATTTATGCAAATTCCTGTTTCACTGTAGATGGGATGCCCCTAAGTTTGTCAATAAAGTGAAAGGAGAGAGATAAAGATTCTTACAGGTCATGCTTTTGTACTTATCAGCAAAGCAGAGGTTCATTCTTATGCACAACAAATCCTCTGTATAGAAAAAAATAAAGTCTTCTGAACTTTTCTACCAATTCAAAAGGATCCATAATGCAAGGAGTAAACACAAACTGGATTATCATTTCCCAGGTTCTCATTGACTGGCCAAGTCAACAAGAATTAAAAGAAAATGTTTTTCTACAAGTGAAACAGCAAGTGTTCTTTTTATTTGCTCACAGGTTAAATACATATATTCCCAAAATAAATTAAAGGAAAAAAATATATATGAAAGCAAATTAATCTTTTAAAGTTATTTGATAATAACTGATGTCTCATGAATCCTGTGTACAGAAGTCATTAAAGTCCCAAAAGCAACACCCTACTTTGTCCTTACAATATTGTGAACCAACAAAGTGTTCTTAGTGATAAAAAATGTCAGCAGGGGATGTGGCTACAGATAAGTGAGGAGACCTGTTTCTGCTCCCTTGCAAGGAATATTCCAAGAGGTACTAAAGAACATGAGGTTGTACATCAAGGAAATACTCCTGATGTGTCAAGACACCTAGGATAAGATGCTGATTTATTAATGTATTTTTCTTGGAACACCAGGAAGACCTCTGTATTCTGAAATTTTATGGACCAAGCTGTAACTCTGCATTGCTGTTAGACACAGCTGGATGGAGATGAGCTGGAGAATACAGATAGTGCCAAGTTGACACAGACTGGAGTCAGGTTTTTTGCCTTTCTTTCACTTCTAGGCTGTGATGAACTGTGGCATGCCAGGTGTCTGAACTACTTTTAATGGAGTAAGAAAGAAGCTATTCCATACATTTTAACGTGTTCTGTGCTTTCCCTAGCTGCATTTTGCCATTTTTCTGGCAAATACGACAATGAGCTTAAACCTGGAGATAACAGAGTTGTGTTTTTTGTGTTTATTTGTTGTTTTATTTTCCTTCTCTTCTCTTCTCTTCTCTTCTCTTCTCTTCTCTTCTCTTCTCTTCTCTTCTCTTCTCTTCTCTTCTCTTCTCTTCTCTTCTCTTCTCTTCTCTTCTCTTCTCTTCTCTTCTCTTCTCTTCTCTTCTCTTCTCTTCTCTTCTCTTCTCTTCTCTTCTCTTCTCTTCTCTTCTCTTCTCTTCTCTTCTCTTCTCTTCTCTTCTCTTCTCTTCTCTTCTCTTCTCTTCTCTNGTTTCGCTGCTCTTCTCTGCTCTTCGCTTCTCTTTTCTGTTTTTGTTAGTTTGCATATTTTTATTTCAATTCAATAATATTTCAGTTAAGTCCTAAGTCTTTTATCTTTAATGAAAAGGATGACTGGCCTACCTTACTTTTCTCAAAAAAAACCCAAAACTAGCCAACCACCACCACCACCAAACCTTATGTAGCTTTTTCAGAACTGTTTAATCTAAATGTCTCATCCACAATAACTGTATTTTATTTCCACATAAAGATACTTAATGATTATATAATTTTATATTGCTTTTCATTTATAAGACAGTCAAAAATCTCTCAAGTACTTCAATATTTATGTTTTGAGCGCAATTAAGTAAATTGAAATGAAAAAGCTTCAAAATTTTTCATTTAAAATATGATTTTTTTTCACGTGCTCATTTCACCTCTAATTACAAGGCTGTTGCCATGTGCAACATGGAAAGCAGAACTGCAAGGCCTCCATGGGTTACACAGAATAAGTTAAAAATAAGGCTGTCACAATAAACATACTCTGTTGCACATCTAAAGCTTAAAGCAAACCAAATGATTTTCTATACCATTTCACTACATAATAGGCTTGTCCCAAAAAGCCTGCATGAAATTGGTTTCACTCCTACTTAACTGGAACCAATTATTTGAATAAAAACTACGGGGTTTGCCAGTTAAGTATCTCTGTAGCATGATGACATAGGGAAGGGAACCAAGCTTTCACTGGCTGCAATATAGCTGTTTTTAAAAATTAAACAGAACTTCCTTAAATGTGTCGGTTCTGCCTCTAACACCCATCAGATCCCTTTCTCTGTTTCAGAAAAGTTAAAGAAAAAGCAACAGGCTCTCAGTTCCAGTGGTCTCTAAAAAAGAGCGAGACAAACCATTTGTGCACAGGGAGAGAATTTGAGAACATTAGCAGTACAAGTCCATAATTTATAAAG
Source organism: Donacobius atricapilla (assembly GCA_013397315.1). Taxonomy (NCBI): domain Eukaryota; kingdom Metazoa; phylum Chordata; class Aves; order Passeriformes; family Mimidae; genus Donacobius; species Donacobius atricapilla. The sequence continues at coordinate 16,528 of WBMY01008023.1, forward strand.
AAATTATTTTATATATACTGGAGATATATGCTCAGAATTTTTTTACTGAAGAAGACTGTGATTAAAAATTTCGTAGACCATGACCAATTGAAGCAGTTCTAAATCTCTATTCTGTTCTCAAGACTTTTAATGTAAATTTTAGGGAATACATATACTTCTGTGCCTGAGGAAGGGTGAAATTCCTACCCTGATGTGGAATGTAACTTTGCCTTATGTCCAGGTGCACGTATGGATGGATGTACATGTGCAAATTATTGGCCAAAACTCTCCATGGTAAATAATATGTGTATCAGTGTGTGCCAAGAACAGGTGCTTTGCACACCTGCATGGTGGTGAATAGTTAGATATGTGCAAAGAATTCAAATATTTTTGTGGGTAACTGTCATGAGAAAAATGTCTCTGTTTTGATATTTAAAACCTAGTTTCAGTTAGAAGCTGGGGGGGGTGGTGTTTGAGAAATTTGAGTCCTTTGCGACTGAAGCATTTCAACTTGTTATGTCTCACAGTGTTTCAAACTGGAAGATGGTTTTGAAAGGTGTGGTTAAAATTTGAATAGAGCATGCTGCTAAGCCCATAATGTATTTTTTTGCATTAGAATATTCATTTCACTGGTGAAATTTATTTTTCTTTCTAGTTTTTCCCCAGCTAAAACATCAGTGAATTTAGATGTGAAGCTCTCAACATCTCCCCTGTACACTGACAAAATGGCAGAGGTATTATAGAAGATTCTTAAATGTCATGGGCATTGACCAGGGCCATTTTATCAAGCATAGGGGCTAGGAAATGCAGCTCCTACAACCATCCATCCATCTCCATCAGTACCCATGGCAAATGAGGATAAACAATGGCAGAGGTAATCCTGAATCTTTTCTAGGGGAACTGAAAGCCAGCCAGAAGAAAAGATAGGGTTACCAAAAGCACTGCATGAATAAACTTCTGCTAAAAGTCAAAGGGCAGATGCTTTCAAACCCAGAAACACAAAGCTGAATATTGATTCAGCTCAAATGAGAATAACAGCTGATTTAATTTAATTTCAGTTCTTATTTTTTTTTTACTTTGATATTACTGAAACTGGAAAGAGATGGTGATGAAAGGATCTGTTCTGTTCTATTTATGTCTTTACTAAAGATTTTTCAGTAAATTTTCTAGATGTGTCCAGCTAACTTTGCAGATCTTAATGTTTGGAGATGAGTTTTGAAGGGCTGCACATAATTTTGTCCCAATATCCAATGAGGCTGAGATACTAAATAGGCTGAGTGTTTACCCGTTATGAGCTAAAGTTGCCCTGAAGGCATATTTCAAATTGATATATAGAACAGAAGGCGAGATTAAAAACCAGAAACAATCTGCTTTAAAATTATAATTAATGTAGAGAGACTAAAGAGCCTCCATGAATTCTGCTGCCTTGAACAGCTTTCCAGAATACGACATTCCTGTAAGGAAAAGGAATTAAGTGCAAAACAGGAAAAACAAGTTTGGGGGTTTTTTATTTCCCAAGGCTATTTCTTCATTACAGGTTTTAAAGTATATGTGAATCATTTTAGAATGTATTTTACTGTGATTCAAAGTAGTCAGAAAATTAACTTCTCAGGGAAAATGCTGATTTTTATAGGAAAAAAGGAACTAATATATTCACCTAACAAGACAATATTTTGTTTTTATAATATGGCTATGGTGCCATGTGTACCTGGGGACTTCATGCTTTTTTCTCTTCCACCATTAAGATTTGACATAAAATCTCTGCCTTCCTAAAAGTAATGAGGATGCTGTGTTTGATAGAACTCTTCAGAGCCCTTTATCATTTTGCTGAAGGATGTACCAAATGCAGAATCTTAGGATCATGGAGCTCCTGAACTTTACCTGTGTGTATCACTTCTGAATCAAGTATTTCTTAGGGGCAAAACAGTATATTAAACCTTGCTATAGTAAAGATTGCTCTAAATATCTCCAAATCATCTCCTGGTCTACATTTCTATGATGCAATTTCTCTGGATTTTTTTCAGCAAAGCCTCTAAATATTAACTTAAAAATAAAAACAAAAACCACTATCATATTTGGAGGAAAAAAAAAAAGAAAAACAAAACCAAACAAAACAAATAGAAGGGATAAAAAGGAGGACTAGACATCTTGTACTGAAGAACCCAAACCAACCCAGCCAAACAAATGGCAGAGAAACTCAGAAAAAGAAATGTAAACCAAAACAAACAGGAACATCNATAATTTAATAATATTTAAAGTTCATAAATGTATGCATGCAATGACACAAGTAAACACATATTTTGTATATATTTAAATATATATAAAAATATAAGTGTGTGTATAGATTTATATATAGGATTATAGAATGGTTGGGTTGGAAGAGACCTTAAACCTCATCCAGTTCTTACCACCTGCCAGGGGCAGGGACACCTTCCACTATCCTAGGTGCTTTCAAGCCCTGTCCAGCCTGGCCTTGGACATTTCCAGGGGTGGGGCAGCCACAGCTTCTCTTGGCAACCTGTGCCAGGACCCCACTACCCTCATAGCCAAGAATTTCTTCCTTACATCTCATCTAAACTGATCCTCTTTTAGTTCAAAGCCATTACCCCTTGACCTGTCACTCCAGGCCCTTGTCAAATGTCCCTCTCTGTCTCTCTTGGAGCCCCTTTAGGCACTGGAAGGGCCTCTGTGGTCTTCACAGAACCTTCTCTTCTCCAGGTTGAAAACCCCCAACTCATTCTGCCTGTCTGCAGAGCAGAAGTGCTCCTGGCCTTGGTGAATCTTATGATCATTTGCATACTCACATCTATCTGTCTGTCTATCTATCTATCTATCTATCTACCTAATCTATCTATCTATCTATCTTACGTCTGTCATCTGATCTTATGTGACCTACTGTGAGAAACTAGAGGTATTCAGGAGGACAGAAGTTTTTCTTTGTAGGGAGGAGTTGGCACATCTTCCATTTGAATGTGCAAAATCTACTTTGCTTTATGGGTAATGTTTCTAATCCGTGTCTTGCCCATTACTGTTATTCACCCTTTCCTCAGACACATTTAGTTAAATGACTATCAACAACAGACAATTAATGTGAGAGGACGAGGGGATGAACCAAAACATAAATCAGACAGTAATGCTGTCTTCAGCAGAGAAGAGAGTATTGACCAGGATGACACCTTCTGTGAACTAATTATCAAAGCAACATTCCAGAGTAATTGTGAAACTGGCAATCTTTTTTTTCCCCCTTTGCTACTTTAGTTAATGATCATATATTAAAAAGAACATGGAAAGGACAATAATAATAATAATAATAATAATCTCAATCATGAAAGCAACACAAATAATAACTCTATTTCACTGCCAATGGCTTTCCTTGTTTATAGCCTCCATCTGCCATGAGCAAATAGTGCAAGAATATACAATTTCTTCCACAGCCTTTTAATTCCCCTAAGTCTTTCTTCTGTCTGCATTCTGTTGCTTCTCTTTTGTCTGCCTTCTGAGAAACTGTGGTTTATGTGACCACAATACATTTTTGATTGTTTACTCTTGCTTTAGGTAAGAAATTTTTACGTGCAATGTAATTAGAATAAAGCAGAAAAAGGGGCACAAAAGGGGATGAAGTAGGTACATTTATGTTTTTCAAGAATTGAAATGGCAAGAGAAGAGAGAGTATGCCAGTGCTCTCTCATACGGGAAAAACAGCAAGTTCAAACTCTGATAGATGACTGAAAAAAATGAGACAGGATAATGAGGTCTGGCTTCATCAGTGCTTTCTTACTAGTTCTGCTTAAGAGTAATAATAATCCCTCTGTTCAGAGATAAATGGATCAATGTCTGTCTCTCCTTGTTAGCCTGCTGTATAGATGAGAACAAAATGACATATAGTATGACTGCAGATGTGGATATCCAGGGCAGATAAGGTTGTTCCAGAACAGGATTTAAGTTCAGCAAGAGAGAGAGAGGATCTTGGGTTATGGTCCCCAGCACTAACATACAGGATTCTTGTGACATCAGAAACACAGCATGAAAGCTGTGAGGAGAAGATTTATCATGGCTGTACTCACCGTATATCACAAGACTCTCTTGACATCCATATTGCATATAAGAGACTTATAAAAGCCCTGACTATTTTTATTTCTGCTTTGAATACATAATTAAAATTGCTTGGACTTTGAACTTGGTTCGATGCAGGAATATAAAACATTAAAATCCAAATTTTTATGGATTTTATTTTTTTTGATTGTATTTATTTCATTTTTTTAAATTTTATGGATTTAATTTTATTATGTTCAGTTTTTCAGTGTGTGTATTTTAAAGACTGATAGCATGGAGCCTAAATCTGAAATGTAGATCTGAGCTCAGGGAAGAATGACATCCACAGCAGCATGAGCCATGCCTACAAGCACTTCAAGCAAGCAACAGAAGTATGAGCAGTTTGGCTGAGTGTTGTGTTTCAGTTTAGACATGGGATTTTCTTGGGATCTATAATATTGAATGGGATTATGTACAAAGAATACCAAAGATATATCATATTTAATGGCATTAAGCCCCTGAGGATCTTAAAATTCAGAACTACCTAAACCTGAAATTATTATTCATGTGTGCAGCTATTATTCTGAATAATATTAAATTGGAATACTCATCTTCAGAGTGAATATTTCCATCTTCTAAGCAAAACATGATAATTAGAATTGGTTCTGGTAAACATTGTAAATGTGGCAAGAATTCTGGTAGCTCAAATTAGACATCTTAAATCCTCATGTGAGTGTGTATCAGAAGCCTTATTGTTGTGCTATCCTTGAATCTGCCTTTAAGATGACATTTTTTTTACAAAATAAAATGTTGCAAATAGCAACCTTATACCAGTTGAAAATCATTTCCTAAAATTAAATACATTCAATTGTCCTGCAGAATGAAGAAAATAACTTTATGTCTTCTAAAATATATTTACTAATGTTTGCTAATTGCACACCACATATGACACAAGAGTTACGGCTGAATATAGCACTCAGTCCCAAATGACAAACTAGAAACCTGCACTAACATTTTTTAAAATCCAAAGATTTTGAAATTGCATTGTTTCAAAACTGTGAAGAAAACAACAAAAAACAACCAAACTTATTAATTTCCTCCTAATTTAGTTAAGTGAATTTTCCAGTCAATTCACCTCAATAAGGAGGTAAAGAACCCTTTGTATCTGTTTGCATCAAATCATTGGATTAACACTCTCATTGCCTCTCCCAAGAAATGTTTTTCTCACAGCTCAGCTGTTCACAGGCCTGGAATACATAATGCCATGCAATTCAGGAACAAGCAAAACTATGTAATCATCCTCCTTTCTCCCCACGATTCTTTTTGTTATTCCCCTTTTCAAGTTCCGTGGAATTTTCCTTATTCTCATTTTACTAGAAGTTGAATTTCTGCTGTAAAAGGCACCTGGCCCTCGGCAAAATAAAAGGCTGTAGCATAGTGATCCACTGAACAGATGGAGCAGAGGCAGCAAAAATGAAAATATTTATATCACCTTTGTGCTGCTCTAAGCTTAGCACAAAACACCAGAGCCTGGGAGGAGATTCATCCCCCAGATGCAGGACTTGGTTCCTCCTTTTGTTGAACTGGAGAACATTCCATGGGCCCAGTTCTCCAGCTGGTCAAAGGCCCTTTGAATGACAGCAGAACTCTGGTGTATCAGCTACTCCTCCCAGTTTTACATTGACGACAAACTTGCTGAGAGTGCCTTTGTCCCATCACCCAGGACACTGATGAAGATGTTAAAGTATTCTCAGCCCCGGCCCTAGGAGTCCAGCACCAATGACTGGTCTGCAGATAGATTTTGTGCCACTGATCACAGCCTTTTAATCCCACAACACAGTTCCCAATCCACATCAGCATCCATTTCAGTAGCCACAGTGGGCTGTTTATGAGGATGTCATGGAAGACAGTGTCAGAGTCTTGCGAAAGCTTAGAAAGAGAATGTCCGTGGTTCTCACCCACTGAGATACACATTTTTTTCATAAGAGGCTATCTAGTTGGTCAGGAGCAATTTCCCTATTTTAAATCCACAATGATTACTCTCAATTACCTTGTCTTTCATATGCATGAAAATGGTTAGCAGGATTATTTGCTCCATCACCATCTCACAGACCAAAGGGAGGCTGGTCAGTTCTCCCTACCTGGTCAGCCAGCCTGCTGATGGTTTTTTTTTCCCACTTTATTGTCTCTTCATAGTATTCCTCAGTCCTGCAGGAATCCTGTGGTCATAAAATACAACCCCTGTTGCCAACACCAGTCACACAACCAATTGTTGAAACTCAAGCTCCCGCTCAAGTTCTTCCTCTTCACCAAGAGAGCCAAGGGGAAAGCCACACAGACCCTCCAGACCTTGATCATTGGCCTCAGAGTCCTCTGCAAGCTCAGATACCTCGAACTGCAGAAATCAACCTACAGAGGCAGTGGTTCAACCTAAACATTTGTGCTGGTTTGAAAGCAAAACCAGTGAAAGACTCCAAGTCAGAAATACAATTTAATAGGAGGGAGAAAAAAAGGTTAAATAAGTTAAATAATACAACCTGTTAGTCAGGGCGCTGGTAGCAGTCTGGATGANTCTCTCATTTATGGTTACAGTATGGTTTTGGAAAGGGCTGAGGAAATATGCAGTGGGAACTGAACCTGCTAGAATTGCCTTTAAAAATCGAGCTATATTGTCGCCCTGATTTTTTCAGCCTTCTCTTCTGTTCACATTTTCATGGTTTGGGTTTTCTTCTCATGCTCTGGTCTGTAAACACTGGCAAATGTTTATCATAACTTCAAGGTAGTTTTCATTCCTATTCTTAGAGATATGGACAGCTGATGGACAGTTGTCTTGACCAATGGGATGGTGAGAGGTGTCAACCTTCTCCCCCAATCCCTGGCCTTTGTAGTAATACTATGAAATGGAGTCAGACTTTTCAAATAAATCAGTTTCAGTTCATGCCTTCTGATCAAAGTGTGAGTGTGTATTTGTGTGTGTATGACAAACTGCATCACCATATTTATTCTGTTTCAGGTTAAATGTCAGAAGTTGCGCCTGGCTTGAAAAATTTAAGATATTGTAAGGGAAAAGAACTCTCTCAAAACTCATAAGTCACACATCTGCAAGTCTTCACATAAAGCAGGTCTTCCACAGAAAACTTAAGGAAAACCATTAATCCTTAGTTCTCTGGTCTCTGGAAATTCTGCATAGAAAATCTTCTGTGATTTCTTACGAATAAAGAGAAAATGGGAGACAATTTGGAAATTTTCTACTTAATCTGAGCTATTTCAAACAGAAAAGGTAAATTAATTTTGAAGTTTCATATGGAGGATGCTTAATTTTAAATTGGATTTTTTTTATCTAAATGGAAACAGATATCAGGAATTAATTATTTGATAATCATTAGGTCTAAATTAAGACTGAACAGAAGGAGAAACCACACACACATGTGTAGTCCACACATGGGAATAAGAGTGACATATGTTTCTGGTGAAGAGCTTGTGGGTGGCCATGTCATTCACAGATAAATTAGGAGGTAGATGATATGGTGCTTTCCATAGATGCTAAAAACTAACCACACCCATAAGTTTTATGGTTTGACAAAAAAAACATGCAATAACATATACATGTGCTGGTGTGTGTCTATACAAAAAGTTTTATGAGGTGAATCCATCAAAGAGTCTCTGCAGACTCACCAGCACCAGCCTTCTCCATACTTTCAGCTATGTGTCATTCATTCATGCTGAGACTTGCTGAAATGCTGGTTGTTCTCTGCAAGCCTGGTGAGAAAAATGCGAATTTTAAGGCTGTCAGTACAATGAAAAAACAAATTCTTTCTAGTAATGACCTCTTCCTGTTCCCATGGTGCTGCAATTCATTATAAAGGGAGATAGACTTGATTCTCAATCCCCTTCTGGCCCCACTTCCCAGCCTTACTTATTAAGACAACACCAGAGGAATGATATCTAATCTTCCTAATGGGAGAAGTTAAGCAAGAAATAATTTTGATAACTCTAATGACAATTAAAAACATAAATCAAAAAAAGTAACATAACAAGTTGGGGTTTTCTTCCTTGCTGCTTCCTTCTTAGCACCAGCTATCACCTATCATCTCTCCTCAAGCAGAAACTCTAAAAACCCCAAGAGATCCTGCTTACTTGAGTAAATTAAATTTTAATGAGTGATGCATTACAAGAAACAGAAGTAGATAAAATACCCCAAGGAGATGATGGAAGAGTAAAAATTGAACCATCTTGAACCATTTTTGGATGAAGACAGCAGCAAAGAGGTAATTTTTTTTTTTTTAAGCTCAGTCCCAAGTGAAAGCTGGAAAAGAAACATTCTTTCTTAGCACAGTCTTCCCTGTACCACAGTCACTGTGCTTTGGGTTTTTGCATTCAGATTGGATTTTTCCTCTTTAGTGTGCTCACAGAGGGATATTATTTTTATATTGAATAGCTTCTCTCTGGACATAATGTCCAGAGTCTGTTGGTGACTCAATTTTCTCAGGTAGTGTTCCAATTTCTACTCAATTTAAAGCATTAAGATGATGAAAAAGGTCTGTCAGTTATGAGTATTTCAGTAAAACTCAGTTACTCTTTACACCCAAAAATGAGCTTCCAAATTACTCTGATATTAGTTTTTCTACTTGCTTTTGTGTGTGAGAAAAGGAATTATCTCCCTAAAGTAGCTGTCTTTTTTTGAAATAAATTAATCCAGAAAGTGACACTGAAAATATGTATATTTGACTACAGTAAACTCTCCCAAATGACATGGGTGTTCCAAACTGTGAAAAAAATTTAGAGCCATCACACCAAAAAGCAATCCTTCTGGTCAAACTGATACATTTGATGTTTGTGTCTTTTCCCCCAGGGTCCTGAAGAACCGCAAACACAGATGGACAGTGTTAAAATCAGCAAAGAAGGATAGGAGACAGGTAATACTTCCCTAGGCAAAGCAGAGCTCAGGACTACTGTGTGCCCCTGCACAGCCTGCTTGTAAGAAGTGAGTAAGCACTGAGTAATAACTACAGGTAATTGCTCTGAAATCTCCACAGAGGATGTCACTAGGTGAGTAAAGCACTTCAAAAAAGTAACTGCAGTCTTCTTGCCACTGAAGAGATCTGCCTTAGTTACACCTGGTGTATGGGAAGATGGAGGAGAACTCTTGAAAAGCTGTAGGGTTGGATAACAACGACATAGTTAAAAAACCTGCAAGTTACAGGCCCATGAAAGCAAAATCTGGAAGTCAGGGGCCCATGTGGCTAAATTGAAGTGGGTCTTAAAGATGGGCATATGGAAGAGTCGTCTTAATAAAACGGATGAAAGGAAATGAGGGTTAATGGCTGCTGTAAATTGCCACTGCCCCAGATAGTCCTTATGTGTCCTTAAATATGTCCTTAACTTAATCCCTTGAGGGACCACAAATGCCCTTGGAGCCCCAATGGGACCAGAAATTCAAAGAAAAGGATCCAAAATATAGAAACTGATACATCCAACAATTAACTCCTGCTTCAGAGGTACCAACACTTCCTGTGACATTAATAACACAAAATACTGTGAACTAAAGGGCAAATAGAACTGGTAATGGATTTTCTAACAGAAAATGGAGTTTAATGCACTTCATAATAGGAGAAAGGAGATTAGTAAGAAATCTTCAGGTTTTGTTTAAGACTACCTTTCCATGCCAGCATCTCCAATTAAGTTCATTCTCTCAGGTCTCTTTACCTGGAATTAGGAGTGAATGAATATTGCCCTAAGCTAAATTATTTCATCAATTAATTGTTTGATGCTAATACAGCAACAACAACAACAAAGTAAAGTGGATCTTGATCATGGCTGTACATTCTAAACTGCATTGTGATCTGTATGTATCTTTATGTGTAGGCTGTTTCATTGTTCCTTTCTGTAGCAATTAGCTGTGTGATGATTTTGTATAGTCCAGGAACTCTTCATCACACTTTCAATGAACACTTTAGAAGGCCAAATCAGGAAGCTATAACAGATGGTAAGACACATAGAATTACGGAATTATAGACTATACTGAGTTGGAAGGGCCCCATCAGGATCATCCAGTCCAACTCCTGGCCCTGCACAGGACCATGGCCAAGAGTCACCCCATGTGTCTGAGAGCATTGTCCAAACACTTCTTGATTTCAGACAGGCTGGTACTGTGACTGCTTCTCTGGGGAGCCTGTTCAATGCCCAAACACGCTCTGGGTGAAAAACCTTTTCCTGATATCCAACCTAAACCTCCCCTGACTCAGTCTCAGGCCATTCTCTTGGGTCCTGTCACTGCCCCTCCTCATCCCCTAATAAGGATGTTGAAGACATCTGAGATCTCCCCACAGTCTCCTCTTCTCCAGGCTGACAGACCAAAGGACCTCAGCTTCTCCTCAAACAGCTTCCCCTCCTGACCCTTCACCATCCTTGTGGCCTCCTTTGGACACTCTCTAATGGCTGCATGTTTTTTCTATATTGTGATGTCCTAAACTGCTCACAGGACTCGAGGTGAGACTGCGCCAGAATAGACCAGGATTGTATTGTGTTTATATTTCTTGACAGCAAAGAAATATAACTTTTATTAAAAGAAAAAAAAAAAAACCACAAAAACAACCCCAAACATAACCCTAACCTTTATTTTCAAATAAAGGCTGGAGTCCCAGAAGTATACCAACCTTTACTCTCTCTGTGTAAGAGTTACACAGAAGGACATTTCTGGTGAGTAGGGAATGGTGGAAGAGAAGTCTGAATTACAGCTGTCAGGACCTTTTCTAAGCTCTTTGCTCTTTCATTTTGGATTACAATTATTCTTGGACCTTAATATATGCACATATATTTTTCTCTAAAAATTAGCAGTTATTCCCAATCCCTTCTCTAATTTCATGTATAAGACATGAATGAAGTAAAATAAAAAAGTCAGGAATAACACTTTTTTGCCCTAGTGAAATACTGCAACACGATGATATCACCTGGTTAAATCCTTTTACCTTGAATTAGATATGAATAATTCAGGCCTTCAAATTATTGTTCAGCCACATAACCTTGTCTGTCAGTCAGCAAAGGCTACTCTTTCTGTCCCCATCTAAATTTAATAGGTGTTAATTCCCCTCCTTCCAACTCTCTTTTCTGTCTGAGACTTAAATTTACATGGATGTGCTGTTTAGCTGGAGTGACTTTTGTCTGTACAGGTCGCTATCTTACAAGATTTGTCTCTTCCTATTTCATCAGTGGCTATCAACAATCAGGATACATGAAAGCTTTGCTGACTGTGCATTATTGAAATAATAATAAATGTCTCATTTCAGCTTGCCTCTTTCATGAAGGAAAGAAAATCCAGCAAGGAATTATTTACGAACTGTAGCATTTTCAAATGCTACAGAGCATGCTTGCAAAATTGACCAAGGAAATACATCCTGGTTCATAAACACTTGCAAATGATTATTTGATGAGCTCTTTTTATAATCACTGCTGGGGTCCAAAGAATTATGATGATAATCTTTCCAATTTTAGTTCCTCCGGGTATAGATTCTTTACAAACTAAAACCAAGGAAAATATAGGAAATAAATAGGCCAGGAGGAAGTCACATGACCAGCATTTGTACTGTTTTACTCTGCAGTCAAAAATCAGATGTCATTCATGCGCTTCTGAAAATGAACTGTCAAAAAAGATCCTTAATATTTGGCTCAGATACAACTCACCAATCAATTATCTTCCTTGGTTTGAAGAAAAGAAGGCATAAATGTCTTTGTTGTCATGTTTGTACAGAAGTTCTCATAATGGGGTCCTGGTCCACAGCTGGGATTCCAGGGTGCTGCTGGCACAAACACAGGAGAGACCCTATCCAAAGTGATGTCTTGCCTGTCAAATCAAATTCATGAGAAATCAAAAGCAATGAATCAGATCTGAACTAGGATGAACATCTAGGAAAAACAGATTACCTGCTCTATCTCTGAATATTACAGTTTTTATAAACCGTGTTCACATTTCTCCTCTTCAGCTCTAAAATTTCTTTACACATTTGTCCTTTCATGCTTTACTCCTCTTGCATTTATTTTGGCACAAAGAGGAAATATGGACTTATATGATTTCTGTGGTTTACTCCTTTCTCTGGTTCAAGAACCAGGAAATTTCAATGGTCATCAGATTATTCTCATCTAGTGTAGCATCAAGACTGATTGATGCATTGAGGGTAATTTTATTCTGTTTATCCCCAAGATCAGAAGAGAAAAGAGATACTTTAAAGGTTGTTTTCCCTGACTTTGACAAAGACAATGGCCAATTACCTATATCTTGAATTACTATTCTGTTGCTTTTTTTTCTGACCAGTTAGATACTTCCTCTGCTACTTCTGGCACCTGCAATTCCTTGGAGTTTGCAACCATTTAATAGTCCTGGTTCTCTAGGCTAAGTGCAGCACAACAGCTGCACTGAGGCTATTCTCAATGACAAGGAAACACAGTTTTTGTAGCTTCCCTTCACTGCTTTTACAGGCAAATAAAAAAAGCAGACAATCTGCATTACAAAACACTTCATAGCTCATTTAAAGACACCGAGAAATTACTGGGCTGTAAACACAAGTTTAACCTGTATTACATGACCTGTAATAGCAGCTGTAAATTTCCCAGCCTATTTGGAAGCAATTCAAGTCAGCCATGTGGAGGTGAGTGAGCAACATGGGGGAGAGAGAGGATAAGGGTGCAATGCTTGGCTTGAAGGCTGAACTCCTCCAAATTTTGCTAAAGAAAGGAGAAATTAATGATTTTTTTTCCTTTTAGTTCAAAATTTTCTCACAGATCAGTTAGTGAAGATAAGTTGGACATTCTGTAGCCTCACATTTTTGCTATGGGATTACTAAAAAATTTAACTTTTAATGTCTTCTATTTCAAGCTGTGCATTTATTATTATTATTATTATCATTATAATTTAAATTTAAATTTTATAAAGCTAAATTTCAATCAAATACAAGGTTTCACAAAAAAAGATAAGTAGAATGAAATTATTTTATGCATCCCACTCGGGAGTCAAATTTTTAGAGTCTTGATTTTACAGATATCGTACCGGTTTTATGTGAGCCTTCTAAGGCAAGTAAAATGAGGTTCTCAAAATGTCTTCAAGGGATATTTTGCCCAGTAAATATTCTGGCTTTGAAATGAATATTAAAAAGATCCATCTGATCTCAGTTACCCCACCTTATTCTTGAAATAACTTCTTACATAGGTGTTAGAGGCCAGTGTTTGGGGGCAATTAAATTATTTACATTATTGAGAGCAACCTCAGAAATTTAATAGAGACATTTAAATTTATAGGCATTTCTCAGAGCAAAAAAAATCATCACACAGTGATATTGGAACTGGCATCATGATTCTGAAGGTAAACAAAGTTCTCAGTGTGTGTCTTTGTAGATAAAACAGTGAAGACGATTACCACACTTAAATAATAATGAGAAAGCTTCAAATTTGCTTTTCTGCATATCATATTAGACGTGCCGATTTAACATGAGATGCAAGAGTGAATTTTCTAGAGAAACCAAGTTTCCTTTGTGGTTTATCATAATGGTTAAAATATGACTAGAGGTAGACAGTGTTGTCAAACAGCTGTCAAAGTGCTGGAAAAAAACAGCAATTAGAAATCTGGAAAGTGAGTTAAAAATATGAGAACCAAAAGATCACCTGCTTGCTAAAAATTAATTTTTTTTTTGTTTTATGAATAGAGAATAATTCAAGGGAAATAATGTTGATTTGCCTCAAAACCATAAAAAAGTGGGTAAAAGCATAGAGGGAAAAAGGCGGCAAAAAAATATATTTTAAAAATTTATGTAAATACAGAGAGGATAAATATAAAGACACATGAAAGTGTAGAAGTAGAGAGTGAAAAAAAAGGACAAAATAAATGTCTTTTATTCTCTCTATGACACAAACAAAAAAAAACAAATAAATACTACAGATGCTGTGGAAGTGACAGAATTGCCAAAGCACTTAAAAAAATACTGGAAGCTAAATTAGAGCTGCCATGTAAGGACACAAAAAGTCTAGGGTAGAAGGACACCAGGAAGCCAATAAAACCCTACACATGAGCACTGCTTTTTTGAGATAAAACAAAGAAGAGGCAGTACACTGACACATGGAAAAAGCTGCAAAAATCTCATCTCCTCAGGAACCATCACCTTTCAATTAAAAATACAATTCCAGACTTCAGACTTATGGCTTGAACTGGAAAAATAAACACTATGAAATTATGAAATGCTGCAAAGTGTGCCATTGTGTTCTAATTTTTTTTCCTGGTGTTGCGCTATTAGACAGTCTCTATTATTCTAGCCTTGAGGGGTTTTTTGTTCACAAGCATTTTGTTCACAAATTGGTGGAGTAGGACCATACCACATTTTATTCTCCCTCATGCAACCTGCAGGCCCGGGGTTTATTTACCTCACACTATCCAAACCCTCCACAACTTTTCAGCTCTTTTTGGACCCTTCCATATGATCATCACTGCAGTATCCAAAAGTGTAGCAGACAGGCACTAACCTCTGCAACCTTCTGTGAGGCAGGGCAGCATCTACCATTTTTTCTGAAGCTGATATTGAGATGAGCCACTGGATGTTATTATGTGCAGTGAAAATTCAAAAGCCTATTTCAGACAGAAGGAAATCAAAAGAGTTTCTCTGTTCTCTTAATTGGGCTTTGAATCACTCTGTGTATCAAGAAATTCTCATTGTTTGGTTTACATCAGCTCAGAGTATATCCAGGCTGGCCACTAGAATACTAATTCAATAATTTCAAGCTGTACAATACTTACAGTAATACTGTCTATAATAATAAAGCCCAACTACTCTAAAAAACCCCTTGAGCTGAGATGTGCTTTGGCAACCAGGCTAGTGAGGGCCTGTTTCCCAGAGGCAGCCTGCCTGCAGTCACCCTGTTCTGGAGCCCAAGATGAATTCCTGTCCTCTCTGTTTGTGTGCTCCAGAAGTGAAATAGCTGACTTGCCCTTTAAAGACACCACCTATAAAGAAAAACTCAGGACATCTGCATCAAACCCCCCTAAGTCTGCATTTCTTTACAGGAGTGACTGCTCACAAAGTGATGCACCTGGCTGCACATGGCTCTATTGACTCTTTATATATCACACAACAAGTGGAAATCATTTCAGCGAGCAAACAAGGCTAAAAACTGGCTGTTTAAGCCAAGCCAGGTGGCTGGGCTCTCTCAGTTGTGACACAAAAGACTGACACCATGACAGAGATCCATTTTTTTTTTGCTGTGAGAGTGGCTGAGCACTGGTACAGGCTGTGCAGGGAGGTTATAGAGCTTCCTACTCTGGAGATATTCAAGGACCACCTGAATATCTGGATCCTGTGTAACCTGCTTTACAGGGAAGTTGGATAAAATGATCTCCAGAGATCTCTTTTTACCCTAGTCACTCTGTGGACTCATCTGAAATGAGCTACCTCTCTTTCTTCATTGCCATTTACCTTAGAATGAATTATGGGACACTATTCTATTATAAAGAATACTGATACATTACAACAGAGCATGGTTTTGACCATTTCCATTAAAAACTCTTTGCCTTTTAGATGATATTTTCTTTGCTGCTGATAAAAGTAGTAAAACAAACAAATTAGCAAACCGGCATGCAATTACAAGAAACATTATTCCTTGTTTTGATTAGGGTCTGTTTTAAAACCCTAATGTACCCACAGCTGTTGATAAGCATTCCATGGAGTTTGTTGTCTTTAAGAAAGCTCCTATTTAGCATGGGCATGGCTTGCACTTCTAATTAGGGGATCTCTGGCACCTGATCAGAGCTTAATTCACATGTCTTAAAACAAATAATATGTAGTGGCATTCAAGCTGAGGGTAATCATCCACAGTCTGCCCATACAAACGATACAAGTGAAAAATGTGTCACTTAATGAGCCTGAATCAAACCTCAGTTAAATCAATGTACAACATATGCAAACAACTGTTCCCGACATTAATAGGGTTACCTTGGATTTACCACTAGTGCAACAGATTGGGATCTGTCCCATTACCTTGTGTTAATTATGCATTGCTGTTACAATCTAATTATCTCCCTGATTGTCTTCTGACCATTACAGATATGTGTGTACACCCAACACCAATCCTCCTTGCCATCCACACTCATTAATACCAGATAACAGGGGAACATCAGGGTGAGTTTGCAGCACCCAGCAGCAAGTCATCAAGCCCACACTTCTCTCTTCAACGCCAGCCATGAATAAGTATTAGGGAAGAAATTGAATGAGGTAAACATGTTTGATACAGAAAGGCATCAACAAAGGAGGATATTCAGGCAATTCCATCTAAAATAATCATATACTGAAGTATGTGAGACTCCAGGATTTGGTTAGCACAGAAAAGAATATTTCAGGCATAAATAACAGAAATAGTTGTTTTAAGAATAATTTTAATTTCTTTTCTAACAGCTTGAAGATCGTCAGTCTAATTTTTTAAGGATTATGAACAAGAAAATGAACAAAATAGGAAAGTAAAAATTTTCTTGAGCATTTTCACATTTCAAAATGCATTTTACTTGCTTAGAAATCTCTCAAAAATAGGGTGTTTAGAAGAGAAATTGCACATAGCTAATATATGTAATTTATTTATTATAAGTATTANCTGGAACATGCAAAGCCTTAGTGTCTCATACTGATAGGTATTTACAGATGAGAGAATGCTTGAGGGCAAATAAGCTCATCCTATAACATCTATGAAGGATGATAGAATCCCCTGTTCCAGTGTTTTCTGAGCACTTCTCTCTCAGCATCTGCAGCTGGTGCTGCCTGTCTCCTTAGCTGCTTTATCACTGGAGAATGATCACAGGCAACTTTCAAAGGATTTGGAAAAAAGATCTAGGGCAAACAGAACTAAGAAATGAAGAGGAGAAAGAGAAAATAAACAAAAGGTGTTGTAAGGACTTGCAATAACACAATAGCACATTGAGTGGAACCTCTAGCAAGTATGTTGGTAAACCCAGCAGCACAATGCTTGTCATGGGCAGTTATCAAGTCTGAATCCAGGTTCAAAGTTATTTTCCCCAAACTCTCTCTCCTGAAAAAGAAAAATTAGAACTTTTATACCCTTCTATGTAGAAGTTATGACCTAAAATATATACAATACAAATATTAATTAATAACATGAAGCTTCTGATTTAAGTGGAGCTGTTTTGGTATAAAGCTGCACTATCAGAGTGAAGAATAAATTTAGGTTTATGCAGTGATGGGCTTTTAAGCTCACAGAGGCAGGCAAATCAGAGCCGAGCAAGTTTAATGAAGTCTTTTTTTTTCATGTATGCATTTTGAAATTCAAGAGCTGTTCTTATAACTAAGGCAGCTGCCTTATGAATGAAAACAGGGAAAGGAAGACCAGAGAAAGATTTATTTCCCATATACGTACTGTATTTTTCAGCTATATATATTTAATTTCATAACCTCAAGAGTAATAACTGGAGCAAATATTTTGCTAGGCTAATGCATTATTAATCGTAGAATAAAGTTGGGGAACCAGACAACTTTGGCACCTTATTCTAAGACCACATGAAAGACGCTGCATGTAAATGACAGTCAAAATAAGCAGTCTGGCATCTTATTGAACACAGATCATGACGTGTTGCAAAACCAAGAAGCAGCCCTGATTTATCCAGTAGAACTTGACATTTCCTACAAGCCAGCATTGGCTTAACATTAATTAAAGCTTCACATGAGTGTTATCTTTTTTCCTCCCTCCCATTGTTCTCATAGTGTGCAACTCATTTTTTTATTCTGAAGTGCTGCAGTTTGTGGATAAGTATAAACTGAATGACAGAGCTGGATAGCTGACTTCAAATGCCAGGATGCCTGTAGGTAATCAAAATAGACACTTCTCTCTTATTAATAATGTTACATGAAAAGTGCATGTGAAACTTATGGCCTTCAAAAAGCTTGAGAGAAAGGTGGATTTTAAAGAATGAAGTAAGTAAGGATGAGAGAAAAATTCATAGCTTTTCACCTCCTGCTGACAATTACTTCCTTCTCTGTCCATAAAGAAGAAAAGGAAAAAGTCTCTTCCTTTTAAACTTCAGTTGACAATATTATGACTTTTTTTCCCCTGGGTCTTTGAAATTCAGAAAACAAAATTTGTCAATTCCTAAATGACACATGTGTACTGCATCTCCAGTGGTTCCTGTGCAAATAATTAGTGTTCTTTGTGCTATTTCTTTGTAACAAGTTTTAAATTATAGCTTTATTTTTAACTATGCTTATATAGCACTTAACACAATAATGAAAAAATAATAATAAAAAATTCAACTAACATTTATCTTGTCTAATGCTATCCTGTTAAAACTATGCATTTCATAACTTATTATTTAAACTGTCTTCACAGTCATGGGAGGGAGCATGATATTACCAGAGAGGAATTCATCCTATCCTAAAATAGATATTTAACATGTGCATGATGAATCATTCTCTGAAGAGACCTTCTTTCTCTCCTTTCATTAGAGAGGAAATTTAGGTGACTAGCTTAATAAAATAACTAATTTTTATATGGCTTAGTTAAGCAAGGTGAATTTCAGCTGAAAGGAAGAACATTGCAAACTTAATTGTATATATATTTATTTTTCTTTGTAAACCTGTTAGGATCCATTTACATGTCTGCTGTCTGTGAAACAGGACACAAGACAGGCACAATATTAGCATCCCAGGAAAAGATTAATCAGGGAATAGAAAGGGAAAAGTGTCAAATTTCTATGCACCTAGTAATAACATAGGGCAGGTATAAAAATAAGTTTAAACTAAAATTCATGCAGTACCTGCAATATTCCTAAATTGCTTTTTGTTTGTATGTGGTAAATACTTTTCTAGTATTCCCATTGGTTAAAACTCTACATCTTGGCAAACTGTATCTTGGATTCCTCTCCTGATTTTGAGGAAATAATTTGGAATATATGCAGACCATCGAAATTCCACTCAAGTCCTATGCCAGAAATCTTAGAGCTTCACATATTTTAGAGCTTCACATTCAGAGAGTTTGTGGATGGTGTGTGACACAGAGAAATTTGTGTCCCCATAACAGCCCTTATATCCTTCATGACCTAATTTCCCCATCTGTAAGATCAGTGCTGTGATACTCATTTCTCTTAAAAGGGTTATATCATAACTCCCAGCACTTGCCTTTAATATGGCTTGTAAGGGAGACAAAAATAAAATATATTGTAAATTATTAATGCAGTTATATTTCTGGGGCTTACTTTTATGGAATAGCATGAACTAGTAAAGAATAAATACCAATTCATATATTGAAAAAACACAATACATTAAACAACTCCCCACCATTGTAAGGTATAGTTTTAATTATTTATATATGATATATGGAAACTACTTTCCTGCTCTGAGAAGAAGGATATAAATTTCTTTATGATTGGACAGAAATAGAAAAAAATATAAGGATTTCAGCTGTCAGCATCTTATTTATCCTATAGTTCTATTCATATGATATTTATACCAAACTACTGAAGATTAACCAGCACTACTCTGTGGCAGTACAAAGATTTCATGATCAGTGACAAGCTGCAAGGAAGAACGAAATAACTATTTTCTCACATATTTATTCTGAGAAAATAGAACTGTTGTGAAGACTCACAGGTAAGGCATTTTACTCCAAGACACAGAAAAATTGTTTTATTGCAGTGATTGAGAGAATGCGGGAGTCAACCTTACCTCTAGTTTCCACCTATATATATTTGCATTATAAATAAATGCAATCTGGCCCCAAAACTCACTTTCTGTGCAGAGATGGAGACCCACAGATGAGCAATTAACTGAGTTTTAGCATCTATATTCAGGTAAAAGAAAGAGTGGAACTTCTTAAGGTATGTTTTTGCTACTGTATTGTCTTACAGGGTAGGATATGGAAGGTGTTAATGTGCAGATTTTCTGAGAGAAAAGTATCTGCAAGGCTGATAGAAGAACATGGCAAAGAAGATGTAATAATGTGTATACTAGGAATTGTTCACATTGAGAAATGATCCCTATTGCTAACTCCTGTATGAGCAAACAGGGAGGTACAACCCCATCCTCCAAGCATTTATGATCTTCTAATCTATCTCACTGAGTTATGAGGACCCTTCAAAAGAAAAGATGTATATCTGTGAATGTTTTGGGAAACAATAATTTAAGTGAGTCCAGAAGTATAAACGTGACATTTGACATTAGACTGATTTCTTTCTAGAATTTGTGCTCAGCTACAAGTTCTATGTGCCCTCATTTACATCTCCACTCAAGTCTTTTACACCTTTCCCAGGCTTGTCACATATTTTTAATCTTTTTCTTTTTTCTATTGTTAATTTTCCCCATGCAGTTCCTCTTCCCTGTCATGACACCTGAAGCAATCTCTGGGGTATCTCCACTCTCTACATGTCCCCAGCCCTCACTCAGAGAAAGGGGAGAGACATTTTGACAAAGCACACTTAAAGATCTCCAAGAACATAAAAATGCAAGACCAGCTACAGTGAGTCAAGAAGGTCCTTCTAATATCTCCAACAACAGTCAACATGGATGCCAATGAAAAAGTGAAGTGTCAGAGCATGCATGTGTGATTCCAGCTCTGATCTCTCCCCCAAATGTTTATTAATAGGATACTAAACTTTTCTAAGACAGGAGTGCTTTCCATGCATTTACTGTGTGGGCTCAGATTTTCTTCTTGCCAACTTGTCCAGTCTCCTGATCCCTTGCCAGCTTTTTACATTTACAGCATCCCAGAGGTGGGAATACCATGGCTGAATATTTCTGCTTATACCTAGAAAACCCCAGGAAAAAAATATGCATTAAGAGTACACTGGAGCAGCAAATACATGACTAATTATAGCCTTTGTAAATGGGACAAATCTGAAACAAATTTGTGGTATCCTGCACAGCCAGGGGGAAAATCTGGTTGTTTTGGTTTTTTTTTTTTCTTTGACCCCTATGTGAGATCTGTGTTTTCTTTCTGAATTAAAATTAACTGAACAGGAGTGAAACTCTGCATGAGTGGTACACATCTTGGCAGCACACACTGCTTTTTGACCAACAGGCTTGCTTTAAAAACTTCAAGCCTTTTGGAGACATTTTACCCTTCTCATCTCATGGAAATGAGCACTCTTTTGTTTTTATAATGTCTTACCTGTTTTGTGAGGGAAAGAAACGACTCTGTAGTGCTTTTTTAAATTGGCACCTTTTTACTAATGGCTAACAACAGTTATCCTCCAAGTGTGGCTTAAGCCCCCCGTGTGTCTGATCTTGCTTTTGGATGTGCAAGGTCTCAAAGTGCCTTTTTTCCCTTTAGAGAAAAGCGATGATCCCTAAATTGGAGATAGAGCAGGATCATCTTCAAAATGGAAGAAATAACCAAACAACCAGTCTAATGTGGTTGCTATGTTAGTGCTAGCAAATAAAAAGTCTGCAAAGGATAAGAATCCCTTGGAATTATTCGATTAATGCATATTTACAGAGCAAGAGGCTTGCAAATATAGGTGCCAAGGGAAAGTTCAAGTGGTGAAAATATGTAACACACAGTGAAGAATTAGGAGGGAAAATCTGATAATGGAGGTAGAGCAGAAAAAAAAATAAAAAAAGAAAAGGAATGCTGTCTTGGTTCTAAGGCAGCATTTCCCGTCACCCTTTTCCCTCTCTCCCTCAGCTGAGTGTAACCATTAATTGTATGAATTGAAGACTTGCAATGGCTAAATTGGACAGGAACCTCAGGAGGTCAAAGCATTCCTGCTTGTTAAAGCTACTGACACATTTTACAATTTTGCAGAATGTCAGAATCCATCATGCTGTAACTTTGCTGCTGAGGATCCTGTCTCTCATATAACACTCACAGCTGCCTTATGAAACTTTCAGGTAAAATCTAAAATCTGCAACTCAGTCAACTCCTTTTCTCCTTTCCCTTTATATTCTTGTTTACATGCTTGTCACAAGCCTGTGGACTTTTGTTTGTTTATTGAGTTTTTTCTTGGTTTTTGTGTCCTTTTTACTACATTCATTTTTTATTCTTTTCCTCTCAGAGCTTTTCCTTCAGAGAACTTGAGTGACAGCAACCTCTGTGGCTTCCCTACCATTGCAAAATCTCAAATTGGTAGAAAGGGGCAATTAAAGTAACCACTAGGGTTTAACAATTGGCATTTGGCATCTGCTGTGCCTCTATGGCCATGCACAACTATCTGCCTTCCAAGAGAAACACAAGAGAATGTCACATCTCTAATCCCAGTGAACTGAGCTTTCTCAAGCATGCTGTGATGGCAACTTCATTTGATTCTACTATTTTCATCTCCATGATAGCACCTCTCCAAAGGGGATTCTTACCACAGAAAGGCTAGAGAGGTATTCTAAGCATTGCTGTAAACACTGGACTCCCTAATCCGCAGCAGAACACAATCAATTCTCAGTGTTTCTGTGATCCAGTTGTAATATCTGATCACATAAAAATTCTATTTGTGTTTGTCTGCGAAAATGCATTTATATTATGGTACATTGTGCTAGGATTTCACAGAATCACAGAATAGTTTGAGTTGGGTGGGATCACCTTGTTCCCACCCCTGCCATGGGCAGGGACACCTTTCACTATCCCAGGTTGCTCCAAGCCCCGTCTGGCCTGGACCTGAATTGTTCCAGGGATGGAGAATCGACAACTTCTCTGGGCAGCCTGTGCCAGTGCCTCATCACCCTCACTGTCAGGAATTTTTTCCTTATATCTGATATATATCCAATATATATCCAATATATATCCACTAGATAGCCAATATACATGGAACATATATCCCCTCTTTTAGCTCAAAACCATTTCCCCTTGTTTCATCACTTTAGGCCTTGTTAAAATGTTTCTGCCCAGCCTTCTTATAATTCTCCTTTAATTATTAATAGGCTACTACAAGGTCTTCCCAGAGCCTTGCCTTCATCAGGCTAACAACTCCCTCTTTCTCAGACTTTCGTCATAGGGAACATGTTGCAGCTCTCTGATTCTAATATAATTTTTCTTGTTATATATCCTTGTATTTTTGTCACTTGATTTTTTGTTAGCAATTTTTTCCTATTCTTAGTTAGCCAGGAAGTTAATAACCTTCACTTTTCTTTGAATTTCTTTTTGATGATCATTTTAGGAGGAAATTCTTTCTTCTGGAGTGTGACCTAGGAACTAGTTAAGAAATGTCTTAAAAATGTGACATAAAAAACTCTTTCCTATCACTCAAAGCATCTAGCAAAGGAGCTAAATGAATCTATAGATAACATTTATGCAATGACTGCAAGGAAAGTATCATTATGCCAATTCTAATAATTGAAAAATAAGTGAGGGAAAACCCTTTGCTGCCTTTCTGCACCAAACCTGGTGCACAAGATGGAAAATAAGAAATAAGACTTCTGTTTTCCTGTCCTGTATGTAACTTCATCTCTTTCATGTCTAACCTTGAGATCAGTGCATGAGATTAGTGTACTGAGATTAGTGTTATGGATGACCATAACATTACCTCAAACATCTTTTGAGTTGAGGCTGAAATATTATGAAAAAATATTATGAAAAAAATGCTGAATCCTCTGCAATGAAATATATTCTTTGTAAAATCTTTGTTGGGGTCTTCTTGTTCTCACCTTAATTCCAGCAGCAGTGTCCCTCTCATGATTATAAAAATAGGATTTTTACACCTACCACAAAGAGCAAGACCACAAAAGCAACTTTGTCCATCTTAACATGATGCTCTGTCCCAGGAGAAATCTAAACTGGATCACAATAAAGTCCTGAGTACTGTGGTGCATTCAGCTGTGTTAAAATCATAGTAGTCAATTTCTGGCAAGCTTCCTGCATGTCTTTAGTCCAGGACAATTTATCCCAGGCATTCATAAATATATGTAGCATGACAAAACACTGTTCCCAGTAGGCAGCAAGTGCCAGGCCATGTGAATCTCCAGGGAGAAAGCAGATTTAGCTGCACAGATGCAAAATTCTGCAGAGTTTTGGAGTCTTGAGAATGGGATCCAATACTGGGTAGTGTAGGTGTTGATAGGGTCCCTCTACCTGAGCAAGCTCCAAAGCTGCTCCAAGTTAATAAAAGATATGTTTTCACCAGTCATGTCACATCTAGGGATAATTGGTAGTGAAAGGATCAATGTTTCACCAGAAAAATCAACTTAAAATGGTGACCTTTGAGAAGCTCCAGTGAGCAGTAACTGAAGAAGAAATATGGAACAAATCTCCTGCCACATCATTCTGTAAACAGAGCATTTATTTTTCCCTGTGTTTTGAGTCACACTGTCTGAGACCTGCCTCAAAGAGATGATGATGAGGAGGAGGATGATGATGATGATTGTTGGTTTTGTTGTTTTTGCTTTGTTGTTGTTGCTATTATTATTGTTACTGTAATAATTATTATAATAGTAATCACCTTAATCTTAAGGTTGAGTATATGTGAGTGCATATGTATGTGGCAGATCTATTTTTAGGAATTACGTCACACTAAAGACACGTGCAAAAGTATATCTGTGGAAGAGCAAGTCTTTGTGAGCATATGTGGTAATCGTGATC